>QJPP01001483.1:0-520235 GCA_003996215.1 Jaltomata sinuosa | reverse complement strand
GTCTAGCAGTAACCAATTTCATACTTAACCGTAACAGGGGAACAATTCTGTAAGTAAATAGCAAGAGTCTACCTACAGTCCCCCGGCCGCCCATACAACCGAGGAACACAAACAAGTGAAAACAAACCCTCCGGCATCCCATACTACCGGAGCGTACAATCAACAAACAGCAAACAAGGGTGGAGTCTCAAACAATGAATGATATGATGCATGAAGATCTCAAGTGAAATGTTATCCCTGTATGTACCTCCTTCAGTGCCGATTCGGCCCAGCAGGTAGGTTCCATGAAAGGACACTGCCCGTATACCTCTACTCCACCGTATACCCTTCCTCCGGCACACGCAGCCCGCAGCCCCAGGCCCGGATGGCAAGGTCGATGGAGGTCCCTGACCCCATACTAAAACTCAGTATCAAAACATGTCGTCCGGAAGCAAGTCCGGTTTCAAGATAGAGACCCAGTCTCGAATATGCATGCCCAGACCCTATCCAGGACTAAAGTAGTAGGAAAATATCTCAAAAAAAACTCCTCCAAGGGTGCCCGGGCATAAACGGGTCTAAACAGTAGAAAGTCATCTCGTGTGCTCGGTCCGACCGAGGCTAAAATTATCTCAAATAGCAAGAAAACTCAACTAGCACCCCGGCCCTGCCGAGTCTAGCGTTAATCGTAAAACTGGTGTTTTAAAACATAATTTTACTTTCTTTTACCCAGGAATATTCACAAGTTAAATCAAACCATTTCCCAATCATTTCCATAAAAAACAGGCCCCCGAGGCCATGCAAGGTTTAGAAAATAGTGTCAGTAGGCCCGAAGCCCAAACCATAGTAAAACATGGATAAAACCTCTTTATATGCATGGAAATGGTATGATCAAACACAATAGCTGCCCAGCAGCTCACAATCAACCTATCGACCCTGCACAGGCCCACAGCTACTCAGCAAGCATAACCAGCCTAGAAGGATAATTCTATGCCGGGACTCGCGGACATTCCCAAAATCCCACCTTCTATGTTCCAGAGTCAACAAGGCCTCATAGGACCACAAGAGTAAATAAAATATATCGGCAAGTACTACAAGCAACGGAGGAACAAAAGTAGGCGGACATGAATAAAGCGGTCGAGGTCTGTGGTACCAACCTAATAAACCAACCCAAGGATGCCCAGTAATACAATTTTATCCTATATATGCGGAGTCTAGGGAAAATAAATCGTAACCTACCTGTCGTCCGATGACAAGCTGCTAGAACGACGATATCCAATCCTGAACCGCTCCAAAAAACTCCGAAACAAAATCAAACTTGACTTTGGGCTTGAATAACTTGACGTAGATAATTGATTTTTTTCGATGATCAAAAGAAGTGTTAAAAGCATTTTTTCCCGCACCAAATATCTTCCCAGCGTACAAATTTATACACAGATGGAACATATGCAAGAGGTATTCTAACTAGTACTTGGTAGCGTGGCTAAGCAAAGTGCTGGAGAGGTTATTGAAGTGGTAGGTTAATGCTCTCACCAATGACATTTCTTGTTCAACTAATCCTTTTTAATTCTTAAAGGAAAATGATAGTGATCCACTTAAAGAATTGGAGGACCAACTGTTAATGCTTACATTAACTTGCCAACTGTGGCAATTAATCCACGTTGTGCACTCCCTCCACTTCCACGTGGAAGTGGAGGTGTGACACCTCAAATATTTATCTCGTTATATATATATACTCGGGTATTACATAAGTTTGTAATAAAATAAATACAACTTTTCAAATATATCATAATTGATAGAAAATCATTTCGAATAAAACCTACTATATTATAATAATAATTTTCAACATAACTAAATTTACTATCTCCGTTAAAATATTATAATGTACAAAAACCTTATAAAATAAATACATATACCATTATATCGTAACAAAAATATTTTTCGTAAATCTTTAAAATATTTTAAAAAGGTAATAATAATATAACTTTTTACCAAATTCAACTTTCAAATAAAGTATTTTCAAATACACGCGATGTTAATAAATTCTCAAACTTAGGCTCGCAATTCACCATCGCACGATTTTGATACTCAAGAACTCTCTTGGAACCCTCCCTTATACTTTATCACTGTTTCAAAACTGAAACGACATTTTAAAACGTGAAGTTGAGGCTTTAAATCGATTTTGACCCGACCCGATTCGCGACCCGGTTCGTAACCCGGTTTCTGCCAGACAGTCCGCGGTAAAACAGTGATAACTTTTTACTCCGAGATCAGTTGGACGTGAGGTTTTGTGAGTTGGAAACTAGACTTGTAGACCTTCGATTTGGTACTTTGGGGGACTTCTAACTCTTTATATATTGGGAGAAAAGCCCTGAGACATTTTACCCAAAGTTCAGAAAATTTATTAAAGAAACTTACGATAACTTTTGCCGACTTACTTGTCTTCAAAACTTATCATACGACCAAACAAATGGACCCGGCACCGAAATACCGGTCCCGACAAGCCTTAAATGACTTGGGGCCTCTACAAACAAGCTCTAACGGTTCAAGAAAAAATGTATACGTGGAAATAATCGAAAGGGTCATTACAAAAATATTCAGATTTAATAGCACCACCATTTTCATAATACATATCATACATCCATAAACGATGATCCATCTACAAAAATATAATGATTCAATTATAAATTACACTCATCGACGTTCATAACATAAACTAAAGTTGAAAACTAATTCAAGATTATAACCCAACAATATAAACAAATTCAAAATTTTCAACTTTACTATCAAATTCAAGAACCTAATTAATCAACCTAAAGTTGAAAATTAATTCAAGATTAAAACCCAACAATATAAACTAATTCAAAATTTCCAACTTCACTATCAAATTCAAGAACCTAATTCAAGAACCTAAAGTTGAAAACTAATTCAAGATTATAACCCAATAATATAAACTAATTCAAAATTTCCAACTTCACTATCAAATTCAAGAACCTAATTCAACAACCTAAAGTTCAAAACTAATTCAAGATTATAACCCAACAATATAAACTAATTCAAAATTTTCAACATCACTATCAAATTCAAGAACCTAATTCAACAACCTAAAGTTGAAAACTAATTCAAGATTATAACCCAATAATATAAACTAATTCAAATTAATTTCCAACTTCCACTATCAAATTCAAGAACCTAATTCAATAACCTAAAGTTGAAAACTAATTCAAAATTATAACCCAACAATATAAACTAATTCAAAATTTTCAACTTCACTATCAAATTCAAAACTTAATTCAACAACCTAAGTTGAAAACTAATTCAAGATTATAACCCAACAATATAAACTAATTCAAATTGATTTCCAACTTCCACTATCAAATTCAAGAACCTAATTCAACAACCTAAAGTTGAAAACTAAATCAAGATTATAACTCAACAATATAAAATAATTTAAAATTTCCAACTTCACTATCAAATTGAAGAACCTAATTCAACAACCTAAAGTTGAAAACCAATGCAAGATTATAACCCAACAATATAAACTAATTCAAAATTTTCAACTTCACTATTAAATTCAAGAACCTAATTCAACAACCTAAGTTGAAAACTAATTCAAGAACTTAATTCAAGAACCTAATTCATACTTAAAATCAAGAGCCTAAGATATTTACTATGCTCACAAATTCTAAAATCAAATTCAAGTTCAAACTTCTCAATTTCAAGTTCAAGTTCACAAATTCAATTATATGAATTATAAAATGTTCATAACCATTATTCAAGATTCACAACTAGCAATGTTCATAATCTAACACTAACTTAAAATAAATGACAAAAAATAATTTAAAGATTTGAAACTAACAAACTAACTAATAATAACAAAAAATATCAAATAAACTCTAACTTAAAATTTTAAATACTACTAATTCAAGTTCTAATATACATAACAACTAACAATATTCTAAATCTAACATTAACCTAAAATAAATGCAATATAATTGAAAAAAAAGTAAAAAAACCTAACCTTAAATTTTAAATAAACTCTAACCCAAAAATTAATGATGGAGGAGGAAGGAGGCGGCGGCGGCGGTAGCAATGGTAGCGGCGGCAGGAGGTGTGGTGGTGTGGAGGTGTGGAGGTGAGGAGAAGAGAGAAGAAAGAAGAGAGAAGAGAGAAGATGAAAATGGAGGAGTAACCCGATTTGGGTCACTTTATTTTTTAAAAAGCGACGGACAAAAGCACGCTGTCCGTCGCTTTTCTATTTTTTTAATATAAATTAAATTAAAGAAAGCGACGGACAACGTCGCTTTCTTTAAAATTATTTTTTATTTTTTTAATTATTGTGACGCTATCCGTCACTTATTAATTAATCATAAATATAAATAAAAGTTAATTAATTATAAATAATTTTAGGGGAAAAATCCGCCAAAAAAAGCGACGGACAAAGAGACGCTGTCCGTCGCTTTTGTAATTTTTTTTTATAAATTAAAAAAAAATAGAAAAGCGTCGGACAATGTCGCTTTTTCTGTCGCTTTTCAAGAGCGACGCTGTCCGTCGCTTCTCTATCCATCCCTTTTTGAGCTATTTTTAGTAGTGCTAGTTGCCAATGGGAGATCCTTCCAGGCTATCACAGACTATGTTCGTACTATGGAGGATTTACACCGTCATAATCTGGGGTACAAGGATAAGAGGCCTCGTCACCAGGGCAGTTAAAATGGTTCCTGCTACAACAGTAGAGGTTCATGCCAGTGGGGCTGAGGGTATCAGCCACAACAACATCAGGTTTAGACTAGTCGGCCAGTTCATGCATCGCTTCAGGCTTCAGGTGGGTCTCAGTTTGAGATGGGTCAGAGTAGTCAACAGGGTTACGGTGGTCAAAATTTGAGGGGTACAACTTCTAGGGCATCATTTTGGTGGTGGCTATACCAATTTTACTAGTTCTTTTTGACATAGTAGGCCGTCAGGGCCTTGCTATAAGTATGGTTTCATCGATCATTATGCCAGAGAGTACCCCCAGCGGGATTCAGTTCAGCCAGCCGTTCAGCTGACTTAGCCTCTAAGAGCAGTGCAGCCACCGACTAGAGCAAGTGGTATTCAGGGTCAAGGAGGTACCCAGCATGGTAGGTCAGGTGTTCGAGATGTCAGTCGATGTGGTAAAGGTCAACGATAGTTTTATATGGTCCCTAGTAGACCGGAGGCAGAGGCCTCAGATGCGATGATCACAGGTATAATTTTTGTGTACCGCCAATTAGCTTTAGCTTTGTTTGATACTGTCTGCCTACTTTGTTCCTTGTTTGGGGTTGGCTAGTGAGCCGTTATTTGTTCCTATATCATTTTCTACCCCAGTAGGTGATTTTTTAGTAGTGGATCGGGTTGTGAGATCCTGTTTGATTGTTGTTGGTGACATTGAGACTTGGGTGGACTTGATGATCCTAGATATGTTAGATTTTGATGTGATACTGGGCATGGACTGGTTATCCCCTCACCATGCAATTTTGGATTGCTATGCCAAGGTCGTTACCATAGCCGTGCTCGGTGTATCCCCAGTTGTATGACAGGGTTCTGTTAGCTGTGCACCATCTAGGATCATTTCTTGCCTTTGTGCTAGGAAGTTGATTTCTCGCGGGTATTTGGCTTATCTAGCATATGTCTGAGATGCTAGCGCTGACACTTCTTCTTATGAGTCAGTTTCTGTGGTTAGAGATTTCCTAGATATTTTCTCAACTGACCTGCCAGGCCTTCCACCTGAGAGAGATATTGACTTTGCTACGAAGTTAGAGCCGGGAACTGGGTGCACTTCTATTACTCTGTATCATATGGCTCTAGTTTAGTTAAGGGAGCTTAAGGATCAGATCCAGGACTTGTTAGCTAAGGGTTTCATTAGGCCGAGTGTGTCACTTTGGGGTGCTCCAGTTCTATTTATGAAGAAGAAAGATGGGTCGATGCAGATGTGTATTGATTATCGGCCGCTGAATAAGGTGACTGTGAAGAATATGTATCTGATGCCACGTATAGATGACTTGTTTGATCAGCTTCAGGGTTCTCCTGTGTTTTTTAAGATAGATATGAGGTCAGGATACCACCAGTTGAGGATTAGGGCAGAGGACATCCCTAAGACAACATTCAGGACACATTATGGCCATTATGAGTTCCTGGTGATGTCTTTTGGGTTGACTAATGCCCTATAGCTTTTATGGACTTGATGCACCAGGTGCTCAAGCCATATTTGGATTTGTTCGTGATAGTCTTTATTGATGACATACTGATATACTTGCAAAGTAAAGATGGTCATGAGAAGCACTTGAGGATTGTACTTCAAACTTTGAGAGATTGTCGACTTTATGCCAAGTTCTCAAAGTGCGAGTTTTGGCTTAATTCAATAGCATTCCTAGGACACGGGATGTCTAAGGATGGGATTAGAGTGTACCCAAGGAAATTTTTTACAGTTCATGATTGGTCGAGACCTACTACTCCTACAGAGGTTCACAGCTTTATTGGCTTGGCAGGATATTATAGATGATTTGTCGAGGGATTTTCTTCCATAGCAGCACCTTTGACTAGGCTGATTAGGAAGGATGTCCCATTTCAGTGGTCGGATCAGTGCGAGGATAGTTTTAAGAGGCTTAAGGCCTTATTGACTTTAACTTTGGTGTTGACTTTGCTAGTTGAGGGTCAAAGCTTCTCAGTGTATTGTGATGCTTCAGCGGTTGGTCTTGGTTGCGTATTGATGCAGAAGGGTCATGTGATAGCATATGCATATGGTACTACTATCACACTTGGTTCCAACATATCATCATACCATTTATTTGTGTTATTCCACCCTTGTTTGCTATTTTACTGAGTATATGCTCCGGTAGTATGAGATGCTAAAGGGTTTGTTTTTACTTGTGCGTGTTCCTCGAGTGTATGGACACCCATTGGGACTATAGATAGATTTATTAGTACTATATCCTATCATAGTACTGGTTCATCTTATAGGTACATTTGGGTTATTGTTCGATTATTCATATTTGAGGACTGTGTTACTAGCATGATATAGTTAGTTGTATTGTTTCAAGCATGAGTATGTTTTACTTGACTTTACTTCCTTCTATCTTACTTGAGGTTACCGGTATACCGCCCTTCTTCTTAACCCTCTCTTTATATGTATTGTTGTTACAAGGACCCCAGGTGCATTCTCCTTTCCTTCATCTGTGTTCTGTGTTATATATATCTCTTGTGGATAGCATAGCATAGTTGTTTACTCCTTGTATTCTATCTATTCTATCTTTCGTGTACTTTTCTGTTTACTTCTGTGACTATCTTCTTTTGTTCTGCTATTTACTATTTTTTTTATCTTATATGCATTCAATCGGCCTATGATGCCTACTGATACCCGTTGCTTTATAATTGGTGCTCATACTACACTTCTGTATCTTCCTAGTGCAGATCCTAGTGTGAGTTTTTTCGACTAATAGTGCGTGGAGACTCGTGTATCTTCCAGACATCCAAGACTTAGGGTGAGCTTTTAGCGGCAGGGGCTTAGCTTTTATCTCCTCTTTTGTATCATGTACTCTTTTGCTATTCCGAGATAGATGTATATATTATTTCGGCCCTTCTGTACTTTATATTTCGTAGTGGCTTCTATACTATGATACCAGGTCGTGGGATGGTTTAGTTCTCCTATATATATTTCAGTTGCTATATTTCTTTACTTTACCTCTTGCTTCTGCTTAAATATTACTTCTTCCGCATGCTTGTTAGATAGTAGCCCATTACTAAATATTCTGAGCTATGGGGATTAGTACGCCTATGGGTGGGGGGAAAGGGGGAGGGGGTTGTAGGTCCTATCATTACCTGAGAAATCAGGTCATGATAGCTTGGTATCAGAGCCTAAGTTCATCAGTGTCATCGATATAAGAGCCAATGTCAAGTAGAATCCTGCGGATTGAGGCGGAGATGTCCATACTCAATCTTCGGGAGGCTACACTGGCATTTAGAAAACATGACTCTTTTCTTGCTTCTATATCATGCGACTTATCTTAGATAGTTTCCTGGATATCTCATTTATTCTAGTTTACTCTTCTGCATATGGCTCATATGAGATCTTTGACAGCGGGCGAGGGTGAGCCTTTGACCCCAGCACACCCGACTCCAGCTAGGGTACGAGGTGGTCATAGAGGTAGAGGCCAAAGATGTGCTCGAGGAGTGGCACCATATATATCTCCTAGGGTTGAGGTTGAGCTTGAGTTAGTCCCAGAGAAACAACCCGTGGACCAGGGGACAAACCAGGTACCACCAGGGACAACACGAATATTTTTATCCATACCAGTCCCAGCTCCTTGGTCAGATATTCAGGGTTTGCCTCTTTAGCTGTTGGATATGATTGGAGATCAACCTTCAAATGTGGCACAAACATCTGCTCAAGGGGTAACCTTGGGTGTTCAGAACTTAGGAGCGCAACATGTTACTGTGGATCCCCGTGCTGAGGTTCTTTCGATTTCTTCTATTGTACAACCTCTTACTCCTCATCCAGTTATGGCAGAGATGGAGCAGAAGGATTTGGGTAGGTTTTGGAGATTGGCACTGCCCAGATTCTCCGGTACTCATGGTCAGGATCTGCATGACTTTATTTCTACTTGTGAGCAGCTGCTACATCATCTGGGTTTATTGAGGACTCACGGGGTTAGTTATACTACCTATAAGCTGGAGGGCACAACTAAGCTATGGTGGAGGCCCCAGGTAGCTTGTAGACCATTTACATCTCCTCAGTTAACTTGGAGAGAGCTTTATGAGGCCTTTATGGCCAAGTTCTTGCCATAGAGCGATTGTGAGCATCATAGAGAGCAGTTCACTAGACTGATGCAGGGTTCGATGTTCGTATCTGAGTATGAGACCCGTTTTCACTAGTTAGCTCCTTTTAGGGCTATGATCATTCCTATTGAGACAGACAAAGTTTGCCAATTTGTTTAAGGGTTGCGAACAAAGCTTAGGTAAACCACTGAGGTACTACAGTACTAAAAAAAGGCCAAAAGGAGACAGTCAAAAGGGACGCTGGCCGTCTCTTTTTTGGCCAAAAGCGACGGAAAAGCGACGGCCTCACTACCGTGGGAAAAGGGCCTGTCGCTTTTCAAATAGTGACGGTCAGCGTTTCTTTAGAAGCGATGGACTGCGTCGCCAAGTAAAAAGCGCGGATATTTTTTTTTCCCGAAAAGCGACGGACGCCGTCGCTTTATTCTTGAACTTGAAGAGCAAAGCGATGGACAACGTCACTTTTCCTGGTAATTTTTTTCCAGAAAAGCGACGCTGTCCATCACTTTTTCTAGGATTTTTCTTAAAAAGTTCTAGAAAAGCGACGGACAAAAGAGACGCTGTCCGTCACTTTTCTGCATTTTTTTCAGCTGTAAAAATTTGCATTTTTCAATATGAACCACCTGCCATTTACAAAACTAATTCAAATACAGCCCAAATCAGCACTAATTGTTTCCACAACATTCATAAAGCAACTACAACATCAACAAGAAACTAAATATGAAGTGAAACATTCATTAAATACATAAAAAATCCATCCAAAGGACCTACAAGGTGTTTCAAAACATAAAAGAAGTACAAAATTATAAATAAAGTGTCAAAAGGCTAATGCAAACTAAAATAAAGTCAATCTAAGCGGTTCTTTGAGAGGCTCAACGGTCTTGCACATATCTTTATCTTTCTCCTTTCGTTGTCCTCTCAGAATCTACCAAGACATAATTTATGCGATCTGCCGTCACCTGATGACATGTGTATGCAAATTTACATTAAAATAATTAAAGAAAATCATAATCATAAGTATTAAAGAAATTAAAATCATAATCATAAGTATACACAAATTTACATACTCGTCCATATTTTCCCAATCTTCGTCCTAACTTGATTCATTTTTATCAGTATCCCGTTCTTCCTCATCAGTCGTTTCATTTTATCGTCCCATTCTTCCTCCTCAGTTAATTGTCCCTCAAGATTTGCGATGGCAATCAACTCATCATCAGAAACTTCTTCTAATATATGTTGAGGATGTTCTAGATTGTTTTCCAACTCAGCATCCACTGCTTGATGAACAACTGCGACATCATTCTAGTATGCCACATCTAACACATTCTCAATCTCAATCCTACCCACATGCTTAAGTTTTATGACCACCCACCAATCAACCTTTTCTCTGCACAACGAATATGGAGCGTAATACACCTGCTTAGCATTTTGTGCAATGATAAAAGGATCATAGTGACCATATTGTCTCGTGTGCTTTACTTCAATTATATTATGTTGTTGATTCACCCTAGTACCTCTATGTGAAGGATCAAACCACTTGCACCGAAATAGCACTATCTTTTTTTCTGGCCAACCAGGATATCTAACTTCAATAATCTCTTGTATGACACCATAATATTCAACAGTTTGGCCATTACCGTCGATATCACCTTGAATGCGCACTCCGCTATTATTAGTTTTCTTATACTTAGAAACTTTTTCAGTTTGAAACTTGAAGCCATTCACACAATACTTAGTTATCGTCTGAATTTGACTTTCAGGCCCAAGTGCAACATCTCTCACCAATTGTGAATGTTCGACAGTATTATGTTTGTCATAAACCTACAAATTAAATTTTAGTAAATGAGTATATTATATATGTTGATTTAATATTAAGAGCAAATGAGTAAATGAGCTTTTACACACTTACATATTTTTTCAGCCAATCAAAAAAGTTTGTCTATATGGCATCACTACCCCATATGCTTACGAATTTACTGTTAAGTGTAGATTGAGATATTTCGTTAGTTTAATTAACACTTAGTATTTAAATTTATGTAATTCTATAACACAATTCAATAAGTGTTACTTAATATATGATTGAATCTCGGGACAATTGAGCAAAATATGTGTCACAACTGATTGTTTTTCAACACTAGTGAAACCTCGCTTTTGACATTTTTTAGATCCTCGCCCAGGTTGATTAAAAATTGAAATCAGTTCAAACATAGGATCACCATCACCGTCATCATTGCGATTGACTCTATTTATATTACATAACACTTCATTCCCGAAGTAGTATGAACAAAAATAAGCAGTTTCTCTTGCAAGATAAGCTTCACAAATTGATCCAGCTTCACAAATTGGTCCTTCGATCTTTCCCCTTTGCTTAATAGTTTGTTTGCACTTGCCAATTGTCCTATATAATAGCATGTTAGCTAATAAATATAATACGTTTAAGAAATAATAACAAAAATAATAAAGGGTCATTACCTCTCGAATGGATACATCCACCTTGTTTGAACTGGGTCCCCAAGGCGTGCCTCTTCTACAAGGTGAACTCGAAGATGCTCCATCACATTAAAAATGGCACATGGAAAGATCTTCTCCAACTTAGTGGTGATAACATGAATATTTTGCTGCATCCTTTTCAAGCTACTCTCCAACAAAGTGTTAGAACATAAATCTCTAAAGAACAGACTTATTTCTGTGATTAGTTTCCATATCTTGTCGGGTAGGTGGCTAAATGCGATAGGAATCAGAGTTATCATGAAAATATGACAATCATGGATTTTCATACCAATCAATTTTCCTTCATCCATATCTGTCCTCTTTCCCAAATTCGAAGCATAGCCCTCGGGCATTCTCAAATTCTTCACCCACTCACAAATTTCTCGTTTCTCATCCAATGTGAATGAAAAACTTGCCTTGGGATTAACCACTTTACCATTTCTTATTTCCTACAACCACCACTCCTTTCTCCTACAATATTCCTTTAAGTCCATTCTATATTTTGGATTGTCTTTTGTCTTACCCTTAACATCCATTACCGTGTTGAACAAATTCCCAATTTTTTTTAATGTACATCACATCAAGATTATGTCGTAGAAGATTATCCTTCCAATACGGTAACTCCCAAAATATGCTTTGTTTGGTCCAATTATGTTCAACACCATATCCAGGAAGTCTAGAACTCTCTCCTAAATCTAAAATTTTAGGCAACTGATGAACTCTCTCCAAAATCTGATGTCCTGAAAGTGATGGAGGTGGCAGATCATTTTCAACCTTATTGTTTCTGAATGCATTTTTCATATTTCTAAACTCGTGGTCCATTGGCAAGAACTGACGGTGTCAATCAAACCAATAATTTTTCAGCCATGCTTTAAAGTGAATGCTTTAGAAACTTTCATGCAATGCGGACAAACTAACTTTCCAGCATTCATCCAACCTGACAATATCCCATATGCATGAAAATCATTAATAGTCCACATTAAAGAAGCATGCATAGTAAAATTTTGCTTACTTGATATATCATATGTCGCTACACCATCAAACCATAATTGTTTTAGCTCATCTATCAATGGCTGCAGATAGACATCAATCAAATTTTTTGGATTGCGGGGACCCGGAATAATACAACTTAGAAATATGTAGGGACTTGTCATACACACTTCACGTAGGAGATTATACAGAGTAAGAAATACAGGCCAGCAAGAATAAGGTGTAGCATTATTAGAGAATGGTGTGAAACTATCTGCACACAATCCCAATGTAGCATTTCTTGGTTCTCTAGCAAAAAAAGGATATGTTGTATCGAAATGCTTCCAAGCTTCTCCATCTGATGGATGAGACAAGACACCCAGTGGGCTTCTATTTTCATGGTGCCATCTCATATGTGGGGCAGAACTCATTGAAGCGTACAACCTCTTTAACCTAGGTATAAGAGGTAGATAATGCATCGCCTTAATTGGAACCATCTTTCCACCGGGAGTTCGCTTATACCGATCATGTCCACAAAACTTACAATTGTAAGGATGATCATCATACTTATAGAACAACATACAACCATTTACACAACAACTAATTCTATCATATGACAATCCTAACTTGGAAACCAATTTCTTTGCTTCATAGAAATTCTTATGTATATTTAACTCTGGATTATTAGCTACTTCCCCCACAAGATCAACTACAGAGTCCATAAGAGTTTGAGGAGCACTCCAATCTGATTTGATACTCAATAGTCTAACTATAATTGACAAAGCAGAATGCAGATTCCCTTCACATAATGGATGATTACCCTCTTTTAATTGTTTATTGAAGCATTTTGCTTCTTCATTAGGAGCTTCTTCTAAATACTATTCGGGTTCCATCCCATCTTGAACTCCGAAAGAATCATTAACCATTTCATGCACCCAATGGTGTTCAACCCTATCATCGTGAGACCTATCATGTTCAACCCTATTATATTCATTCATAGGCAACGAATTATAAAATACACCATTCAACCCATCTTTCTCACCATGATCAACCCACACAAAATATCTAGGCTTAAATCCATTACGATAGAGATGAACCATAACTGTATCTGGATTAAAAAACTTCATGCACCGACATTTACTACAAGGTCACCTAACCACAACATGACTTTGATAGTTGTCTAGTGACATTGCATACTCGATAAAACCTCTAACTCCTTCAAAATATTCAGATTTAATAGCACCACCATTTTCATAATACATATCATACATCCATAAACAATGATCCATCTACAAAAATATAATGATTCAATTATAAAGTACACTCATCGACGTTCATAACATAAACTAAAGTTAAAAACTAATTCAAGATTATAACCCAACAATATAAATTAATTCAAAATTTTCAACTTCACTATCAAATTCAAGAACCTAAGTTAACAACCTAAAGTTGAAAACTAATTCAAAATTATAACTCAACAATATAAACTAATTCAAAATTTTTAACTTCACTATCAAATTCAAGAACCTAAAGCTGAAAACTAATTCAAGATTATTGTCACGACCAAATTTCTTGGTCATGATGGCACCTACAATCCCCCAGTAGGCGAACCAATTCCCGTAGCCCAAGATAGTTAGTAATGGGCTACTATCTAACAAATAAACGATGATCCATCTACAAAAATATAATGATTCAATTATAAAGTACACTCATCGACGTTCATAACATAAACTAAAGTTGAAAACTAATTCAAGATTATAACCCAACAATATAAATTAATTCAAAATTTTCAACTTCACTATCAAATTCAAGAACCTAAGTTAACAACCTAAAGTTGAAAACTAATTCAAAATTATAATTCAACAATATAAACTAATTCAAATTTTTTAACTTCACTATCAAATTCAAGAACCTAAAGTTGAAAACTAATTCAAGATTATTGTCACGACCCAATTTCTTGGTCATGATGGCACCTACAATCCCCCAGTAGGCGAACCAATTCCCGTAGCCCAAGATAGTTAGTAATGGGCTACTATCTAACAAATAAGCGGAAACATAGTTTAATAAGCAAAAGTAAGGGAACAAGATGAAGAGAATAGATAACATGAATATATATATACATATGCGGAAACTAAACCAAACCCCAAGACCTGGTATCATAGTATAGAGCCATAACTAGATATAAGGAGTACAAATGATCCAAAACAGCGTATACAGATGTCTCCGAATGGTAATAGAGTACATAAAGAAAAAGATAAACTAAAGCTAAGCTCCAATCGCCAAGAGCTCACCCTCAGTCTGAAGTAGTCCCCAACATATCTCCAAGCACGAATCAAAGCAATCTAACGATGGTGGCCCACGCTAGGATCTGCACCAAAAGATGCAGAGGGTAGGGTGAGCACCAAATGCGAAGCATAAGGTACCCAGTAGGTATCATAGGCTGACTGGGCACATATAAGATAAAAGCATAGTAACAGACAGAATATAAGCAAGTAGTCACAGAAATCAATGAAAAAGGTACACAAAAACTAGCCCAACGGGAAGGCAACAGAAACAGCATGTAAGGTTAGCAGGTAGAATATATACATAACATGCACAGGTGAAAGTAAGAAAAGACGCACCTGGGATCCTTATGATAACAGTATATACATAATAAGTTCTAGAAATGGACGGTAGACCGGTAACCTCAAGCATAAGGAAAAGGGAGTGAAGAGTACAGATAGTTATGCTCGGGAAAATAGAAATCAAAGATCGAACTAATCATGTCAATCTCAAATCCAGAAACCAACAACTTAGCCGTAACAGGGAAAAATTCCATAAATAAATAACAAGAGTCTACCTACAGTCCCCCGGCCGCCCATACAACCGAGGAACACAAACAAGTAAAAACAAACCCTCCGACATCCCATACTACCGGAGCGTACAATCAACAAACAACAAACAAGGGTGGAGCCTCAAACAATGAATGATATGATGCATGAAGATCTCAAGTGAAATGGTATATCTGTATGTACCTCCTCCGGTGCCGATCCGGCCCAGCAGGCAGGTTCCATGGAAGGACACTGCCCGTATACCTCTACTCCATTGTATACCCTTCTTTCGACACACGCAGCCCGAATCCCCAGGCCCGAATCCCACCTCCAAGGGTGCCCGGGCATACCCGGGTCTAAACAGTAGAAAGTCATCTCAGGTGCTCGGTCCGACCGAGGATAAAAACCATCCCAATTTAATAAGAAACTCAACTAGCACCCCGGCCCTGCCGAGTCTAGCAGTAATAGTAAAACTGGTGATAGAAATCATAATTTGACCTTATTTTACTCCAAGATTATTCACAAGGTAAATCAAACCATATCTAATTCATTTCCATAAAAAATGGGCCCCCGGGGCCATGCAAGGTTTAGAAAATGGTGCCACTAGGCCCGAAGCCAAAACCGTAGTAAAACATGGATAAAACCTCTTTATATGCATGGAAATGGTACGATCAAACATAATAGCTGCCCAGCAGCTCACAATCAACCTATCGACCCTGCACAGGCCCATAGCTACTCAGCAAGCATAACCAGCCTAGAAGGATAATTCTATGCCCGAAACTCGCGGACATTCCCAATATCCCACCTTCTATGTTCCAGAGTCAACAAGGCCTCACAGGACCACAAGGGTAAATAAAATGTATCAGCAAGTACTACAAGCAACGGAGGAACAAAAGTAGGCGGACATGAATAAAGCGGTCAAGGTCTGTGGTACCAACCTAATAATCCAACCCAAGGATGCCAGCTAGTACAATTTTATCCGATATATGCTAAGTCTAGGGAGTTTAAACCATAACCTACCTGTCGTCCGGCGATAAGCTGCTAGGACGACGATGCCCAAGCTAGAACAGCTCCGAAAAGCTCCTTAACAAAATCAAACTCGAATTTAGGCTTGAATAACTTGACGTAGATAATTGATTTCTTATGGTGCTTTAACAAAAACACCAACCAATCATCATTTCCTCTCCTTAACACAATATATCTATACGTGTAACATCTATATAACCCACTTGTTAGAGAGGAATAATAAAGTGAAAAGGGTGCTGGAGCTTATGTTTGTCACCATGAAAAGAAAATGTCATTAGTTCTACCCTAATATAATATATAATGAAAGTAGTGAGCAAATGGGTGTAGCACAATTTTGGTTATATCTCACTAAAGAAGTACCAAGTACACCTAATTTTAAGACACCACGTAGGCATTTGTTGTACACTCCCTCCACTTTCACGTGGAGGGGGTGTCCATACCAACATAATTCGTTCCAGTGCGAATGTATTCGGGTATTGCATAGGCTCGTGGTAAAATAAATATAACTTTTTAAATATGTCATAATTAATAAAAAATCATTTCAAATAAAACCTACTATATTATACTAATAATTTTCAACATCTCAAAATTTACTATCTCCGTTAAAATATTACAATGTATAAAAACCTTATAAAATAACTACATACGCAATTATATCGTAACAAAAGTATTTTTCATAAACCTTTAAAATATTTTGGAAAGGCAATAAAAATATAACTTTTTACCACATTCAACTTTTAAATAAAATATTTTAAAATATGCGCGATGTTAATAAAATTCTCAATTTTAGGTTCGCAAGCCTTTGCTACGGGATGAGGGTTAAGGTCATACGAACGCAAATCACTAACGCACGATATCGATAATCAGCTCTTATGACACAAGGAAGGCGTAAACGCGAGAATGACCAGAAGGGTCATTACATGATCCACTACTAAAAAGGACTTTCGTCCTCGAAAGTCAAGGACAAGGAAGTACCTGAAGGCTCAAACAACTGCAGATACTGAGCCCACATATCTCTCTCGGTCTCCCAGGTAGCCTCCTCGACTGGACGATGCCTTCACTGAACCTTAACAACTGGGATATCTCGAGACCTCAATCTCCTGACATCTCTGGCCAAAATAGCTGTCGGCTCCTCAACAAAGGCTAAACCCTCACCTAACTGAACTGAATCCCACTGCAACACATGAGACTCATCTGGGACATATCGAAGCAACATCGAAACATAAAATACAGGATGTATAGCTGAAAACATCAGAGGCAAGGCTAACTGATAGGAAACGCTACCAACCCTCTGAAGAATCTCAAACAACCCAATGTACCTTGGGCTAAGCTTGCCCCACCTACCAAATCTCATCACGCCCTTCATGGGCGATACACGGAGAAACACCATGTCACCAACACTAAACTCCAAGGTACGAAGCCTACAATCAGCATAACTCTTCTGCCTGCTCTGAGCTGCCTGAAGTCTGTCCTAAATCGCTCGGACCCGATCTAAGGAATCTCAAAGAAAATATGTACTCTGTGGCCTAGAATCAAAACCATCAAACCAACCAACCGGTGATATGCAATGCCTGCCATACAAAGCCTCAAAAGGTGCCATGCCAATACTCAAATGGAAACTGTTATTATAAGCAAACTCTGCCAAGGGAACAAACTGATCCCAGGAACCTCCAAAGTCAAGAACACAGGCTCAAAGCATGTCCTCCAGGACCTGAATGGTCCTCTCAGACTGACCATCTGTCTGAGGATGGAAAGTAGAACTAAGCTGAACCTCCGTACCCAAATCTCGGTGAATAACCCTCCAGAACTGAGATGTGAACTGAGTGCCGTGGTCTGAAATGATAGAAGTTGGGACCCCATGCAATTGAACAATCTTACGAATGTAGATCTGAGCTAGTTTCTCTGCCCCGTAAGAAGTTTGAAATGGTATGAAGTGTGCTGACTTAGTCAGCTTATCAACAATCACCCAAATGGAATCAAACCTATGAGAAGTACGAGGTAAACCAACAACGAAGTCCATAGTAATCCCTTCCCACTTTCACTCAGGAATGGAAAGTCGCTGCATCAAACCACCAAGTCTCATGTGCTCGAACTTAACCTGCTGACAGTTCAAGCACCGAGATATGAACTCTGATATATCCTGCTTCATACCACTCCACCAGTAAAGCTGTCTCAAGTCTCTATACATCTTTGCTGTGCCAGGGTGAATAGAGTATCTAATACAATGTGCCTCATAAAGTATCAACTGAATCAAATAACTATTCCTCGGAACACAAAGGCGACTATCAATCCTCAGAACCCCATCTGAATCTAGAGTAGCCCGACTGGTCTCACCCTGAACAACCTGATCACGAAGGTCACACAACTGTTGATCCTCAAACTAACGGCTATGAATCGGATCAATCAAAGTAGAACGAACCTCAACACTGGCGAGAACTCTGCTAGGATCTGACAAGTCAATCCTAACCAAACGGTTAGCCAAGGACTGGATGTCTAAGGTCAACGGTCGCTCTGAAACTGAAAGAAAAGCTAGGCTACCCATACTCACTGCCTTCCGGCTCAAGGCATCCGCTACCACGTTTGCCTTGTCCGGATGATACAGAATAGTAAAGTCATAGTCCTTCAGTAACTCGACCCATATCCTCTGTCTCGAGTTCAGCTCTCGCTGACTCGTGATATACTGAAGACTACGGTGATCAGTGAAGATCTCACAGTGAACTCCATATAGGTAATGCCTCCAGATCTTGAGCACGAAAACAACCGCCGCCAACTCTAAGTCATGAGTGGGGTAGTTACGCTCATGAACCTTGAGCTGCCTCGACGCATATGCTATTACTCGACCCTGCTACATCAACACACAACCAAGACCAAATCCAGAAGCATAACAATACACGGAGAAGCTCTGACCCTCAACCGGCAAAGTCAAAACTGGAGCTGAAGTCAATAAGGCCTTAAGCCTCTAAAAGCTATCCTTGCACTGATCTGACCACTAAAATGGGACATCCTTCCTAGTCAGCAAAGTCAAGGGTGCTGCTATGGAAGAAAATCCCTGAACGAAGTGTCTGTAGTAACCTGCTAACCCAATAAAACTGCGGACCTCAGTGACAGTAGTGGGTCTAGGCCAATCACAAACTGCTAAAATCTTTCCCGGATCAACCCTAATCCCATCCTTAGACACCACGTGCCCTAGGAATGCAATTGACTCAAGCCAAAACTCGTACTTTGAGAACTTGGCATAAAGCCGATGATCTTTCAAAGTCTGGAGTATAACCCTCAAGTGCTGCTCATGCTCATCTCTACTATGCGAGTATACCAAGATGTCGTCTATAAAAACTATCATAAATGAGTCCAACAAAGAACCCTGTGCATCAAGTTCATAAAGGTTGTGGGGGCATTAGTCAACCCAAAAGACATCACCAGGAACTCATAATAGCCATAACGTGTCCTGAATGCTGTCTTAGGGATGTCCTCCACCCTAATCCTCAACTGATGGTAGCCGGACCTCAAATCAATCTTTGAAAACATGACTGAACGCTGAAGGTAATCAAACAAGTCATCAATCCTCGGCATCAGATACCTATTCTTCACTGTCACCCTATTCAGCTGCCGGTAATCAATACACATCAGAATTGACCTATCTTTCTTCTTCACAAACAGAGCAGGAGCACCCCAAGGTGACACACTCAGTTTAATAAACCCCTTAGCTAACAGATCCTGGAGCTACTCCTTAAGCTCTCTCAACTCAGTTGGAGGCATTCGGTAAGGAGAAATAGAAATGGGCCTGGTGCCCGGCTCTAACTCAATAGCAAAATCAATATCTCTCTCAGATGGAAAGCCTGGAAGGTCGGTAGGAAACACATCAAGGAAGTCTCTAACCACAGGAACAGACTCATGAGATGTAGGGTCAGCACTAGCATCTCGTACATATGCTAGATAAGCTAAATACCCAGGGGAAATCAACTTTCTAGCTCGAAGACAAGAAATGATCCTAGACGGTGCATGGCTAATAGAACCCTGCCACATAACCGGGGATACACTGGGCACAACTATAGTAATGGTCTTGGCATAACAATCCAAAACCGCACGGTGAGGGGATAACTAGTCCATGCCCAGTATCACATCAAAATCTAGCATATCAAGGATCATCAAATCACCCCAAGTCTCTGAATCACCAATATATATCATACAAGATCTCACAATCCAATCCACTACTAAAGAATCTCCTGCTGGGGTCAAAACAGAAACATGAACAGATAATGGCTCACTAGCCAACCCCAAACAAGGCACAAAGTAAGCAGATACATATGAACAAGTTGATCCAGGATCAAATAAAGCCATAGCGAACTGATGGCACACAAAAATCATACCTGTAATCACAGCATCCGAGGTCTTTGCCTCTAGTCTCCTAGGGACCGCGTAAAACTAACGACGACCTCCACCTGCTCGACTGCCATCCCTACCACCTTCTCTGCCACACGAAGCACCACCCCTAGCCTGATGACCACCCCCTCTAACCGGAGGCTAAACTACTCGTAAAGGCTCGGCTGGCTAAATTGTACCCTGCTGAGGATAATCTTTAGAAAAATGACCAATCACACCACAAGTAAAACAAGCCCCTGGAGGCCTACTCGGTCGGGATGAACTAGCAAGTCCCATATGGCCACCACAGCCTGATGCCCTAGAAGCTGTACCCCTCGAAGACTGGCCGCTATAGCCCTGATGGCTGCTCTGACCCTGCTCAAACTGGGTACTACTGGAAGTCTGAAGGGAAGCCTGAACTGGTCGGCTGGACTGACCCTGGTGCTGCTGTGGCTGATAACCCCGGCCACACTGTCTAGAACCTCTACCACCATATCTGGAACCACTGTAGCCACCCTGATGTCGAGGCCTCTTATCTCTGGGCCCTTGATCATATCGCTGTAAGTCCTCCACAATACGGGCATAGTCTGCGATAGCCAGAAATGACCGACCACCGGCAATCAATATTTCAGCTGGCTGCCTGATCTCTAACCTCAAACCCCATACAAATTTGCGAATCCTATCTGCCTCGGTAGGAATGATCATAGCTCCAAATGGTGCTAGCTGATGAAAACGGGTCTCACACTCTGAGACAGTTGTAGACTCTGGCATAAGGTGAGTAAACTGCTCCCTACGACGTTCACAATCACTATGAGGCAAGAACTTGGCCATAAAGGCCTCATAAAACTCAGACCAGGTCAAATGAGGTGACTATGGTGGTCTACAAGCAACCTGGGCCCTCCACCATAACTTCACTGGGCCCTCCAACTGATAGGTAGTATAACCAACCCCGTGAGTCTCCAACAAACCCAAATAATGCAACATCTCCTCACAGGTAGTAATAAAGTCATGTGGATCCTGTCCAGAAGTACCAGCAAACCTCGGAGGTGCTTACCTCAGAAACCTACCCAACGCCTTCTGCTCTGACTCTGTCATAGCTGGGCGAGGAGCAAGAGGCTGTGCAACAGATGGGACAGGAATGACCTCCACACGGGGAGCCATAGTAGCAGGCTGCTCTCCTGAACTCTGTGTATACAGGGCTGCCCCCTAAGCGGATGTTTGTGCTACCTCAGAAGGCCGCTCTCCAATCATACCCAAAAGCTGTAATAGTAATCCCCGAATATTTGGAGGCTGAGCTGCGGCTGGAGCTGGGACAGAGGTGGGAGCTGGAGCTGGTACTGGAGCTGGTGGTACCTGGGTTGCCCCCTGATCTACATGCTGCTCGGGCTCTATCTCAACTCTAGAAGCTCTAGCAGGTGCCACTGCTCGAGGGCATCCTCGACCCCTAGCAGGAGTGGGAGGCTCATCTCCGCCTGATGCCGATGATCTCGTACGAACCATCTGCGGAAGAATGAAGTAAAACAAATGAGATTTCCAGAAACTTCAAGGGTCCAACGCATTACACAAAAGCAATGAAAGAGTCAAATTTCCTAAAATGTCACTGTAGCCTCCCAAAGATTGAGTACGGACGTCTCCGCCCAGATCCGCAGGACTCTACTAGACATTGGCTCCTATACCGATGACACCGGTGAACCTAGATCTCTGATACAAAGCTTTCACGACCTGATTTCTTAGTCATGATGGCACCTACAATCCCCTAGTAGGCGAACCAATTCCCGTAGCCCAGGACAGTTAGTAGTGGGCTACTATCTAACAAATAAGCGGAAAAATAGTTTAATAAACAAAAGTAAGGGAACAAGATCAAGAGAATAGACCCTGTCCAGGACTAAAGTAGTGGGAAAATATCTCAAAAACCCCTCCAAGGGTGCCCGGGCATAACTGGGTCTAAACAGTAGAAAGTCACTCAGGTGCTCGGTCCGACCGAGGCTAAAAACCATCCCAATTTAATAAGAAACTCAACTAGCACCCCGGCCCTTCCGATTCTAGCATTAATAGTAAAACTGGTGATAGAAATCATAATTTGACCTTCTTTTACCCCAAGATTATTCACAAGGTAAATCAAACCATATCTAATTCATTTCCATAAAAAAGGGCCCCCCCGGGCCATGCAAGGTTTAGAAAATAGTGCCAGTAGGCCCGAAGCCAAAACCGTAGTAAAATATGGATAAAACCTCTTTATATGCATGGAAATAGTACGATCAAACATAATAGCTGCCCAGCAGCTCACAATCAACCAATCGACCCTGCACAGGCCCATAGCTACTCAGCAAGCATAACCAGCCTAGAAGGATAATTCTATGCCCGAGACTCACGGACATTCCCAATATCCCACCTTCTATGTTCTAGAGTCAACAAGGCCTCATAGGACCACAAGGGTAAATAAAACGTATCAGCAAGTACTATAAGCAACGGAGGAACAAAAATAGGCGGACATGAATAAAGCGGTCAAGGTCTGTGGTACCAACCTAATAATCCAACCCAAGGATGCCAGCTAGTACAATTTTATCCGATATATGCTAAGTCTAGGGAGTTTAAACCATAACCTACCTGTCGTCCGGCGACAAGCTGCTAGGACGACGATGCCCATGCTCGAACAGCTCCGAAAAGCTCCGAAAAAAAATCAAACTCGAATTTAAGCTTGAATAACTTGACGTAGATAATCGATTTCTTATGGTGCTTTAACAAAAACACCAACCAATCATCATTTTCCCTCCTTAACACAATATATCTAAACGTGTAACATCTATATAACCCACTTGTTAGAGAGGAATAATAAAGTGAAAAGGGTGTTGGAGCTTATGTTTGCCACCATGAAAAGAAAATGTCATTAGTTCTACCCTAATATAATATATAATGAAAGTAGTGAGCAAATGGGTGTAGCACAATTTTGGTTATATCTCACTAAAGAAGTACCAAGTACACCTAACTTAATGACACCACGTAGGCAATTGTTGTACACTCCCTCCACTTTCACGTGGAGGGGGTGTCCATACCAACATAATTTCTTCCAGTGCGAATGTATTCGGGTATTGCATAGGCTCGTGGTAAAATAAATATAACTTTTTAAATATGTCATAATTAATAAAAAATCATTTCAAATAAAACCTACTATATTATACTAATAATTTTCAACATAACTAAATTTACTATCTCCGTTAAAATATTACAATGTATAAAAACCTTATAAAATAACTACATACGCAATTATATCATAACAAAAGTATTTTTCATAAACCTTTAAAATATTTTGGAAAGGCAATAAAAATATAACTTTTTAACACATTCAACTTTTAAATAAAATATTTTAAAATATGCGCGATGTTAATAAAATTCTCAATTTTAGGCTCGCAAGCCTTTGCTACGGGATGAGGGTGAAGGTCATACAAACGCAAATCACTAACGCACGATTTCGATAATAAGCTCTTATGGCACAAGGAAGGCGTAAACGCGAGAATGACCAGAAGGGTCATTATAATTATAACCCAACAATATAAATTAATTCAAAATTTCCAACTTTACTATCAAATTGAAGAACCTAATTCATCAACCTAAAGTTGAAAATTAATTCAAGATTACAACCCAACAATATAAACTAATTCAAAATTTTCAACTTCACTATCAAATTCAAGAACCTAATTCAACAACCTAAAGTTGAAAACTAATTCAAGATTATAACCCAATAATATAAACTAATTCAAAATTTCCAACTTCACTATCAAATTCAAGAACCTAATTCAACAACCTAAAGTTGAAAACTAATTCAAGATTATAACCGAACAATATAAACTAATTCAAAATTTTCAACTTCACTATCAAATTCAAGAACCTAATTCAACAACCTAAAGTTGAAAACTAATTCAAGATTATAACCCAACAATATAAACTAATTCAAATTAATTTCCAACTTCCACTATCAAATTCAAGAACCTAATTCAACAACCTAAAGTTGAAAACTAATTCAAAATTATAACCCAACAATATAAATTAATTCAAAATTTTCAACTTCACTATCAAATTCAAAACTTAATTCAACAACCTAAGTTGAAAACTAATTCAAGATTATAACCCAACAATATAAAATAATTCAAATTAATTTCCAACCTTACAATATCAAATTCAAGAACCTAATTCAACAACCTAAAGTTGAAAACTAATTCAAGATTGTAACTCAACAATATAAAATAATTTAAAATTTCCAACTTCACTATAAAATTGAAGAACCTAATTCAACAACCTAAAGTTGAAAACCAATTCAAGATTATAACCCAACAATATAAACTAATTCAAAATTTTCAACTTCACTATCAAATTCAAGAACCTAATTCAACAACCTAAGTTGAAAATTAATTCAAGAACTTAATTCAAGACCTAATTCATACTTAAAATCAAGAGCCTAAGATATTTACTATGCTCACAAATTCTAAAATCAAATTCAAGTTCAAACTTCTCAATTTCAAGTTCAAGTTCACAAATTTAATTATATGAATTATAAAATGTTCATAACCATTATTCAAGATTCACAACTAGCAATGTTCATAATCTAACACTAACTTAAAATAAATGACAAAAAATAATTTAAAGATTTGAAACTAACAAACTAACTAATAATAACAAAAAATATAAAATAAACTCTAACTTAAAATTTTAAATACTACTAATTCAAGTTCTAATATACATAACAACTAACAATATTCTAAATCTAACATTAACCTAAAATAAATGCAATGTAATTGAAAAAAAAGTAAAAAAACCTAACCTTAAATTTTAAATAAACTCTAACCCAAAAATTAATGATGGAGGAGGAAGGAGGCGGCGGCAACAACAACGACAGCGGCGGCTAGAGGTGTGGTTGTGTGGAGGTGTGTGGAGGTGTGGAGAAGAGAGAAGAGAGAAGAGAGAAGAGAGAAGAGGAAAATGGAGGAGTAACCCGATCTGGGTCACTTTATTATTTAAAAAGCGACAAACACCGTCGCTTTTGTCCGTCACTTTTTTAAATGAGTTGACCGTGTATTGACCGAAAAGCGATGGATAAAAGGGATGCTGTCCATCGCTTTTCTATTTTTTTTAATATAAATTAAATTTTAAAGAAAGCGCCGGACAACGTCGCTTTCTTTAAAATTATTTTTTATTTTTTTTAATTATTGCTATCCATCGCTTATTAATTAATTATAAATAAAAATAAAAATTAATTATAAATTTTTTTGGCGGAAAAATCCGCTAAAAAAGCAACGGAAAAAGAGACGCTGTCCGTCGCTTTTGTAAAAAAATTAAGAAAAGCGACGGACAACGTCGCTTTTTTTGTCGGTTTTCAAGAGCGACGCTGTCCGTCGCTTTTCTATCCGTCCCTTTTTGAGCTATTTTTAGTAGTGCTAGTTGCTAGTGGGAGATCCTTCCAGGCTATCACAGACTATGTTCATACTATGGAGGATTTACACCGTCATGATCTGGGGTACAGAGATAAGAGGCCTCATAACCAGGGCAGTTAAAATGGTTCCTGCTACAACAGTAGAGGTTCATAATAGTGGGGCTGAGGGTATCAGCCACAACAACATCAGGGTCAGACTAGTCGGCCAGTTCACGCATCGCTTCAGGCTTCAGGTAGGTCTCAGTTTGAGCTGGGTCAGAGTAGTCAACAGGGTTACGGTAGTCAAAATTCGAGGGGTACAACTTCTAGGGCATCAATATGTGGTGGCTATACCAGTTCAACTAGTTCTTCTTGACATAGTAGGCCATCAAGGCATTGCTATAAGTATGGTGTCATCGATCATTATGCCAGAGAGTACCCCCAACGGGATTTATTTCAGCCAGCTGTTCAGCTGACTTAGCTCTCAGAGCAGTGCAGCCACCGACTAGAGCAGGTGGTATTCAGGGTCGAGGAGGTACCCAGCATGGTAAGTCAGGTGGTCGAGATGTCAGTCGATGTGGTAAAGGTCGGTGATAGTTTTATATGGTCCCTAGTAGACCGGAGGCAGAGGCCTCAAATGCGATGATCACACGTATAATTTTTGTGTACCGCCAATTAGCTTTAGCTTTGTTTGATACTGGTTCTACATGCTTGTATATATCTGCCTACTTTGTTCCTTGTTATAGGTTGGCTAGTGAGCCGTTATTTGTTCCTGTATCATTTTTTACCCCAGTAGGTGATTATTTAGTAGTGGATCGGGTTGTGAGATCCTGTTTGATTGTTGTTGGTGACATTGAGACTTGGGCGGACTTGATGATCCTAGATATGTTAGATTTTGATGTGATACTGGGCATGGACTGGTTATCCCCTCACCATGCGATTTTGGATTGCTATGCCAAGGTCGTTACCATAGCCGTGCTCGGTGTATCCCCGGTTGTATGACAGGGTTCTGTTAGCCGTACACCATCTGGGATCATTTATTGCCTTTGTGCTAGGAAGTTGATTTCTCGCGGGTATTTGGCTTATCTAGCATATGTCCGAGATGCTAACGCTGACACTTCTTCTTCTGAGTTAGTTTCTGTGGTTAGAGATTTCCTAGATATTTTTTCAACTGACCTGCCAGGCCTTCCAACTGAGAGAGATATTGACTTTGCTACGAAGTTAGAGTCGGGCACTGGGCCCATTTCTATTACTCCGTATCATATGGCTCTAGCTGAGTTAAGGGAGATTAAGGATCAGCTCCAGGACTTGTTAGCTAAGGGTTTCATTAGGCCGAGTGTGTCACCTTGGGGTGCTCCAGTTCTGTTTGTGAAGAAGAAAGATGGGTCGATGCAGATGTGTATTGATTATCGGCAGCTGAATAAGGTGACTGGGAAGAATAGGTATCCGATGCCGCGTATAGATGATTTGTTTGATCAGCTTTAGGCTTCTACTGTGTTTTTTAAGATAGATATGAGGTCAAGATACCACCAATAAAGGATTATGGCAGAGGACATCCCTAAGACAGTATTCAGGACACATTATGGCCATTATGAGTTCCTGGTGATGTCTTTTGGGTTGACTAATGCCCTATAGCTTTTATGGACTTGATGCACCAGGTGCTCAAGCCATATTTGGATTTGTTCGTGATAGTCTTCATTGATGATATACTGATTGTTTTGATCCTTTTCGGACAAGGACGGAAAAACATGGCTTTAATTGTTGAAAGGTTCATTTTGAAAATCTAATTAAAGCTTCCGAAACGTTTTCAATTAAAAGCAAGAGTCGCCACTTAGTTTTTATAAAGTAAAAACTAAGAAAAAACTTATAAGAATTTTTAAAATCCCAAAACAGATAAAGACTTTAAAAATTAAGAGATTAAGGGTAAGGGTTCAAGTTAATACTCTTGGAAGGGTGTTAAGGCACCAAGAGTATCCGCTAACTTGCGGTTGCCCGGGCTTGTTCGAAAAACTAACTTGTTGACTAACTTTTGAAAATGGGATCGGTTTATAAAACATCTTATTTTTATAAAGAAGATTGATTTTATAAAGACAATATATGGAAGAGTTCATTTTTATACATTGGGAAAACAGAGTTGACATTTAAAGAACAACAGTAATTAACATAAAAAATGTTTAAACAGAAATTTCGATTTCGCTTGGGGATAATTTAGCTAAGTTTTACCAAGTCGGTCCAAATTATACAATTAAACTAATCAACTAAGTAAGAAGACATAATTAAAATATGTTAATCCTGTCCTAATACTAGTGTGTGGGCCCTCTTTAGGCCCACCGCCGATTTCTGATTTGGACTTAGTCCAATTCTTCAATTTTTCAGCCCTTTGGGCTACTGCTGCTACTGAATTTTATGGGCTTGGCCCATTTCACTTTGTTCAGTCCATTTGGACTTCTGCTAATCATCTCCATTGGGCTTGACCCATTTCTCCACTGCTGCTGCTGAGGCTGACTTAAACAATTTTAGCCCTTTTGGGCTTGCTCATGCCGGACCATCAAGTAGTGTTTGGCTTAAGCCCAACTGGAAAATGCAAAGGGACTTTTGGGAGTCCAATTGGACTACACCAGATTTCACACATAGAAAAAAAAGTAAAATAAATAAAGATTCGTATATATTTTAACCAGATTAAGCAAAAACAGTAATTTAAACAATGTAGATTTCACACTTAAGAGAAATATACGCGGATTTTTATACAAAATTAAGCACATGAAATAGGGACACTCATACAATAGAATCACTAATTTTATCATTAAGACATATACTTTATAAGACTTAGGCACTTTCAAACACTTATAGAGGCTAATTATTCTCCAGAAATCATAAGGGGAGGAGGAATTAGTTCAAGCAAAACATATATACTCAGATGCACAAAAATGGTATCACATAGACATAAGGCACATATTTCGCACTTTTGATCATATCTAGTCACTTTCAACACTTAAATTTAAACATAGATGACAGATTCCAGATAATTAAAGCAAAAGGACTAGTTAAAGAACCTAATTTAGAAATCACATATTAATCACTGACAAATCAAGCAGGCTGGACATGTATTTAACACTGATTGCTAGTATAACTAATAGGTAATCACTCAGGAACACAAATGAGGGGTATGTGAGAGAGTTGTTAACATGATATAGGCCAAAATCATCTCATGGTCCATACAGGTAACATGTAAAGCAAACGGGGAAGTGGTCATCTTGATGAAGATGAATCAGAGGAACCTACAGGGGTGAGGAACATGTCACAAAGAGGCATGCCTCACCTCTAGTTCTCTTCCATGATAGAACTTACACACAGAACAATCATGGAGTTCAGATTCTTAAAACCTTAGACCTAAACAAATTCTAATCACACAACAACCATCTAGTATGCTAAAATCATTTCAAGAGAAGGGGGGAAAGGAATAGGGTAACAGATAAAAATGAGGGAAAGGGGATGAGATTTGAACAGGTCTAAAAACCTATAACATCTTCATATAACACACAAATAAACATAGCAGCCTTGAAGCTTTAATAGGTCACAATGTTCTACAATCATTACTAGACACCAATTCAAACATAAGAAGATAACAACAAAACCTAACTATTTCATATGCATCACTTAATCATTTCAGCATTAGCAAAACAGTGAAAAAGGAAAGGGAAGAGGAAAATCATGATTACTGTTAAATAAAGGGAAGCAGGGAGGGGGTTTGAACATTTTTCATCAACAAACCAATAGGCAACATGTGCTCATGCTATACTTAATCAAACCAACAAATTTATGAGAAGAAAGCAGGACTCAAAGATGACCCAATCATCATCCTAAATGATACTTACAGTTCAAACATGTAGACTGATACCACATAGCAAGAAACAGTAGGGAAAGGAAGAAAAAACCATTTAAAAGCAAGTTCAAATCTAAGGGTAAATAGGGTAGGGGTTAAACATGCTCAAATCAATTAACAAATATGAAAATCTGTACTCAAATATATATATAATACACAGTTTACTTAAGAACCAACTAAACCATAGACAATCAAGGTTTAAAATTAACTTAAGCATCACCCCCAAGTATATGAGAGTAAGGCTAATAGTTCATACATAGTTAAGACAGTAAAGAGGAGAAAACAGGTTCAACAAAGAGAAAGACTAAGCTTTTCATGAACAAAATAAGCCTTAAATTCTAGCAACAAATTCATGCTCAAGTTTCTGGCATTTAATCATCATATAGGTCGAACATAGGCTAATGAAATCAAAGGGTTTATACAGGGGAAGGTAAAACAAGTTAAAAAATCATCACAAACAGCCATGAGCAAAACATATCTACACTTAATCAATACATATACGAAATATCAGTTTAGGCAAAGTTGGTAAGCCAATAAGAACATGATTATGAAGAGGGGTTGGGGAACAAACAAGGTTCAAAACCAAACATTTTTATGAACAGAGCCAGACAGATTTAACATCATTTAACAACAATCTAGGCTCAAATTTATGCTCATACTCACTGTTTTAACATAGTCCAACAGAAATAGTGAAACACCACACTTATAACACAAGATATCTACTCAAAATCATCACAATATTAATCTAACATTAAACACATATTTTAATGCTAACAAACAAGACCAGAACCAGATTTCATCATAGTTTAAACATCATAGAAGCAAAATGAAAACAAAAATAGTAAAAGGGAGAGGGTAAGAGGTTACCTTTTTTAGGGCAACAACTCGGGCTTCAAACCTCGCCGGAAAAGCTTGCCACCACTGGAGTATTACCCAACCCTTTTTAGAACTCAAATTTTTTAGTGTTTTCTTCCCCAATAACTGACTGGCTTTGTTAGGTTAGAGAAATGATTCTACAGAACCCCCAATATTTCCCCAAAATTAGCTCCTTTTCATGCAGCTAGGGTGGGTATTTATAGTGAATTTCGGGTGAAAATGAGGGGGAGGGGGGGAAACCAGAGGGTTTTTTGGGGATTTTGCTGAGGAATTCAAATTCCTCAGCTGGAGCAATATTCACAGCAACAACTTGCATGAAATTGTACAAGTTTTATGGATTTCGTGGAGGGGAGTGACACCTCATCGCTTCTCGAAGCTTCTGGGTGAACCCAGCACATCTTTAACGGGAAATTTGGATGGAAATTGGGAATTTTAATGAGTTTTGGGGATGTTGAAGTTGGGTTCAACGTTTATAGTTGCTAGATGTTAGGGTTGTACTGGTTTTCATCATTTGTTAGACGAAAAAAGAGAGAGGAGAGAGGATTGAGGCCACGTACTCTTTTTCTAGTACCTTCGTGGTACAATCTTCATGCCGGGCATGTGATTTGTATGGGGGAGATAAATATTTGAAAGGATAAGGGTGGCGGCGCTTAGGGTTCTCTGGGTTTGAGAGAGAAGATGAGCAAAAGGGGTTTGTTTGGTTTCTCTGTTGAAGGTGAAGGGGAATAAGGGGAAGTGGAGTATAAGGGGTGAGTTGGGGCTGGGCCGGAACGGGTTGGGTCAGCAGGCAAATATAAGGAGTGGGCTGAAGGTGTTGGGTCAGGTGAAACAAAAGGTAAATGATAGTGGGTTGGCGGGTTGAGCGTTTTGGGTAATTCTGTAGGCCCAATTGGCTGATGAGGGAGGGTTGTAAGGGTGTTTAAAGTTTGGCCACATTTGCAAAAATGTGGCCACTTTAGGTTTAAGGAGGTAGCCAAATTATGAATAAATTGATGAAATTCGGCTAGAATTTAAATGATTTAAGGAATTAGGCTAGCATTGGAATATAGACGAACTAATTACAATCAATTCTTGAGCTCATTTAACTTAAACAAATTGAAATAATTATTGAATTTAACACTTAATTACCTCTTTAACAATTATGAAATTAATTTATTCAATTAATTTCTCATTTGAAATAACTTGGAGAAAAATCAAGTGTTTAATCTTTTAAAAGGACCTTTTTTATGATACTAAGCTCTAAAATAGTTCTTTTAGTAAACTTATAGAAATTTCACATAATTAAATATCAAAAATATAAATTGTTACTCAGAACTATTATAAAGCTGATTTGAAAATGATTTACCCCTTTTTACAAGACAATTATTTCAAAAATTGTTTAAAATTCAACAAGGCTCAAGACTAATTCGTAATGCGGAGGGTAAAAATTGGGTGTCAACACTGATATACTTGCGAAGTAAAGATGGTCATGAGTAGCACTTGAGGATTGTACTTCAAACTTTGAGAGATTGTCGACTTTATGCCAAGTTCTCAAAGTGCGAGTTTTGGCTTAATTCAATAGCATTCCTAGGACACGGGATTTCTAAGGATGGGATTAGAGTTTACCCAGGGAAATTTTTTACAGTTCATGATTGGCCGAGACCTACTACTCCTACAGAGGTTCACAACTTTATTGGCTTGGCAAGATATTATAGACGATTTGTCGAGGGGTTTTCTTCCATAGCAGCACCTTTGACTAGGCTGATTGGGAAGAATGTCCAATTTCAGTGGTCAGATCAGTGCGAGGATAGTTTTCAGAGGCTTAACGCCTTATTGTTTTTAACTTTGGTGTTGACTTTGCCAGTTGAGGGTTCGGGCTTCTCAGTGTATTGTGATGCTTCAGCGGTTGGTCTTGGTTGTGTATTGATGCAGCAGGGTCATATGATAGCATATGCATCAAGATAGCTGAAAGTTCACGAGCATAACTACCCTACTCATGACTTGGAGTTGGCGACAGTAGTCTACGCGCTCAAGATTTGGAGGAATTACTTATATGGGGTTCACTGTGAGATCTTCATGGATTACTGTAGTCTTTAGTACATCACGAGTCAGCGAGAGCTAAACTCCAGGCAACCCAGCTGGATTGAGTTACTGAAGGACTATGACTTTACTATTCTGTATCATCCGAGCAAGGCAAATATGGTAGAGGATCCTTGAGTGGAAGACAATGAGTATGGGCAGCCTAGCTTTACTTTCAATTTCAGATCAAATCGTTAGACTTAGATATCCAGTCCTCTGCTAACTGTTTGGTTAGGCTTGACTTGTAAGATCCTAGCAGAGTTCTTGCCGGTGTTGAGGCCCGTTCCACTTTGGTTGATCAGATTCAAAGTCATCAGTTTAAGGATCAGCAGCTATGTGACATTCATGATCAGGTGGTTAGAGGTGAGGCCAGCAGGTCTACTTTAGATTCTGATGGTGTTCTAAGGTTTAAAAGTCGCCTTTATGTTCCGAGAGTTGGGGATTTGATTAAGTTGATTCTTTGTGAGATGCATTATTCTAGATATTCCATCCATCCTGGAACAACTTAGATGTATAGAGATTTGAGAGAACTTTACTGGTGGAATGGTATGAAGTGAGACATAACAGAGTCTGTATCTCGGTGCTTGAATTGTCAGCAGGTTAAGTTCGAGCACATGAGGCCTGGTGGATTAATGCAGAGACTTCCTATCCCTGAGTGGAAGTGGTAAGGCATCACTATGGACTTTATAGTTTGGTTTCCATACACTTCTCGGGGATTGGTCTCTATTTGGGTGATTGTTGATAGGCTGACTAAGTCAGCACACTTCTTGCCGGTTCATTCTTCGTATAGTGTAGAGAGGTTGGCTCAGATTTACCTTTGTGAGATTGTTTGGTTGCATGGGGTCCCAACTTCTATCATTTTAGACCGCGACACTCATTTCACAACTCAGTTTTAGAGGACTATTTAGTGAGAGTTGGGTACAAAGGTTCAGCTTAGCACCGCATTTCACCCACAGATAGATAGCCAGGCCGAGAGGACTATCTAGGTCTTGGAGGACATGTTACGGGCATGTGTTCTTGACTTTAGAGGTTCTTGGGATCAGTATGTGCCATTGAAAGAGTTTGCTTATAATAATAACTATCACTCGAGCATTAGCATGGAACCTTTTGAGGCCTTGTATGGTAGGCGTTGCAGATCACCAGTGGGTTGGTTCGATGGCTTGGAGTCTAGGCCGCAGAGTATAGACTCTCTTCATGATTCCTTAGACAGAGTCTAGGTGATTCAGGATAGACTTTAGGCAGTCCAAAGTAGGTAGAAGAGCTACGCCGATCATAGATTTCGTGCCTTAGAGTTCATTGTTGGTGATCCATTGTTTCTCCGTGTATTGCCCATGAAGGGCGTGATGAGATTTGGTATGCGGGGTAAGCTTAGTCCTAGGTATATCGAGCCATTTGAGATTCTTCAGGGGGTTGGTGGTGTTGCTTATATGTTAGCTTAGCCTCTGATTTTTTCAACTATGTACCTAGTCTTCTATGTATCAATATTGCAACGGTATGTTTCAGATGAGTCATATATGTTGCAGTGGGAGTCGGTACAGTTGGATGAGATTTGGATTTTTTTGAGGAGTCGGTTGTTATTCTGTCCAGAGATGTCAGGAGGTTGAGGTCTAGAAAGATTCTGATAGTTAAAGTTCAGTGGAGACATCATCTAGTCGAGGAGACTACCTAAGAGACCAAGAGAGAGATACGATCTCAGTATCCGCAGTTCTTTGAGCCTTCATGTACTCCCTTGTTCTTGACTTTCGAGGATGAAAGTCCTTTTTAGTAGTGGATGATGTAATGACCCTTCTGATTATTCTAGCATTTTCATGTTCTTTCTATTGTTAGAGAGTTTCTGTAGTGGTCCCAAGTCATTTATGGCCTATTGGGACCGGTGGTTTGGTGCCCTAGCCGTTGGTTTGGTCTCTATGACCATTTCCCTATTTTAGAGCTTAAACTTAGGAAATTATTGACTTTAGTCAACATTCTTAGCTAACATGCTCGGAATCAATTTTTGACGGTTCCGTTAGCTTCGAAATTTGGATTTTGATCTAGTTGGACATTTAGTCGGGGCCTAGGAACTTTCGGTTTGATTCTATCTTAATTTTTGAGATTTTAGGCCAATTGGAGTTAGAAGTTTGACTTTGGTCAACTTTTGATGATCGGAGCGTCAGATTTGAAACCCGATGGTTCTATCATCTCCAGAATGTCGAGTTTGAGTTAGGTAGGTGGTTGGTTCAGGTCCAGGTGAGCCGGGCTCATTTTGGGTGTTTAATTGGTTTTAGTAAGTGTGGACTTGGGTCAATATTCCTCTGAGATGACCTTATATGGATGTTTTATTGATTCTGTTGAGTTCAAAATTTCGATTCCATTCTAGTTGCATGTTTGGTTTGTGATTATTGGATTTTTATTGTGCCCGAAACCTCCCGTGGAAGTTTTTCATTTTGCTGGTTTTCTGTAGCAGAGAAATGTTCAGCGCCAACGGTGCCCGGGCAGCACGATTGTGCTAGCCTGCTTCTTTCTTCAGCACCGATGGCGCTAGGTTGCTGTGTAGGTCTTCAGGGCTATAAGCGCCTGAATGGCGCAATCTCACCTATGTGCGTCCAACTCTTCTGCGCGATTGTGCTAAGGCAGTGATTGCGCTGGTCTGCAGCCTGCACTATTTAAGTGCAATTCCCCAAATTTTCAGACCATTTCATCCTTGTTCTCTCACCTTAAATCACCTCCTCTCACCTAAAATTTGTTCCAAACCAGTTCCTAGCGGCATCTTTTGGCGTATAGTTTCGCTTCCTCCCTTGTTTTGGTAAGTCTTCTTCCCCAAATTTCTCCTCTTCCATGGCCTAAACCTCCATTGTTATACTCATCATAGCTTAGGGTTCTTGTTGGTTTGTATTTGCTTAATTGGGGCTGCTTGTTCGTGGTTTCATATGCTCATCTCATAGACTTGCTCCCGCTCTTCGTGGTAAGTAAATTTTTCATTTTATTCCAGATTTTTCAAAGTTTTTGCGTGTTTCCCTCTTCTTCTCTGGGTTGTTTTAGGCCTTTTTCGTTACTCAATTTCTGCTCAATATTTAGAGCATGTACTCTTGGGAATATTGCAAATATCATGGTGTTTTTCATTTCTGGCTTTAGGTTGTGGGACCCACGAGCCTGCTTTTGACCTGAATTTTGACCTGGCTAAACTTTTAGCATTATAGGTATCGTTAGTCTTGTCTTAACTCATAAATTGTGTGTGTGATAATGTGATTGCTTTTCAAAACTTTTCGGAGAAGTTCAGGCTTGGACAACGTCGTTCTAGCAGCTTGTCATCGGACGACAGGTAGGTGACGATTTCTCTAGATAGACTTTGCACATATAGGCTATAATTGCACTATTTAGCATCCTTGGGTTAGGTTTATTAGCTTGGTACGCCAGACCTTGTCCGCTTTCTTTTTGTCCGAATTCTTCATATCGTCTCGTTGTAGTATTCAGTTTAGTTGGTAGCATTACCCCTTGTGGACTGTGTGGCCTTGTATTTGACTCTGGACCATAGAAGGTGGGTTATTTGGAAATGTCCGTGAGTCCCCGGACATCAGAATTACGATCATAGAATTGGTTATCTGTGTTGTAGAGCGATTGGAGCCTATATAAGGCCGATAGGTTGATTGTGAGTCATTGGGCTACTGATTGTGTTTGAGCATACTATTATCATGCATATAAAGAGTTTTTCTGCATTATTTACTACTACTTTGGTTGCAGACCTACTATTAACTGATTTTCTAAATCTTGCATGGCCCCGAGGGCCCGTTTTTGGTAAAAATGGTTACAAAAAGGTTTAGAACTAATTTTTATGGATCTTCTTGGGGTAAAAGAGACTAAATGATGATTTTATCACCATTTTTCACACTTACACTAGACTCGTGCTAGACATATTATACTACTGATTTGAGATGATACTAGACTCGGTCGAGTCAAGCGTCAGACTTGTTTTACTACTATTTTAGACCCAGTTATGCTCCGGGCACCCTTGTTGGGGTTTTTGAGACATGATTTACTAATTTTGACCCGAATAGACTCCAGGCACTCATTTTGAGATCACGATTACTGGTTTAGACTGGAACACAAAGGGGCTATGTGCTGTTAGTGTCAGAGGAGGGGTATACGGTGTAGTTGAGGTATACGGGTGCATCCTTCCAGGGATCCTACCTACTGGGCCTATCGGAGCTGGAGGAGGTACATACGGTACTACTGTCACACATGGTTCTAGCATATCATCATATCATTCATTTTTGTTTGATTCCATCCTTGTTTGCTACTTGCTGAGTGTACGCTCTGATAGTATGGGATACTGGAGGGTCTATTTTCACTTGTATGTGTTCCTCGAGTGTATGACGCCCGTTGGGACTGTAGGTAAATTAATTATTACTACATTCTATCATAGTACTGGTTCATCTTATAGTTATATTTGGGTTATTGTTCGATTATCGTATTTGAGGACTGTGTTACTAGCATGATATAGTTAGTAGTATTGTTTCAAGCATGAGTATGTTTTATTTGCCTTTCCTTCCTTCCATCTTACTTGAGGTTACCAGTATACTGCCCTTCTTCTTAACCCTCTCTTTATATATATATTGTTGTTGCAAGGACCCCAGGTATATTTTCCTTTCTTTCACCTGTGTTCTGTGTTATATATATATATCCATGTACTTTTCTGTTTACTTCTGTGACTATCTTCTTTCATTCTTTCATTCACTGTTTTATATCTTATATGCGCTCAGTCGGCTTATGATGCCTACTGGGTACCCGTTGCTTTGCAATTAGTGCTCATACTACACTTCTGCATCTTTCTGGTGCAGATCCTAGTGTGATCTTTTGCTGCTCATAGTGCGTGGAGACTCGTGCAGCTTATAGACATCTAACACTTAGGGTGAGCTCCTAGCGGGTTGAGGCTTAGCTTTTATCTCCTTTTTTGTATCATGTACTCTTTTGCTATTCAAAGACGGATGTATATATTCTTTTGTCCCTTTAGTACACTCTATTTCGTAGTGGCTTCTGTACTGTGATACCAGGTAGTGGGTTGGTTTAGTTCTCCTATATATATTTTAGTTGCTATATTTCTTTACTTTACCTCTTGCTTCCGTTAAATATTACTTTTTTGACATGCTTTTTAGCTAGTAACCCATTACTAACCGTTCCTAACTACAAGAATTGATACGCCTACAGGAGGATTGTAGGTGTCATCATGACCTGAGAAATCAGGTTGTGACATGAAATATGAAAGCTGAAGCATGCAATACTGAATTTATTGAAAATATTGTGTTTGCATGCGTGAAAATCATCACTAAATTTATTATTAGGATGTTTGCTTCTATATGGAAAATCTGTAATTTAGACTTATACATTCTTAAAGAAACTAACATTCTTTTAATGCATATGTTCTTGCATAGTTTAGCAAAAGATATATGTATTAAATAAAAAATATCTACTATGGCAGCCAATTAGATAGTTGAAGAAATGTTTACTTTAAAATATGAGATTATGGTTAAATCGTAGGAGATATGCTATGATTATTTAATGTTTTATAGTTTGCAGCAATTACAGTCTACTTAAGAGACTTTCGCTTAAAACTTGATAGCAATTTAAGCAGGGACTTAAATGTATTTAATGCAAACCTTTATGTTAAAAAAATTCTAACTTTCAAATGTTATATTGGGTTATCATATCATCCGTACCTCTCCAGACATAAAATCTTTTATATTCAACTAGATATTTTTTACCTCTTTTTAAGTATTCAGATCATTTCTCTTCCATTTCTCAAAGTACAATCATATAATAAGTATGACAAGGCTAGTAGAAATGTTAAGCCAAAATCACGGAACAAAAATCACACATTTTTGTTCCATTTTCATAACAATCTAAACTTCTGAAGTCTATAGATAGTAACTAGCCTTGTTAGCTGATAATCCAGATGCTCAATCCTGATGAAAATAGTCCCAGTAAGCTCACCAAGGAAAGTGGATCGATTCTATCAAACTCTTTGATAGTAGATAAACTAAACAAGATCTGACCAAGAGAAGCTCAAATCAATACAGAGAATCAAGCATTACGGTCTTTTGTTGTTTCACTATTGGTGAAATTGGAGTATGCTAATAAGCCAAAAACTTTCTTGAAATTCATAGAATACCTTTAAGAGCTCATCATTTTTTACTAGCATTCTCCACAGATATTCAATGCATCAATCCATACAGTCAATGCATCAACACTAGATGATAAAGGCCACAACACCTTGAAGTCTATAGAAAGTAATTACCTATCTCAACAGATAAACCTTCATAATATTTGTATTTCTTATGCTCAAGGTTCAGTATGATTAAATGTAGTTGTGGTCTCTTTTCTGAATCAATTTAGAAGTTTGATCCAATTTTTATTGTGTAGGAAAACAAAGAGGAGATAGAACATTATCAGTGGATTCACCAAAAGGTGACAAAAGATATGAAGTTAAAGATTTTGAAAACCAGCCAACAAAGAGAATCTTTAATGGATAAAAATCTCGATAAGATTTTAACGTTTGTGTTGTACTATTTGTAGGAGTACCAATATCCTAGGTCTTAGCATAAAAACATCATGTGAAATGGTTATCTAACTAAAAAAATATTTATAACTGGCTACATAACCACCAAACATGAAAATTTTCTAGTTAAAAATCATAAAATCTCTAAAACAGAAAAATAAAATGTGCAATTGAAGCCATAGAATAAAATAACATCTACCTGTATCCGCACACTATATTTTCTCATTATCTTGTTATCCTAATTTATCTGCATTAATTTTACTTTGCTTTGTGACAACAACCAATAATACCAAAACAATGTCTTCTATAAAATTTACAAGATCTAAAATAAATTGAAGATAGTAGATGAATATCATAAGGACAATGGTGTGACCTAGTTATAGCAAGTACATGCTGCATTCTGATCAAATGCCAGCTTTCTTGATAGAAACCCAAAATATGTAATGGATCACGTAGCACATTACAAAATAAATATTTTGTTTTCAAATAATATGACCAAAAAGTATCAAAATCCCAATTTTACTTTAGTACACAAGCCTAAAGTTTGTAGTTCGAACTCCAAGACACAGTCTTGGTGAAGTTTGAACTGAAAAATTGAACTTCAAGACACTCAAGATGAATTCCTGAACTCTAAGTTTGAACTAAATAAGTTGAACACGAGAGAATGTTCTAAAGTTTTAAACTCAAAAAGTGTTACTTAAGGATACAACATCCTGAAGTTTTTAATTGAAAAATTGAACTTAAATGCATCAAGTGAAAGCGATAAAAGGGTAAATAACGTAATCAAATATCAAAGTAATTTATATTCTCATTTTACACACTTTATAAAAAATTTAGAAAATAGTTGCCACATTTACTTCTTATCCTGTTGAACTTATTTCTATATTTTATTTGGGTGGTTGTTGTAATTTGTGGTAAAATATCTTAATGAAGGAATAAAACTCAGACATTAAATTGATCTTGATGCTATCCTTCCAAATTCTGGAAGGAAATAGTCTAATTGGGAATCAAAGAAGCTTACAGTAGAATTAGGTTACGCCAGAAGACTGAAAATCCTGAAAAGAAAAAGTGTGATTCTCATACTTTAACAACAATGGACTTCATCCATGCAGGAAACTTATTGGGCTCCTTGTTCATTTGGTATTAGAATAATAAGCCCCCCAAACCTCTTACTGCTAAATTTCTCTCTACTTTATAATTGATATAAATTTGGACCTTATTTCGTTTCTTAATTATGCTTGGACTTTTATGTGCCTCTCATCTAGCTCACTTGCTACTTGGTCTTTATATTTTTTACCAGTATGCAAGTTAGCATAATTAACCAAAGGCTCATACTTCTCTCTTACTTTCTCTCTCAAAAAAACTATACGTTATTTGTTGTTATAATTTACAGTCCCTCACCGGCAGGCAGATGTCCCTAATCATGGACCTCCCAGTCCTCTATGACCCTCCCCCAACCCCTCCACTTCTAATCCATCCTAAATCTCAAATACCCCTCACTAACAGACCAATTCCCACCTCTCCCCACTAAACAAATACAAAGGGACTCAATTGAAAATAACTATAATTCTGATGCTCCCAATTGATTTTTATCTGGGTCAAGCTCTTGACTTGATATCAATATGTCAGGAACCCTAAAACCCTCTTATTAAAATTTAGAAGCTAATTAAAATTTTAAAAAATTGAGGGTCTAGCTGCCACCCAAAACTCATAACAGTCTCAATGGGAAACCAGTGGTGAGCTTCTTAAAAGAAGAGAATGAGATGTTGGCTCAAACTTGAAAATGTACCATCATAGGTAAATTCTCTCAAATTAGTCCCTCAATTGACATTATTAGGAGAGAATTTCCTAAAGTTATCACAGGAAAAGGTAACATTAGGATTGGAGCTTATGATATGCATCATGTTTTCCTTGATTTTGATAACATTGAAGACCACCTTAATGTGTTATCTAGAAGATTTATTCTCCTGGGAGGACAGAATATAATAAAAATCATGAAGTGGTCGACAAAATTCAAACTTAACTCCAAAAACTCTCTTGCTCCTATTTTGGTAAATTTGCCTGACTTGATGTGGCACCTCTATGAGTGAGATGCTATTTGTAGAATTGTTGAACCTATCAACACCCCCTTTTTGCTGGAGAAAGCCACCCTAACCAAAACTAAACCTACTACTGCCAAAGTAAGGGTGAAAATTGATCTGACCAAGCCGCTTATAAATGAAGTGATATTGGAAATTACCAACAGTGATGGGATGACTGACATGATCAATCAAAGAGTGGAGTATGAAACTATCCCATCGTTCTTCTCCCATTGTAGAATGCAAGGCCACAGTGATGTGCAAAAATCTCCACATGAATTAAGAAACAAAGAGGCTGGGAACTTGTTCAGAGATCATAAGTTAATGCATCAGACTACCAACACTAAAATAATAACCCATTCAAATAGTATGATGGACATCACAGATTAAAACTCCGAAGAGAGTCATGATGTTAACAAAGAGAAAAATGAATGGCAGACTCTCACCAATAGGAAAGGAAAAGGCATTCACAAGAAAACCTTTTTGGGAAAAATGCTACATACCAACCATGATATAGGAACAAATAATAGCTATGAGAATGGAAAGATACAAGTTAACACCATCAACAGTGAAATTGTGAACATATGTGTATCTGACCATACTAAAAAGGCAACGAAGGACATGAAAATTACTACCAACATTGAGGCAACAAAGATTAAACAGAAGTTGCCAAGGAGCAGTACCCTGAGATCCCATTCCAAAAAAGGGAAAAAAGAAGAGGAAAGGAAAGGAAAGAAAGACCCAACAACTTCAAAACATTCTGAATACCATGATGAAGGTAAACAAAACAAGGAAATTATATATCCTGAGGTAACTGTGGATCAAAACACCAAAGTTCTTATTGAGGTGATTAACACTGAAAAAACCAAGGTTCACAACAAGAAGAAGAAATTTGCCTGTAATGTAAAAATTCCCTCGGATACAATCTTTGAGAACAAATGCCACCAAAGCAGCTCTCTCACCCTCTCTCTTTTTGGACTGAATTTGAATCAGTTAAAAGAAGTAAGAGGAAGGAAAGCTAAAGAGGAAGAGGATCAGAATCTGATTCTTGATACTAAAGTTGGGAATGAAGAGAATCAAACTAAGAACATGATGGTCAACTATGGTGAAAACTATGATGACACCTCTTATATAGATTGTGAAGAAGATCTCAACATGGTCAATATGGAAGAAGATTTCTCACCAGCCCTCTCAGATGATGAGTTCATCAGGGGAGACAGACCCTCTCTAACCTATGTAGTGGCTGAATAAACTAACCAGGTTCAACACAAGGTGGAGTATTACAATAATCTCTCTCCAAGAGGGATAAAAAAAGTCTCAAAACTAAGAGGATAGCCTCTCCAATACAAATGAGTCATTCCACAAGCCTACTAAGACCTACTCTACTAATATTTCCCATGATTAATACTCTCATGGAATATAAGGGGGATAGGTTCCCAGGATTCTTTAGAAGGACTTAAGAATCTCAAAAAACACATAAGTTCCCTTACATGTTCATCCAGGAACCTAAGGTGAACTCTAAGAAAATTGATAAATTCAAAAGGAGATTAGGGCACACTTTTTGTTTCCATAATTGCTTCAAAGGGGTTTATAAAACTCCAATCTAGTATTCATATTTGAGGAGAAAATTATATTTTTATTTGTAATAAAAAAGTAATTTACTGGATAATACATTATCATTATACTTAGTTATACAGTTGAGATATGGATAATTTTGTCCAGAGATTACACCATTGACATCATTGAAGACAAAGAGAAACATGTCTTAGTCCAGGTGTCTCACCCCTATGATTCTGTCAATTTCCATTTGTTAGTAATCTATGCTAAGTGTGAGCAACATCTTAGAATCCCTCTCTGAATGAGCATAGAGACATCTCCAGTAAAATCTCTGGCCTATGGGGGTGGTGGGAGATTTTAATGTGATCACTTGACCTGAAGAAAAAATAGGAGGATTACCTTATAGGCTTGAGAAAAGCATGGATTTCATCTCTTTCTTAGAAGACTGTGACTTGCAAGATGGAGGATATCTTGGACCAAAGTTCACTTGGAGTGATAATCGAGACCCTCTAAATACCATTTGGAAGAGACTGGATAGATTATCCTACAACAATCACTGGTTTGATATTTTCAATGAAACAACTATTACTCACTTTTCTAGAATATGCTCTGATCATGCTCATCTTTTGATTAAATGTGATCCTGTTGATACTAATTATGTCAAATATTTCAGGTTTCTTCACTTGTGGACTGAACATGAAGAATAACTCCCTCTGGTACCAAAAGTTTGGTCTCACAACCAAGATGGAAATCCTCTACAAGTCTTACACCAGAAACTTAGAAAAAACTATCAAAGCTCTTAGTGCATGGTCTAGAAATGCCTATGGAGATTTTTATGAAGAGCCTAAAAGACTTGAAAGTCTCATTAGAGACCTTGAAGAAGATTCTATAAATAATAATACTCAGGAAAATAAGATGAATATTTCTAAAGCTAAAGCTGAATTCACTAGATTTTAGAAAATTCAAGAGAAAGTCCTTAGTCAAAAAGCTAGAATTAAATGGCTAGAATATGGGGACTCTAACACTGCTTTTTCCACAGGGTTATCAAGGACAAAAGAAACCATAAGATCAAATATCAAGAGGGCAATTGGGTGGAGGGAACTTCTCAAGTTGCTGATGCTGCAGTCAAATTTTTCACTAATTTATTCAAAGATGAACCCCCTGAGGAGGATAATAATAACTTTAATCTAGTAGAGAGAGTGGTCACCAATGAAGACAACATCAACCTTACGAACCTATCTATGCTCTAGGAGATCAATGACATTTATTTTCCATTAACCCAAATAGTGCACCAAAACTAGATGGATTAAGTGGAAAATTCAACCAATCAGCATGAAAAATCATAGATACTGACCTCTAGACAACCATTACTTCATTTTTTCAAGGTGATATCCTTCCAAAAATTTTCTCTCTCACTTGTATAGTTATGCTTCCTAAAGTAAATTCTCCTCAAGACTTCACTGACATTAGACCTATTAGTCTTTTTAATACTTCCTCTAAAATTATTGCTGAATTAATTAATACTAGACTCTCCAGGATCCTTCCTAACATCATTAGCCCTAATCAGAGTGGTTTTGTCAAAAGGGGAGCCATAACTGAAAACATTACCCTAGACCAAGAAATTGTTAATGAAATTAGCAAATACAACTTTGGGGAGGATGTTGTTATGAAATTAGATATGTCTAAGGCCTATGATAGAGTCTCGTAGCCTTTTGTGCTTTATTCTGAGAAAATTTCACTTTGTTGAAATGTAGATTGATCTTATTTATAGGTTAATCTCCAACAACTGGTATACTATACTAGTTGATAGAAGTAGACAAGGTTTTTTCAAATCTGGAAGAGGTCTCAAACAGGGAGACCCCCTCTCACCTAGCCTTTTTATTTTGTCTGCTGAATTGCTTTCTAAGATGCTTAATGCATTGTACAGAGTTCCTTATTTCATAGGTTTCTCCATGAAGTTAATTGGTCCCTAAGTTAATCATCTGTCTTTTGTAGATGACACAATCATCTTCAGCAGGGGAAGAAAAGAAACTCTTCAGGACATTCTTAATACTCTTGCAGCCTATGAAAGAGTTTCTAGCCAGTTGATCAACAAAAACAAATGCTCCTTCACCATGGCTCCCAATACACCTCTTATATCTATCAAAAGGGTTGGGAAAATTCTCCATATGAGATATGAACACCTCCCTCTTTAATACTTGGGTTGTCTTATCTATAATGGAAGAAAACTCCTAGAGATCTTTACTAATATGATTTGTAAGACCACAAATAGAATAAAGGGATGGCTCCTTAAGCTTCTATCTTCAGGGGGAAGAGATACTCTTAGTAGGCATGTTCAACTTGCTCTTAATGTGCATACACTGGCAGCTGTGCACCCCCTAAAGGCACTCTGGAAAAAATTGAAACTTACCTTACCAGATTCTATCGGTCAACCAATGAAGATGATAAGAAATATCACTGGATCTCTTGGGATAATCTCAACTATCCTTACAGTGAAGGGGGCACAAATTTTAGAAAACTTGAAGACACTTGCAAGGCTTTCACTGAAAAGCAATGGTGGAAGTTTAGGACCACTGAATCCTTATAGACTAGCTTCTTGAAGGCCAAATACTGCAGATTTGAGCATCCCACCATTACCCATTGAGGACTCGGGAAATCCCATAGTTGGCAAGCCATGTTACAAATCAGAGAAGAAGAGGACAAAATTTAGTGGAAAGTTAACAAGGGAAACTATGATTTTAGGTTTGATAATTGGACTAAACAAGGTCCAATAAGTGAATTGATTGGAGACACCCCTGTTTATCAACACACTCCCATTAAAGATGTATGCGAACATGAACAATGGAATTGGACAGTTCTGATCCCCACATCTCGGATCACATAAAACAGATCATTACCAATTGCCCTATTATACTTTCTAATACTACTGATAATAACCCCTACTAGTCTGCTTTAGAATCTAGGAGATTCTCTGTATCTTCAACATGGATGTTACTGAGACAAAAGAGACCATTTTCCACCATTAATGCTAAAATATGGCATAAACATGTGCCATATAAGATGTCTTGTGTTACATGGAGAGCTATACACAATAAAATACCTACCGATGATATGATTGCAAGTAACTTTAAAGTAACTTCTATTTCTAAGTATTTTTGATATGTTGGTACAAGTATGAACCTATGAATGGAAACCTTGGAACACCTTTTTTGCAGTAGCCACTATGCATAAGTATTGTGAAGCTCTTTAGCTGGAAAAATGGGCATCATCACAAGACACACTAGCCTTAGATAACTTCTTCAAAGATGTTGAAACTGCATTTCCAGAAATCCGTTGACTACATATGTGCTAAAAACCCTCCCTCTAATCACAATGTTTGGAATTATGGAGATCCAGATGCAACTCCAAATATGAAGATGAGAGACCCTCTATTACAAGATCACTCTCTTTATTCTCTTTTAACATCTGTAACCTTACCAAAAAGGTTTTCCCAAATATCAAACCACCTGATAATTGGGAAAATATCCTCAAGCTAATGGAGTTAAAGATGGAAGACACCATTCACACCCCTGTCAGGTTACTGAGAGCCCAATCCACTCTATTAAGATGAATTCTGATAGATCTTGTATTGGAGAATCTAGTGGAAGAGGTGGACTGGTGAAAGATACAAAGGGCAATTATATCATGGCCTTCATTCTGCCCCTTGGAATTAGAACCAACAACATAACTGAAGCACGATCTTTCCTCTTTGGTCTGAACTGGTGTGTACATAATTTATACAATTATATTACTGAAAAAACTAATTCTTTCCTCCTCTTAAACAATATACTCAATATTTGGTCTTCTCCTTAGAGGATGAGAGAAATAGTGGAAGAAATTAGAAAGCTAACTCTAAGACACAACATTTAGATCAACCACAGCTTCAAAGAAGCCAACAATGTCGCTGACAAACTTGCATCTCAAAGCCACTCTATCAACATTGTTAAAGTATATATTCACCCTTCTTTATTGCCTTCACAGGTTAAGGGCCTCCTTGACTTTGATAGATGGCAATTTCCATCCTTTAGGACCAAAAGAAAGAAACTTGGTTTGATTTATTATGATCCTCTATAAGGAAATTAAGCTAGTTGCCACTATGTGTGCAATGTTTTTGGTTTTTTGCTACTGTATCCTCTATCAAGAAGGCAAGGTCTAGCTTCTTCTTCAAATATAATTGCAATTCAATGGCAATGATAAAGTGAAATATATATACATATATATATATATATATATATATATATATATATATATTTCACCAGTATGAAATATGCAATAACGGCCCGTAGGAGGTAGGCGTGGAGATGAGCCAAAGAAAATCCCAAGGCAAAATGCACCCAACGACTGATTAGGATGGGCCATCAAAATGGCCATAGGCCATAAGATATGTCCGTGGGATCGTTCTAGTGAAGAAATGCAAGGATCAAGTATCCGATGTTTGCCTATGATACGCCGTAGGACTTGTCACAAGATGTGGGATCTGACCATCAGATTGAGGTAGAGCTCAAGTACCTAAAGGACCCTGGCTGATGAGGGACCACGATAGTCCATAGGAACTACAATGACTAATCAGCTTTGACCATGGGAACTAGATAGCAAGTGTGATTCAGAGAGAAGAAATTTTGATGGCTATCCACGATGGGCCGTGGGAACCACGATATCTCGTGGGATCTACCTATCGGAATTGCCGAATCCATCTTTCTCAATTCTTGTAGGATTCTATTTGTTTGTCTATAAACACTTTCCCTAGGGTTTATTTTAGTTGTAACTCATTTTTTGGGACAACTTAACATATTTTTAACATTGTTCTTACATACTTTTGATAATTTGATCATTGATTCTTTGTTATTGAAGTGTTCTTGATAATTCAAGATTCCAGATTTCTTTATTTTATATTGTAAGTTATAATTATTGAAGTGTTCTTGATAATTCAAGATTCTAAATTTCTTTATTTCATATTGTAAGTTATAATTACTATGTCCTCATCAGAATCTAATTGTTTTCTTATGAACATGAGTAGCTAAATCCACAACTAGGGTTGTGGAAACTATGATGGATTAACAAAGTAGGCAAACTACTTAGTAATTCTAGAATGGTGTTCATGGATGTATTATTTTTTCCTTTGCTTTGATTACTTTTTAACGGTGCACAATGTTAGAACTCACCTTATTCTTAGTTGCTTGACCAAAGGGGTAACGAATGAGAAAAAGGATTATACAATAGAGATATGAGGCTATCAACCCTCATCTAAGAGCTTGACCTTATCCAGGAATAGCTAATCTGGGATCACTGGTAAGGGTTAGTAAAGCAAACACCCGTAGACTGACCAAGTTGCGTGGTGATATTTTTCTATCTTGGTAACCATCACTTTAGTTGAACTTAACTTACGATCTTGCATGCTAAGCACTAGACTAGATTGCTAGTACAAAGCCTTACTGCGTTATGAACTCATGTGCAACACAACCTTGTCACATCTCTTACTGATTAAGATAATCGAAGTTGATAATCTGTTACATGTTAGACTTTTCTTTACAAATATTACTTGTTACATTAAATCCCTCCATTGGGGAAATAAGATAGCTAAGAGTGAAAATACGCATAGTTGACCTAGGTCCAATTGTATTCCCCATGGGATCGTCCCCAACCTTGGTTAGGTTCTATATTTAAGTAACAATAACTTTATACTTCTTTTTGGAGGTGTAATTTGGGCGTATCAAATTTTAATGCCATTGCCGAGGAATACAATTTAGGATTAAAGCAATTATGCTTATTTGACTGTTAGTCTTGTTTTCTGATTTACTTTTTTTTGTTTCTTAGGTTGCACACTTGTGCATGCCTAGTACACACAGTCAAGGCAATCTCCTGATTCCACTTGATCTTGAACTTCAGCGAACTCTATGAAACATAGTTAAGGATGGGATTGCTGACACACAAGAGCAGGCCACAACCAGGATATTGGCTAAAGAACAACAAAGGATACTAGAAGAACAAGAAGCTTAAGCTGCCGAAGAGTAAGCCCGTCAAGATGCACTAAATGAACAAGTTGTGAGCGATGAGGCAACCTGACATAATGTTAACCAAGATCAGGCTAGACAGAGAGGGAATAAGGGTCACCATCAATACTAACCCTGGTATATACCTCATTATGAGTTGATGATGATAATGCTGATCTTGATGATGGAGGAGCTACCTGTGCCATAGTGCCACCACCACTTGCCACTAGGACAAAGTTTGATATCACTAGTACCATGATCCAGTTGCTGAACCTGAAGGGATTGTTTACAGGCAAACCCACTGATGATGTGAATTTACACTTCTTGAACTTCGTGGGTATTTGCAAGACTTACAAGTTACCTGGGGTATGTCAGGATGTTATCAGACTATGACTATTCCTATTCTCTTTGATAGGCGAAGCAACTCTTTGGCTGGCCGAGCTTCCTGATGATTCGATCACTACATGGAGGGAACTAAAAAGTCAATTCTTAGAGAGGTACTTCCCACCATCAAAGATGTCGCAACTCAAATAAGAAATCTATAATTAGATGAACATAGAGGCACTCTATGACACATGGTTGTGGTTCAATAAGAAGCTAAAATAGGTGCCGAATCATAGGATTTTGAATGAGACCTTGATAGAGATATTTTTTACAGGGCCCTAAATGCAAATACCAAGGTAGTACCTGACACCATCACTTGAGGTGCATTTATGGAAAACACTTATGTAGCTGCAGCTGAGATGCTAGACAAAGTCATAAAGATGAACATGGCTCGGCACACAAGAGAGTCTGAATTTCTAGCTGAAACTTATGTTGTTGGCAAGTCTATAGACCAACAATAGTTACAAGAGCTTAGTCAAGATATGGCAGAACTGAAGACAAGCATTAGTATTATTACTAAGCATATTATTAGTAATGAAGATAAGAAGGTGAATGCAATTGGTTCATAAGGGAAAGCACCTAGGAATGATGACCCTGAATCTGATAAAGAGGCCAACTTTCTAATGATGAGGTGGCAAATTTCTGGGCCAATGGCTAAGGGTCTAACCAGACACTTGGAAGGGTTAAGGAAATCAAGGTCAGAATAGAGACAGAGATAGAGACAATAACTACAATCGATATGGGTATGGAGATGGTGACCAGAACAAGAGGGATGGCTATAAGAATCATAGAAGCGACTTATAAGTCCCTCCTGGAAATCATGAAGAAGGTCCCAGACTTACAATGATGGAAGGCATATTAGTTAGGATGCTGAAGAAGGTGGAAATGACTGATAAGAGCATAGAGGAAATTTATGATGACATATCAGGCCTGAATTAGAAGTTTGAGTCGCATGCCACAATAATCAAGCATATTGAGCAGCAACTAGGTTAGATGTCTACAACCTTAAACTAGTGCCAGAAGGGTACACTTCCTAGCAATACAGTCCAAAATCTGAAAAATAATGGGCATTACATGGTGGTGACTACTCAAAGTGAAAAGCAGACTGTTGATCCTCATGTCCTTATATTTGTTGATGAACTGGCCAAGCCTAAGAAAGATGATACTGATAATATGGTTGATTCGAAATATAAGAGTGCCAATGAGAACCCAAGTGAGATAAAATCTGTAGCTACCAAAGGAAAGAAAGAGAAGGTCCCTCAGGTCTTAAAGCCTATGCCACGACCTCCCTTACCTTTCCCATAAAGATTGATCAAAAAGGCCGAAGAAGGGAAATATCACAAGTTCATCTCTATGTTGAAGCAACTTTCAGTGAATATTCGTTTGGTCAAAGCACTGGAGAAGATTCTTGGGTATGCAAAGTTTATAAAGGATCTGGTGATGAAGAAGAGAATTGTGAGCTTTGAGCCTGCTGATAATTTGCACCATTGCAGTGCAATAGCCTCCCATTCTCTTATGCAAAAAAAAGGAGGATCATATATCTTTTACTATCCCTTAAACGATAGGAGCCTTCCACTTTGCAAAGGCCTTGTGTGATTTGAGTGTGAGAATTAATCTCATGCCATTAGCAGTGTTCAGACAGTTGGGCTTATGAGCCCTCAAACCAATAACAATACAACTTCTTATGGAGGATCGAACAATGAAGAGGTCTGTGGGTATTCTCTATGATGTGCTTATGAAGGTTGAGTCCTTTATCTTTCCAGCAGACTTTGTGATTCTTGATTGTGCGGTGGACTTTCAGGTTCTCATCATCTTGGGATGACCATTCCTCCCCACCGAACATTCTTTAGTTAACTTGGAAATGAGGCAGATAAAGTTCAGACTAAATAATGGGGAAGTAACATTTACTCTTTTCCTATTAATGAAGAACCATGATGACATGTGTATTGTATGAGTTATTGATGTAGTTGATAAGGAGCAGCTAATAGAGCCTATTGAGGAGTGTCTTGGAGTTAAAGCACTTGCAGTTGTGATCATGAATTTTGATAGAGAGGATATTGGTGAAAATGATGAGATAGTAGAGGCACTTGCCGGTATGGGATCTTACACATATGCTCCAAAAAAGCTTGACTTGGACTTGAAGAATCATGCAACCCCACCTGCTAGACCTTCCATTCAGGAGCCTCTAGTCTTAGAGCTCAAAGCTCTCCTATCCCACCTCTGATATGTGTTCTTGGAGCTAATAATACCTTGCCAGTTATTATTTCTATAGACATAGATGAATGACAGGTTGATGCTCTAGTTTCTGTGTTGAGAAAGTTCAGGAAGGCCATTGATTGATCCATTGTTGACATTATTAGGATTGCGTTAGGCATATGCACTCATAAAATCTAGCTTGAGTCAAATTGTATTTCGAGTATTAAGCATCCATATAGGTTGAATCAGCCTATGCAAGAAGTCATCAAGAAGGAAATCATTAAGTGGTTGGATGCAGGTGTGGTTTATCTTATTGCAGATAGTAAGTGGGTGAGCCCGATTCAATGTATGACTAAAAAGGGTAGAATCACTGTGGTTCCAAATGCTAAGATTGTGTTGATTCTAATGAGGCCAATCATAGGATGGCGTGTATGCATAGACTACATAAAATTGAATACTTGTACGAGAAAGATCATTTTCCAATGCCATTCATGTATCAGATGTTAGACCATCTTACTGGTAGAGGATGGTATTGTTTTCTTGATGGTTATTTGGGATACAATCAAATTTTGATTGCTCCTGAAGACCAAGATAAGACCATTATCACCTGCTGATATGGGATGTTCACGTTCAAGAGGATGTCATTCGGGTTATGTAATGCACTAGCAACCTTTTAGCGATGTATGATGTCAATTTTCTCAGATATGGTAGAGGACACTATTGAGGTGTTCATGGATGATATTTCTCTGTGGTAGGTGACTCCTTTGATGATTGTTTAGCCTATTTGAGTTGTGTGCTTAAGTGATGTGAAGAATGCAACTTGGTGCTGAACTGGGAGAAGTTTCACTTCATAGTTAAAAAGGGTATAGTGCTTAGCTACCGGATCTCCAAGAAGGGTATTAAGGTTGACAAAGCAAAGATTGAGGTGATTGAGAAATTTCTTCCTCCAGTTTCTATGAAGGGTATTCAAAGTTTTTTGGGGAATTCTGGTTTTTATCACAGGTTCATAAATGACCTCTCTAAAATTGGACATCCCTTGTGCAAGTTTTTAGAGATGGATGTGAAGTTTGTTTTTTATGATGCATGTCTGAAGGCATTTGAATGCCTCAAGTAAAATTTGATCTATGCGCCTATTATTGTTATGCCTGACTGGTCCCAGCCATTCGAGGTTATATGTGATTCTAGTGGAGTGGCGCTGGGAGAAGTACTAGGCTAGATATGTGACAAAATTCTTTATCCCATATACTACGCTAGCAAAGAACTAAATACTACTCAAAAGAATTATACTGTGACGGAATATGAGTTTCTTGCTATGGTCTTTGCATGTGAAAAGTTCAGATCTTATTTCCTTGACACTAAGGTGATTGTGCACATTGACCATGCATCTCTTAGGTACCTCATGACTATGAAGGATGCTAAACCTAGGTTGATACAATGGGTACTGTTGTTACAAAAAATTGACTTTATGGTCAAGGACCAGAAGGGGACTAACAATCAGGTAGCTGACCACTTGTCTAGATTGGAGGAAGAGGCAATGCTGAAGCTGAAGGATGAGCTCGAGATTGATGACACCTTTCCAGATGAGCAAGTGTTGGATGAATCTCAAGATTTGCTTCCATGATTTGCAGACTTTGCTAACTATTTAGTGAGTGATGTGGTGCCTCCTGATTTGTCCATCCATCAGCGAAGGAAGTTTATGTCAGATGTGAAGAAGTTCTCTGGGAGGAGCCTTGTTTTGTGTATGTGGTGATACCATCATTCGTAGATGCGTACCTGAGGTGGAGATGATGGATATATTTGAGGCATATCATTTATCCCTTTTTAGGGGGATATCATAGTGGCATCCAAAAAGCCCATAAGATCTTGCAATGCGGTTACTATTATCCTATCCTTCATAAGGATGTGTATGATTATGCAAAGGCTTGCAATCGATGTGAAAGGAAAGATGGCATATCAAGGAAACATGAGCTTATTCTCCCTCCCATTCTTGTGGTTGAACTATTTGACATGTGGGGAATTGACTTCATGGACCCCTTTGTTAGTTCGAATGGGATGAAGTACATATTGGTAGCTGTTGACTATGTATCTAAGTGGGTGGAGGCACTTGCTCTTTCCCATAATTAAGGCAAGAGTGTCACAACATTCTTGAAGAGAAATATCTTTTCTAGATTTGGTATACCACGGGAAATCATTAGCGTCTTGGTTAGTTAAATGAATTGGATAAGTTCCATCTCAACGCTTATGAGAGTTCAGCACTATACAAGGAGAAAATGAAGAAGTACCATGACCAAAAGATTGAAACGAGAGACATTAAATCGAGCAATTTGGTTATGTTGTTCAACTCCAAACTTTGCTTGTTTCTTGGCAAGATAAAGTCTAAGTGGATGGGACTATTTTGAGTTATGCATGTGTCCCCACATGGTGCTATAGAGCTTGAGAACCATGAAGGCAAGTGGTTCAAGGCAAATGGTCAGTGTGTAAAGGCTTGCTTGGGAACTGCAGAGGAGATAAAGGTTGTTGAAGTTTGGGACCTTGGTGAAGTCTGAGTAACCAAGGAACCTGCACGATGTTAAATCGGGCACTGTATGAGAGGCAACCCATGGGGGAAACTTGATGAAGTCTGAGTAGCCAAGTGTCCCTGCGTTATGCCACAATATTAAATCGGGCGCTTCTTGGGAGGCAACCCAAGATTAACATTTGTTCAAATGTGCAAGAGCTGATAAACTGAAAGAGGGAGGAATTACAGGAAAAGAATCTCCCACGGGCTATTATAATAGGCCATCACATGTCCCACATCCCATGGGAGTTGACTGTGCCAAAGTAACCATGGGGAATAAGCACTAGAATGAACTTACAATGAGGTTCCATGGGCTGTCAAACACTGAACGGGACATCGCATCTAACATCAGCTCTAAGGCTCACCAAAATGTTCAATGGTCCATTCCCATGGTCCAACATGATGGGCCATCATAGCTCTGATGACTGTGGGAATGAACTAATCGATGTCCGGGTAAGTAGCCCATGGGACAGGCCATCATGTGTCTCATGGGCCATCGAGATCCTTCATGGCATGATTTAGGCAAGTGTTTTAAATTTTTAAGCCCGACCCAACCTGATCCGACAAAAAATTGTTATGTTGAGTCGCGACTTGGTTAAAAGACCCAATTGAAAAATTGGGTTACACTCCCATTCAAACACTCCCTCTAAATTATTCTATCTCCCGAACATCTCTCTCAATCTCTAACACAATCACCTCTTCCACTTCCCTAAACGATCACCATCACTGCCGCTGCAACCACTTACAGATAGTCAGAGCACACACGCACAAGTTCGAAATTTTCACTTCCTTCTCAAAGTCAAAGTCCCACTCCCTTAAGGTATCATTGTATTGACCCTTTTTCGAGTGATTCTTCGAATCACATCTCCTATGGGTTATTTTAATTGCAAAATTAAAGTTTGTGTGAATAGTGAACCTAAGGATTGCCTATGTTTGAAGTGAAAAGCTTGCTATGTTAATCATGCAACTGTGTGGGAATTAATTGATGTAGGGATTGAATAAATTGTGGTTAGGATTGGTTTTTTATGCTTAGAATGCTTATTGATAGTGGTTGGGTTCTCACCCTTTGAGTCGGCAGGCATTACAATATTGGTGGTTTAGAGACGAACTCTATTAGTGGTTTTGCCTACCAACTCTCAACAATACTTTGATAAAATTGTATTGGGTGAAGTCTGAGTAGCCCATAGGTTGGTAATGATGAGAGGATTGCATTCGCATATGTCCAATGATCGTCGTGATTTGATATTTGTGTCATGTGCTAAACTGCTCCCTAAGCTTATGTACTTTACCAACCATTAAGATTTATGCCTTGTAAGGTTCGTAACCTCAAGTGCTTGATTAAACACATGCGTTTAGGACATGAAAAAAATGAGTAAAAAACCACTGCCTCATTCCCACGGCCATATCTGACGGGTTATGGGAGCTCCCACAACTGTGGGGTTTGGACGTTGTAAAGGAAGACAAGGCTTACTAGCCACTGCCCCTTTCTGACGGCCAAAGCCGATGGGCCATTACACCTCCCATGCCCGTGGGATCTCACTATGGGAATGCAAAACAGGTTGAAATATGATTCTGTATGATTCCGATGGCCCACCCAATGGGTCGTCGGGCCGCTCACGACCCGTGGGAAGCTAAACATGCAAAAAAATTCTATCTTTTTTGTTTATGGTTTTTGGTTCGGATGATCTAACAAGTGTTCACCCGCAGGTACTATGACACTAAAGAAACCCGCAGCAGCAGACAAAAAAGAGGCAGCCCTGAGATTGAAATGCCGACTTCTGGACGAGCCAGAAGAACCATAAAAGAGTGGATCCGAGGAGGAGTATGATGTGGAGCCTGATTCAAGCGTACAGCCTTGGACCACAAGGAATGTCATAAAAAGGAAGCTAGTTCTATCACCTCCCCCCAGTTTGAAGAGGGGCAGGTACATCACCCAAAAAGGATCAATAGTCAGAAAACACTTCCCCCCAGTCTGAAGAGGGGGAAGAGTCATCATCCGGATCTGCAAGTTTGGAAGAAGAGGGTGGTGCAGTTGAGTTGTAACACCCCAAGTATTTTAAGGTTGTCCTTTATCCCGTGTCGAAGCTTACGAGCCTAAAATTGGTAGTTTTATTATAACGTTGCTCGTGATTTAGGAATATTTAATTTAAATTGGGATTTGGAAAGAATATATATATTTTTATTGTCTTTTTAAAATATCATAAATATTTATGATTTTTTTAATTACGATATATATTTTATTCACATTTATATTTATTTTATAAGAGTTTTATAATTCTTTAATATTTCAACGAAGATAGTAAGTTTAGCTATGTTAAATAATAATAATTATTATATAAAATAGACTTTATCCAAAATAATTTTCTATTAATTGTGATACATACAAAAAGTTATATGTATTTTATCACCAATCTATGCAATATCTGGATGAATCCGTAATAGGTTAAAATAAATTAATATCGTGTAATTTTTATCCAAAAATGGAAATTCTTCAATAGTAAGTAAATAATATTATGATGAGATTTTTATAAGTAGTACGTGTGAAATTTATCATCATTCATTTTCATTGGCTGTATATGTCACGACCCGATTTCTCAGGTCATGATGGCACCTACAACCCCCCCAATAGGCGAATCAAGTTCCATAGCCCGGAACAATTAGTAATGGGTTACTACCTAACCAATACGCACAATAAGCAGAAATAAGCGGAAGCAAAATATAAAGATACAACAACGCGGAAGAAATTAACCCAAATATACAATCATAAGTAAACTACACAAACCCCAAGACTTGGTATCGATAGTACAAAAGCTTCTAATAGAATACAAGTGCTAGAAGTAACAAAATAGAATATACAACTGTCTCCGAACGTACAAAGAGCATTAGTGCCAGCAGATGAGATGTGGTCAAGCCCCGCTCGTCAGGCGCTCACCCTAGTCTCGAATATCAAAAAGCTACACGAGTCTCCACGTGATTAACGACAAAATCTCACACTAATATATGCAACAAAAAGATGCAGAAGTGTAGTATGAGCACCAATTGCTAAGCAATGGGTACCCAGTAGGCATCATCGGCTGACTGAGCGCATATAAGATATAAAAAAAGTAAGTAGCTGATAGCAGGAAAACAGTCACCAAAGCAATAGAGAAAAGCACATGGAACTAGCACGGAGAATAGTTAACCAAGAGTGACAAACATACAATGCTAGCACAGAGGATATACATAACACAGAAACATAGGTGAAAGAAAGAAGAACACACTTGGAATCCTTGCAACAACAGTATATATATAAACAGAGAGTTTAGAAATATGGCGGTATACCGATAACCTCAAGTAAAAAGGAAAAGAAGGAAATCAAGCCAACATAATCAACTAGAAGCCATACACTAATAGAAACATGATTAAAACATCAATTTCAAGATAAGAATAGACATAAAACAATCTCTCATGTATAAACCTAGGATGGAATAACTAAGCCACAAAGTACCGAGATCCAGAACGAAGAACAATGATAAAAAAAAATAGAATTCGATAGCCCACAACTGCTCAGGACTCCACATAAACAGTGCCTCAATAATATAGGACCCACTGGCCCCTCAATACAAAGTCCAAAAATCGGAGCCTCAACAGGCTAAAAACCACTAATCCCACCAGAACCGAAGGTCATAACAAGCTCTATAACCTGAAAGGAGTAATATAATCTACCTACAGTCCCAACGGCCACCCATACAACTGAGAAACACAATCAAGTGAAAACAAATCCTCCGGCCGCCCATACAATCGGAGCGTACACTGAGCACACAACAAACAAGGATGGAATCGGAATACAATATGCATGATGATGATATGATGAATCTGGTGTAATAGAAGTGCCGTATGTTACCCCCTACGGTACCTACAAGGCCCAATAGAGGCAGGATCCATGAAAGGCTCACTTGTATACCTCAACTCCACCATATACCCCTCCATCTGACATACTCGTCGGCCCGTACCCATTGGCCCAGGAACGACGAGGTTCATGGGGGTCTACTCATAGACCACATACTAAAACCATGAAATCTCAATATATATCTCAACAATTGAAGCCTCGTAGTACATGCCTGGAATCAAACCGGGTTTAAAAAAGTAGTCAAACCTCAATAACCCTTATAAAGGGTGCCTAGAGCGTATCCGGGTCTAAATATATCGAAAACCATATCTAGCACTATGGCATAGCGGAGCCTAGTATCATTATAAAAATCAGTGGAAAAATTATCGCAATACCCCCTCTACTCCAAGAGGTTTCATCACAGTTAGTACCAAAACCCCTTTCCATAGTCATTTTATCGAAAATGGGCCCTCAGGTCCATGCAAAGTTTGAAAAGCGTTATAGTAGGCCCGAAGACAAAATAGTGGTAAAACATGCAGGGAAAGCCTTTTACATGAATGATATGCTCCCAAATAATATAAATTAGCCCAACGGCTTACAAACATTCCTATCAGCCCTGCACAGGCATAATCAGTTCTACAACACAGATAACCAGCCTAAAGCAATATCACGATGTTCAGGACTCGTGGACATTCCCATATATCCCACCATCTATGGTCCATAGGCATATACAAAGGTCACATGGGGCCACAAGGATAATATAGAAATACTACACGAATACTACAATCAACGTATGAAATAAACGAACAGAAAAAGCGAACAAGGTCTAAGGGTACCAACCTAGAAAACCCACCCAAGGAAGCTAATTAATGTAGTTATAGCCTATATACGCAGAGTCTAGGTAGGGAAAACCATAACCTACCTGTCTTCTGACGACTAGCTACAGGAACAACATTGTCCAAGTTGAACTACTCTGAGAAAGCCCAAATTGCAAACACACTATCAAAATAATACACTACATATCAATACGAAGCTAACAATACCCATATTGCTATACTTATAGCCGGGTCAAAAGTGGCGCCTGAGTGCATGTTCAGAAAATGAGCAGAATTAAACTAGCAAGAGGGGCTCAAAACAGCCACCACAATCAAGAATCAAAGAAGGAATTTAGGAATAGAATTAAAGGAGAAATTAAAGGAAATTACAAGGGAACTTACCGAATTAGAGTCAAGAAATGATCAGGAACCAAGAGTTACCACCCTAGCACCTGGAATTGAAGCCACACGAAGGAAGGGGAGCTTTAAGCTTTGTAACAATGGTGGAGTTTGGTTTTGGGGTGATAAAAATGAAGAGGGAAGTACTTATACTGCCTAGGGGTCCTTCTTTGTGATCACGACGGGACCTCTACACGATCACGATGACTATGCTGGCTAGACCATCGAGATTGCGAGGACTAGCCACGCAGTCGTGAAGATCATGGAGAGAGGGACTGCATCACGGTCGTGAGGAGGGACCCTGCAATCGCAAAAGAAAATGGAGCTGGGTCCACAGGCCCTTCATCGCGATCGCGTGAAGGGAACTTTGCGGTCGTGATGACCAATGAGTCAAACCATCACGATCGCAATGGCTTCCTTTGTGGTCGTGATTAAGGCCTGAGGCCTACATTTGCAACATCAACCAGCAGAAAACTAGGAGGGAAAAAGTCTCTGGATGGGCCCACAGGACTCATCTGGGACCCCGAGCGCACAAACAAGCTGAGCTATTCAACTAGAAATAGCATTCTGGACTCAACAAAAATCCATAGGAGGTCAATTTAATAAAAAATGGACCACACACCCAAAATCAACCTTTAGGCCAACTATTCCAAAATGGAACCTAAGGGCCAAAATCAAGTTCGGAAACCTTGGGACCCAAACCAATGGTCTCTCTAGCCCAAACTCGACATTTTGGAGCTGACAGCATTGGCAAAATTTCCATCCGAGGCCGTCTTTTCTGAATATTGACCAAAGTCAACTAAACAAGCCCAACTATCCTGAAAACATAGAACGAGAGAGAATTCCAAGATTAAAAGCTCCCGGATCTTGACCAAAAGTCCAACTAGACCAAAGTCTATACTCTGGAGCTAACGGAACTGTAAGAATTTGATTCTGAGCACAATTACCAAGAATATTGACTAAAGTCAACGATTTCCAAAGTTGAAGCTCTAAAACAGGGAAACAACCATACAAACCAAACAAACGGCTCGGGTATCGAACTACCAGTCCCAGCAAGCCATAAATGACTTGGGGCCATTGTAGGCAAGCTTTAATAGTGCAAAGAAGGTGAAAATGCATAAATGATCGGAAGGGTCAGTACATCATTCACTACTAAAAAGACTTTCATCCCCGAAAGTCAGGAAAGAAGGAAATACTTAGAGATTTAAGAAAAGCGGATACAAAGCCCATACCACCCTCTCGAAAACTCGGGTAGCCTCCTCGATCGGACGGCACACAACAAAATGATACCAAATAAAAGCAAACGAGCCTTAACTCCTCACTAGCCAAGCTACATTCCAACCTTTAACTTAAAAACACCAAAGGCTTATCAAACAAGCCAAACCTCTAGAATCTCAACCAAAAAGCACCGACACAACACCAAAACAAGAGAACCAAGGCGATCAGCACATGGGACCCGAATCCTTGATACGACAACCCAGTTCACCAAAGAAGCCATCAACCCAAAACTCTAACTCATGAACCTGTTGATCCGCAATACCCCTTATTCTGACTTGAACCCTTTTGCACCATAGTCATGAAGCTTCATATAAGTCAAACACTCAAGCCACTCTCAAAATATCAATTGACACACCAAAGATCCATAGTTCCCGCTATGCTCAACCTCGAATGAGGTCACCTTTATACTCAAATCCTACCTAAGTCAAGTTCTAGTCTACTAGACTTTGCCATCCAAGATAGCAACCCGGAGTATATCTTTGAAAACTAGAGTAGCCTATCCCGACTTACTATCAACCAACGAACAGATGCTTTTGCTAGGATCAATATCGATACTTGAACTCAACTGAACCAACCATAGGAACCTAAACAAAACTCATACACTAGGGTAGGGAAAGAATGAATGAACACCCTATGTCAACTGAGGAATCTCCCAACTGTCAAATAAAGCTAACCTCTTTGAACCGCACCAAGTCTGAATCAACAAAAAATGAATGAACTAGGGAAACCTGCCCAATAGACCCAAACCAAAACCAAGACCCCGCAAGGAGTATGGTAAGCCTACCACGAAGTTTATAGCCAATAATTAAGCCCCAAGCTCTAAGAATCACCGCTGCTACTCTGAATACTCAAACACCATTTGGATTTGAGATCGCCATACTAGACTTACCTCAGAAAGAAGTCCACCATGCCGCGAGTATCAAGTCAAAACACATGCAGGCCCGAAGCCAAAATATTAGTAAAACATGTAGGGAAAGCCTTTTACATGAAAGATATGCTCGCAAATAATATAAATTAGGCCAACGTCTCACAATTATTCTTATCGATCTTGCACAGGCACAGTCGGTTCTACAACACAGATAACCAGCCTAAAGCAATATTACAATATCTGAGATTCACGAACATTCCCATATATCCCACCATCTATGGTCTAGAGGCATATACAAAGGCCACATGGGGCCACAAGGGTAATATAGCAATACTACACGAATACTACAATCAAAGTATGAAATAAATGGATAGAAAAAGCGAACAAGGTCTAAGGGTACCAACCTAGAAAACCAACCCAAAGAAGCTAATTAATGAAATTATAGCCTATATATGCAGAGTCTAGGTAGGGAAAACCATAACCTACCTGTTGTCTGATGACTAGATGTAGGAATTACGTTTTCCAAGATCGAGCTGCTCCAAGAAAGCACAAATCATGAACACACTATAAAAACAATACACTACGCGTCAATATAAAGCTAACAATACCCATATTGCTATACTTATAGCCGGATAAAAAAATTAGGTCAAAAGCGAGGCCCGCGGGGCCCACAACCAAAAAATGGAAATAAAAATACTCATAATGATCACCACACTCCCACAAGTGCATGTTCAGAAAATGAGCAGAATTAAAGCACCAAGAGGGCTCAAAAAATCCACCACAATCAAGAATTGAAGAAGTAATTTAGGAAGAGAATTAAAGAAGAAATTAACAAAAATTACAAGGGAACTTACCAAATTAGGGTCAAGGAATGATCGGGAACCAATAGTGAACACCTTAGCAGCTAGAATTTAATCCACACAAAGGAAAGGGAGCTTTAATCTTTGTAACAATGGTGGAGTTCGGTTTTGGGGTGATAAAAATAAAGAGGGAAGTATTTATACTGCCCAGGGGTCCTTCTTCGCAATTGAGAAGGGACCTCACGCGATGACCATGCTAACTAGATCATCACGATCATGAGGACTATCCACGTGGTCGCGAAGAGCACGAAGGAAGGGACTATATTGCAGTCGCGAGGAGGGAGCTCGCGATCACGTAGAGCAAATAGAGTTGTGTCCACAGTCCCTTCATCATAATTGCATGAAGGGACCTTCACAGTCGTGATACCAATGAATCAGAACATCACGATCGTAATGGATTCCTTCACAGACATGATTAAGGCCTGAGGCTTGCACCTGCAACAACAACCAACAGAAAACTAGGAGGGAAAAAGTCTCCAGATGGGCCCACAGGACTCATCCAGGACCCCGTGTGCACAAACAAACTGAGATATTCAACTGGAAATGGCATTCCAGAACCAACGGGATTAACAAAAATCTCATTGGAGGTCGATTTAATAAAAAGTGATCCCCACACCCAAAATCAACCTTTAGGCCAACCATTCCAAAATAGAACCTAAGGGACTAAACAAGTTCAGAATCCTCGGCACCTGAACCTATGGCCCTCTACCCCAAACTCGACATTCCAGAGCTAACAATGTTGGAGAAATTTCCATCTGAGGTTGTCTTCTCTGAATGTTGACCAAAGTCAACCAAACAAGCCCAACTAGCATGAAAACATAGAACGAGAGAGAATTCAAAGCTGAAAAGCTCCCGGATCTCGACCAAAGGTCCAACTAGACCAAAGTCCACACTCTAGAGCTAACGAAACTGTCAGAATTTGATTCCGAGTATGATTACCAAGAATTTTGAACGAAGTCAATGATTTCCAAAGTTGAAGCTCTAAAATAGGGAAACGACCATAAAGACCAAATAAATGGCCCAGGCACCGAACTATTGGTAAGCCATAAATGACTTAGAGCCGTCACAAGCAAGCTCTAATAGTGCAAAGAAGGCGAAAAATGCATAAATGACTGGAAGGGTCATTACAATATATTATCATTTTGTGGACATTAATTAAAGTTAATATGTTTAATAAATATGATAGCATATGAAAATGTTTTTTTAAACTAGTTTATAATGATGTTTTCCACTGCTTGTAGCCTTTAATGTGTGTGTGTATATATATATATATATATATATATATATATATACGTATATGCCTTATACATTCATGGGATCATTTTATCTTTCTAGTTCTTGAGATAATTATTATCTCTCTTCAAGTTCTCTCCCTTTCTCAATTAAATTTTAAGATATTCATATATCTGGGCTATGTTACATTAGGAGATCGGTAGATTTCTAAAGAATGACTATCATATGGTGTGTTGATAGGGGTTTTGAGATGGTATATGTGCTAATTTTTGCTGCAAAGTAAGGGTGTTCCATATTTTGTTCTTGCTAAATTTAAGATTTTGGGTTCCTACTCTGCGTTAAAAGGGTGCATGAGCAGAGTTTGTGTTAGGTTCTCAAAGCAAGCGCTAAGGTATGTAAAGGCTATTTTATTCCTTTTGGCATAATCCCTTCGTGTCTAGCGTGCTATCAAAGAGTTGATTGTTAGATGTGTCTCTAAATTGGTGTTGATATTATTCTTGTTAAAACTCATATTCAGTGATGTCAATTTCGTGTTAAGTTGGAAGTAAGAGGTGGTGTATTTATGTTTGTAATCATTGGATTATGGTAATTGTCAAATTGATAGTGGTATTTGGGTGTGAAAATTATTGGAATTAATTTGGTAGATTAGTAAAATTACTCACGCGTACTATGGTTACAAGTCATTTTTAACTTCCATCCTATTCCACTAAAAATGGCTAATGTTAAGGAAAGTGACTTTCTAAACGAGATGTGTGCTTTTGGAATTTGCTTTCTTCTATACCAAATATGACTTGCTCTTTTTGCCTAAAATAGGTTGATGCTAAAAAGATGAGGACTTAGGGTCGATGACTACTTTAAATGTGTGGACCGACGTGCTTTTGATTAAGAAATCTCTATGTAAAATAAAATTAAGCATCAAAAGATTTCTCTAATTATTGGGTTAGCTAAAATTGTGGTTGTGGCACAATTTACTTATTTTATGCCCACATATATATAGGCATGGTGCATATGCATACATTTCATGCCCTTGGGACTAGGATCGGGGTGTATGCCTACACCACATGTATTTCATGTCCCTGGGGATAGGATCGGGGTGTACCCCTATACCACATGCATTCCATTCCTTTGACGCTAGGATCAGGGTGTTCGCCTATACCATATGCACTAGATCAGGGTGTACGCCTACACCATATATATTGGATCAGAGTGGCACGCCTACCCAACATATGCATTGTATTGCATTAGATTCCATATGATTGTGTACTATTGCTTGAGTTATTGTGGCCAGCTGAATACTGAGGTTCTTGGGCTTGGTGTGTTGTTGGTACTGTGGTGACATCATATATGTCAGGAGCAAGTAGGTCAGTTGTGAGTCATTGGAAATAGGCCATTTATGTCATAGTGCAGCGATTAGGGGATTTGAGACAGGGTAAGGTAAGATTGTTGAGTTTATCATTTGTTCAGTTCTGATTGTATTACATTGCATATCATTCATTATCATATGATTATGGTTGGCACCTACCGAGCTTATGGGGGTTCGATTAGGTTGTTATTTGATGATTGAACAACTTGTTATTTGTGTTATTTACATTTAAAATAGGGGAAGTGAGAACGAGCTACATAGGTAGTGTGGTTTTAGTTTTGGGTTGTGTTGTTTCTGTTATTCTGTTGCCTTACATATTTCATACATTTTTTCATACTGACATTCCCATTGATTGGGGGGCGCTGCATTCATGCCTGCTTGTTAACAGGTAGACAGTAGTCCTCATTTTGTATGGTCAAGTTCAGTGATGATTGGTACACTCCATTCTTTTTGGAGTAGCTAAGTCTAGAGCCTTCATTGATCTTGTATAGGTAATAGGTATGTCGGGGCCTTGTCCTGACTCATAGTTAGCTGGTTTTCATCTTAGAGGCTTATATACATCTATTGTGGGTCTGGTAGTCAGTTGCATCCTAATTGGCCTTGTATTATATTTTGTTATATTCGAGTTTCTTTTTGTTGCGGTTCTTTTTGTTTGGCTTGGCCTTGATGGCCCACCAGTGCGGTTGGGTTTGGTTTTTAGTTACTCTTCTCGATCAAGTGTGGCACCCGGTGCCCGTTGTGCCTCTCTGAATTTAGGGCATTACATGACTCACCAAAAAAGAGTGGTAATGACACAACCATACCAGTCTCAAGTGGAAAAGATATTGAATTTGTATCGGATATAGAGAGAAGTACACAAGAAAGTGAGCCAACTCTACCTACTCCTAAAGCACTCGGAACCACCCTTGCAATCACAAGTAAGAATTCACATCTCAGAGAATAGGCAAGATGAAGCGTGAAAGGTCCAAAGAAATTCTTGAGTATGGCTCGTGTTTGATGGCAAAAGGGTATATACAACGTCCCATTGAGGAAGAGTGGAAAATTGACACCACTGAGCTCAATCAATTTCCCAAGCTCGATGAATACTTCTGCCACTATAACCTAGGATGGACCAGCAAGCCACTCAATGAATACCAACTTGTAATATTCATAGAATTTTATGCCAACTATCAGGCCTTGCAAAAGAGTAGCTGAGAAAAGGGTCAGAAGGCGAAGGACTTGTCCACTCTTGAGAGCGTCCCAATTAGAGGAATCTCGGTTGATATATTAGCCCACATAATCAATCAGTTTATCTATGGAACTCGGTATGTAGAGCCATAAGACACAATAGAGTATGACTACAAGTACAAAAAGTTATGATGAGGAGACTAACTGGCTGGCAAGGGTTCTTACAAATGGGGCTCAAGTTTTTCTACATCAGGAAAAGCCTAAGATCTATAAAGCATCTCTAGCTCATGCCGACTGAGGGAAACAATCAGTTGACACCTAAGAGAGAAGTATTGGTAGCTAGTCTGATGTCAAAATACAAGCTCAACTTTGGAAAGATTATTGCAGAAGATATCAAGGATAGGGTAACAAAAATTGGTATATCTTACCTCTTTCCATGTTTGATTACTGAGTTGTGTCATGAGGCCTCAGCCCCCTGCTTCTCTGGCATTGACCATGGTGTTCAGGCCATAAAAACACATCATCTAGAGCGGTCAAATGAGAAGAACAAACCACTTCTATGCGAGAAGGGATCCACTTCAAGCTCAATCGAGCCAACCACTATCCACGAGGCTTTACAATTGCCTCCAGACACTGCTCCATATATGGTTAAGTTGACATCACCATCGGGTATCCTAATTGAAGCTACCCCTGCAGCCGAAGGAGAAGAAGCCATTGTCACTTCTAGGCGACCTTGTAGTGGTGCAGTATTGACTTCTCAAAGGGTTGATATTTCCATTCCCACTACTGCTCTAGCTCCTGCACCTCTGATGCTGCTACACGTCCACTTCCTGAGCTGAATTCTATATATGCCTTCCATCCATTGAACTTTGCCAACACGGTTCAAAAAACTATACAACTCGAGAAGTAGCTCCATCAGTTCACCGAGAAATTCCAGTCTATAGTAGATGCCTCCATCGAGAGAGCCATTGCACCATTTCAAAATGTGCATGGCTGTATTAATTCAATAGAAGAGCGAATAAATCAGTGACTAGACGAGATAGGAGCTACTGATCTGACATAGGTAAAATAAGAGTTAGACGAGTTGAGGCCATAAGTGACTGAGCTAAATATGCGGCGCATGCTAATGATTTTTGATATTCCGATTATTCTTCCAGAGCCGCAAGAATCACCCTTACTTAATCTGTAGGAATTTTCAAATCCAGCAGTTAGTAAGAGGGCGAGGGATGACACTGATGAGCTGGCTAGTCCTCAGGCTGAAAAGAGAAAGAGGAGAAAGAAGGATAAAAAGGTTCACCAAGAAGGGGACAATGCTGAGTTGAGTCTGAAATCGCTAGCTGAAAAGAAAAATAAGGCTAACAAAACTCACAAGAAAGAGCTACATAGAACAAAGAAATTTTCCTTGGCTGAGAATCAGATCCGGGTGGATGCAGTTGGTATAATGTGCGTTCGATAGTAGTGTAGCGGGTGCTATGGAGGAAACTTCTTTAGACCCTATTGTGGGAGATGTCTGTGATACTGAGATAGCTGTAGAGGCAATTGTTGTTGTGGAGAAAGACACGGGTACCAACTCATAGGTCCCGTCTTCTACACTGGACAGTGGCGCTTAGGCACCATAGGTATGTTCTCGCCTCCCACGCTTAACATTTTAGAGCATTGAGGGCAATGCACATTCTTTTTGGTTGGGGTGGGGGCAGCTGTCTGAATTCTTTTTGATGGGAATCTTGGAAAAGTCTGAGTATCTAAGATGCCCACATCATGCTGCGACATTAAATTAGGGGTGCTTGGGAGGCAACCCAAGATGGTACATTAATAAGTACCCACGTCCTTGGGGTTTTCTTGCTGTGTTCTTTCCCCAAGGACTTTTATTTCTGTTTAACCAACATGTGTAGGTTGTGTTAGGTAGATATAGCTAGAAAGAGCTTGGCAAGATAAATGAGCACACATATGTTTTTGAACTTCTTTTGAATAAAAATGAGACTCTTCCAAAAAAAAATTAATATGTGCTTCAGGATTGACATGTTGACTTAATTGGATCAATTTCTGACATTGTATTTATTGAACATGATAACTGTGTTGATCTGGTATGCCAACTAACGTTCTAGTAGTTAGTAATGTAATCCTGTGCCATCTGCGTGTGAGATCTTAGCATTCTTCTTGCGTTGTATGCCAATCTAGAACTTTCCCAGTTAGTCTTGCCTAGGTTGTAAAATAGTTGGTTAGGAAGTGATCATAGGCCATTTTTGAATGTAGTGCACTTAGCCTGAATGACCAACCAAATGAAATTGATATTCCTTGATCCCGTAATTCGAGACTAAATTGACCTTTTATTTTGATTAGCCTATTCACCTTCCCCAGTTTTCTTTGAACCATTAGTTTAGCCCTGGTCCCTCCTTGGACATTGTGCACCTCAACTCATGCAAATCGTCTAAGTTGAGGGTGGCTACTGTAGAGGTACGTGAGAAGAAGAGTGGAGTATGAAAAAGAAATGTAAGGAATGGAAAGGAAATGGCGGGTGTGGCGTGTGTTGATAAAGAGAAAAAGAGAGAAATAAAGAAAATAAAAAGAAAAAAAATATGAGAAAAAGATGTGTCAAAAATAGATTGCCACGCCCGCTGCCTGATGAAAAATAAAGAAAGAATAAAAGGAGAAAAAGGGAGGAAAAATCTTGGTCTAAAAAGAAAAGTGGCGTAAAGAATAGCATAGTGCCAAGGAGGGTTAGCCACTATTTCCAAATATACCACACTAGTCCCGAGCCTATGTTACAAGCCAAAGAAAGTTCTATAGTGATCTTGGTCCAAATGTTTGAAAACCGAGGCTTAGAAAATAAGGGTAAGCTTATGGTATTACGCATGCATCATTTGAACTTCTTTATGAGTGTGAGCATATTTTGTTGTATGCAATCCCGTTGTGATTGCATATCTGTGTGAGGGCACTAGGGTACCATTATCTAGCTACTGCGTATGAAGTTGTGTGTCTGGTATAGGATGGTTTGTTTGTAATTAATGCAATGTCAGTCTTTGATCCTTCAGTTTTAGCTAGAAATACTTGAATTAATGCACATCTATTTTCTTTGGAACAAAGGAATGGTAGACTATGATCATAAAAGTGTTTTGCTGAAATAATTATTGTCATTATGCCTTGGTTTTTCTAGTCTGTTGATGCCTAAGCGTCATAGTAGAGTCTTGTTTAGTTGCTTGAGGACAAGCAAACATTATAAGTTGAGGGTGTTGATATGCCGAGATTTCATGATATTTTTTACGCTTAAAACTAAGGATTTTGGGAGTTCTTAAGTGTGTTTTATTGGATATGATGCTCGTTTGCTACTTTTGCAGGGAAAATAAACTTGGACACAAAATGACAAGAAGTCTTCTAAATCTGGCATAAAATCATTCCCCATGGGAGTAAGATCCACCACAGCCCGTGGGAAGTGTGCGTGGAAATGAGCCAGAGAAGAACCCAAGGCAAAATGCACCTAACGACCGATTGGGATGGGCCGTCGGAATGGCCATGGGCTGTCAGAAATGGCCGTGGGATTGTTGCAGTGAAGAAATGAAAGGAGGAAGTACCTGATGGTTGCCTATGATAGGCCGTGGGACTTGTCACGGTACGTGGGATGTGACCATTAGATTGAGGCAGAGCTCAAGGACCTAAATGACCCTGGCCGATGATGGACCACGATAAGCCATGGGAACCGCGATGGCCTATCAGCTTTAATCGTGGGAACTAGACAGCAAGTGTGATTCAGAGAGAAGAAATTTTGATGGCCATCCACGAGGGCCATGGGAACCATAACGGCCCGTGGGATCTGCCCGTCGGAAGGGCCGCATCCAGCTTTTCCAGTTCTTGTACGACTTGGTTTGTTTGTGTATAATTACTTTCCCTAGGCTTTATTTTAGTTGTTACTCATTTTTTTGGGACAACTTAACATATTCTTATCATTATTCTTACATACATTTGAGAATTCGATCATTGATTCTTGGTTATTGAAGTGTTCTTGATAATTCAAGATTCCAAATTTATTTATTTTATATTGTAAGTTATAATTATGATTTCCTCATCTGAACCTAATTGTTTTCTTCTGAAAATGAGTAGCTAAATTCACAACTAGAGTTGTGGGAACCATGACGGATTAACAAAGTTGGTAAAGTACTTAGTAATTTTAGAATGGTGTTCATGCATGTATTGTTTATCCCTTCACTTTGATTGCTTTTTAACGATGCGCAATGCTAGAACTAGCCTTATTCCTACTTGCTTGACCAAAGGGGTAACGAATGGGAAAAGAGATTATACAACGGAGATTTGAGGCTATCAACCTTCATCTAATAGTTTGACCTTGTCCATGAATAGCTAATCTGGTATCACTGGTAAGGGTAGTAAAGTAAACACCCGTAGAAATACAAAGTTGCGTGGTGACATTCTTCTATCTTGGTAACCACCCATTTAGTTGAAATTAACATACCGATCTTGCATGGTGAGCACTAGACTAGATTGATAGTACAATGCGTTACAATGTTATGAACTCATGGGGAACACTACCCTAGTCACTTCTCTCACTGGTTAACAATAATCAAAGCTGATACTATGTTACTTGTTAGACTTTTCTTTACAAATATTACTTGTTACATTAAATCCCCCCAATTGGGAAAATAAGATGGCTAAGAGCGCAAATACGCATAATTGACCTAGGTCCAACTGCATTCCTTGTGGGGATCAACTCTAACCTTGTTAAGTTCTATATTTGACCAAAGACCGCTTTATTCTTCTTTTTGGAGGTGTAATTTGTGCGTATCACCCTTCGGTGAGAGAACCAACTAACCCGAATACTTAACCTTATTAGTTAGACAATTTTAGAAAAGATGGAACAAAGACCAACTTAATTAATATCATAAGGGAATACAACCAACTAAACATCCCCAAGAACTGAAAGTTACTGTACAAGAACTCTAATCAAAACTGTGACTAAGATATCCAAACTTAACAAAAATAAATAACTCAATAGTAAAGAGTTCCATTGTCCGGAGGAAGGACAACAACTCAAAGAAGATCCACGGTAACCTGATAAGTAGTTCTCACCCTTGGATCAAGGGTAAATAATCTATTCTAGCCGAGGTCGCGTCTCAATCTCTAGAACATGGTCTGCACTTAACAAAACAAGAGTACATGATAGTATCAGAATAAAATACTATGTATTGATAGGTATCATAGGCCGACTAAGTTTAGAATAGGTATATAATCAAACTAAATAACAAGTAAGAGGAATTCCAACACTTGGCAAATAATCCAGTTAACAGATGGAACAAAAATCAATTTCAATAATTATAACATATGGAATTTTGGTCCATCTAACTCTCATCAATGCAACTATTACTTCTAGTCTCATAACAACCCACAGTACTACCTCACCATGCCTGACCAGGAAACAATGCATTAGTAATGAAAAGTGTACACACATGCTAAAGAGTCTTATTTTTGCCCAACTAGCCATAACCTGCAGGGGACACACAAGGTCCATGTACCCACCAGAACCATTTCCCATTGGTGCCAATATCAAATAGGTGACTATGTGAACTTGTACCTTCCAAAATCATTTCCCATCGACATAAATATCAACTGTACCGGCGTGGTACCCAATCCCATAATAAGTGAAAATATCACTTGTACTAGCATGATACTCGATCTCATGATAATGATGATGTCAATGCACTTATGGTTCCCACACCTATCTCTCAAGATATACACAGTGCACTAAATCACACTTACACTTGTTCACCTCAGTTCATGCATCAACTCATGTTCCCCAGCTTATTTATTCAAGCATAACATGAAAACACATACATTTCAACCATGCTCGAAGACCAATCACAAGTTAAATAATTCAACCACATACATGTACTAAAATAAGTCTCAACTCCAATTAAAATTGTAACCTACCTCGAGTGAAGAATTACCACCCGCAAGCTACTTGACAACTGGCTTGCCCTTCCTTAACACTTCGGACCGTTCAAGGTCTATAAACAATATATACAAGAGTAATTAATCATTTACTCTTAATTTTAGGCCTTGTAAATTTAACCAACTAATTCTACTCTTAACCAAGGTCTGTAGTGTTCTCCAAGGGTCAATTAATTATTAACTAGTCTCACCATATTCATAAAATCATCACCCAAAGGGTTTCTAATCAAGTTAACCCTTCTGTAGCCATTTTTATGCCTAAAGATCTCACCGTTATGGAACCCAAGGTTCCCCATTAGCCTTAGTCATGTTAAAAACCATTAATTTCATGCTAGGAATAATAAAACACAATTTATGATCAATTCTAGGTGAAAATGCACCTACCCATAGGGTTTTTCCCAAATTTCATGATTTTAGGGCTTTAACTCAAGAATTCCACCATTAATTTCAACCTAAAGGTCACAAAAGGATTAATGATCAATAAAATAAAGAGGTTTACTATCATACCCCGAGCCTACTCCTTAGACGTAACACGGTGCCTAGAGCCACAAGTGACCCCAAGCTAACCCTTGATTTGGCATAAACTAAGCATTCTGATTAACATAAATATCTAGGCGGAAGCTAAATTAAATTTAAGTTGCAATACTAAATATGTAAACTGAAAATCTCTGATTTAATAAAAGAATATAAGTCTAGATATAAGTGACTGTAAAGGCTGAAAATCTAACTCTATGTCTGAAAGCCTCTACCACTGATGAGTTGTTAGGACAAACCCCCAGCTGACTCCAAAATACTGAAAACTAAATGACTAAGGAAAAAATAGCATAAAATATGTCCCCGAATTATGAGGACTCACCACTGGCTGTCACTGGGGTGGTGCTGAGTTAAACTGATTGTGAGACTAAATCTAAGAACCTGAACCTGCATCATAATAGGATGCAACACATAGAGTATGCGTTATTACTTTGAATGTACTGAGCATGAGGAATATACAAGCTGATTGTATATATAAACATGCTAAAATACTGTTATGCTATTTAAACTGTAAGCTGAACTATAGAAAATAGACCCAAAATATAATCATGCTTAAAAATACATAATGCAAGTGTAATTTGAAAAGAATAGTGAAAAGTTGTAAAACAGGAACTGAAAGATTAATGCACATTTATCATGACCTAACCCGCCATGAGTGAGACCCACCCAACCCCCGAATGAGCGAACTAGTTAATGACCCAACACTTAGTGGAATCTAACAGCTCAAAACCAGTTTGCATAAAAGAAACTAGCATTCACAATCTCATAATACTAATAAAATAAGAATCTACGAGAAACCTCTCTAGAACCTGAAAGTCACTATACCAAAATATTCCACTAATCTTCTAGGGTATGGGGATGCAACCCCAAAAGAAAAAAGAGAGTTTAAACTCAAAACAAGTGGTCTATAACATAGTCATGGAAGAAAATAAGATAGACCAGAAGAACAGCTCACCCTTGAATCCTAAATTTACCGAATCTACAAGTGAGGTAGCGTGTCAGCCGCCGGAAGATGTTCTGTACTCACAAAAAGAAAGGCAAGTGCAGAATTAATACACAACCACCATGTACTGGTAGGATATTGGCCAGATCCAATAAACAAGATATGAACGGTAAACCAAAGTTGAGTAAAGAAAAGTAAACATGTAACCAATAAACAATATAACTAGACTACAAGTCTTTTCCTTAACATATCGACCACATGTAACCAATTAACAACAAATGACAAACCAATGAAAATAAATATATGTCCTTTTCACAGAACCCAGACCCGCTAAGGATCCCTAGGACACCACCTATGTTTTCAATATGGAATCCCGGTCTATACTTAGACCAACCTCATATTTAAATATAATCACCCGAGCTCTCATGGACCATATGCAAAAATCATAATTCAAGAATACAAACTCGGTCCACTCATGGAACCATAAAAAGAATACAATCAATGTAAGTAAATCAAACCCATACCAGGCGTGGTACCCGAGCCAACCATTATGAATCCCATACCAGGTGTGGTACCCAAGCCAACCGATAAGTATCCCATACCTGGTGTGGTACCCGAGCCAACCAATATGTAACCTATACTAGGCGTGGTACTCGAACCAACCAATGTCACACAAAATCCAATAAATTAACAAATAATGAACAAAAGCATACTTGTAAACCAACAAGCAACAAAACAAGTTCATTTCACAAGACTGATACCCGGATAAGTAGACATTCATAATCTCATTCCCTAAGCATGCAAACTCACTCAATATTAAGCGATAGTACATGAACACATATTGCATATTGGGAAACAATAACTATCACCTACCTCGAATTATACAAAATCTCTACTAGATCGGAGCCTTCCCGTGTTCTGAAGCCTGTGCTTGTTCTTGGTCTAAAGATAATTACAAGATATAAAAATTAGTCCACATGTCCTACCAATTACTCAGGTTATGTAAAATACCAATCCCCAGGCTAAACTATGATCATTCCACTCATTCGCGGGCTTTTCCACCATTAATTCACCTAAGTCTATCATTTTTGTGGATACATTTAGATAATTAAGGCTAATTGACCATAACCCAACAATAATAATCAAGACCCAAAAACTTCTATGCTCTAGAATCCCTTTTTTCCTCAGATTCTACCATTCTTAGGTCAATCCAAACCTTCCCCCCAAGTCCAAACTAGAAATTCTACAACGTAGGAAAGATAGTACTAAGTTAGGGGAGTAGAAACCTTACCTTTGGGACAAAAAATGGTGAAAAATGAGTAAGGTTTGCCCAAAATTTCCCTTGCCCTTCTCCAAAACATTATTGATGAAAACTGAATGTTTTGGGGAAGTTTCTGCATTAAATCCCGACTCAGTCTGCTATAGTGGTCCATACACCGCTATAGTGCCGCTTCTATAGCAGAACTGACCACTATGGTAGTGCTGACCAAAGTTGACTTCAGTTATAGCATAACTCCCACAAGTGAATGTTCAGAAAATGAGCAGAATTAAACCAGCAAGAGGGCTCAAAAAATCCACCACAATCAATAATTGAAGAAGGAATTTAGGAAGAGAATTAAAGAAGAAATTAATGAAAATTACAAGGGAACTTACCAAATTAGAGTCAAGGAATGATCGGGAACCAAGAGTGAACACCTTAGCACCTAGAATTGAATCCATACAAAGGAAAGGGAGCTTTAATCTTTGTAACAATGGCGGAGTTCGGTTTTGGTGTGATAAAAATGAAGAGGGAAGTATTTATACTGCCCAGGGGTCCTTCTTCGCGAACGATAAGGGACCCCATGCGATGACCATGCTAGCTAGACCATCACGATCATGAGGACTAGCCACGTGGTCGCGAAGAGCACGGAGGAAGGGACTATATTGCAGTCGCGAGAAGGGAGCTCGCGATCCCGTAGAGCAAATAGAGTTGTGTCCACAGGCCCTTCATCACAATCGCATGAAGGGACCTTCACAGTCGTGATGACCAATGAGTCAGACCATCACGATTGTGATGGATTCATTCACAGTCATGATTAAGGCCTGAGGCTTGCACCTGCAATAGCAACCAACAGAAAACTAGGAGGGAAAGAGTCTCTAGATGGGCCCACAGGACTCATCCAGAACCCCGTGTGCACAAACAAACTGAGATATTCAACTAGAAATGGAGTTCCAGACCCAACGGGATTAACATAAATCCCATTGGAGGTCGATTTAATGAAAAGTGGTCCTGACACCCAAAATCAACCTTTAGGCCAACCATTCCAAAATGGAACCTAAGGGACAAAACAAGTTTGGAAGCCTCGGCACCTGAACCAATGGTCCCTATACCCTAAACTCGACATTCCAGAGCTAACAATGCTGGAGAAATTTCCATCCAAGGCTGTCTTCTCTGAATGTTGACCAAAATCAATAAAACAAGCCCAACTAGCCTGAAAACATAGAACAAGAGAGAATTCTAAGCTGAAAAGCTCCCAAATCCCGACCAAAGGTCCAACTAGACAAAAGTCCACACTCTGGAGCTAACAAAACTGTAAGAATTTGATTTCGAGTATGATTACCAAGAATATTGAACGAAGTCAATGATTTCCAAAGTTGAAGCTCTATAATAGGGAAACAACCATAAAGACCAAACAAATGGCCCAAGCACCAAACTATTGGTAAGCCATAAATAACTTGGGGCCGTTACAAGCAAGCTCTAATAGTGCAAAGAAGGCAAAAATACATAAATGACTGGAAGGGTCATTACAATATATTATCATTTTGTGTACATTAATTAAAGTTAATATGTTTAATAAATATGATAGCATATGCAAATGTTTTTTTAAACTAGTTTATAAGGATGTTTTCCATCGATGGTAGCCTTTAATTTATATATATATATATATATATATATATATATATATATATATATATATATATATATATATATATATATATATATATATATATATGCCTTATACATTCATGGGATCATTTTATCTTTCTAGTTCTTGAGAAAATTATTATCTCTCTTCAAGGTCTCTCCCTTTCTCAATTAAATTATAAGATATTCATATATCTGGGCTATGTTACATTAGGAGATCGGTAGATTTATAAAGAACGACTATCATGTAGTGTGTTGATAGGGGTTTCGAGATGGTATAGGTGCTGATTTTTGCTGCAAAGTAAGGGTCTTCCATATTTTGTTCTTACTAAATTTAAGATTTTGTGTTCCTACTCTGCGTTAAGAGGGTGCAGGAGCAGAGTTTGTGTTAGGTTCGCAAAGTAAGCGCTAAGGTATATAAATGCTATTTCATTCCTTTTGGCATAATCATTTACGATTTGAAACTTTCGTGTCTAGCGTGCTATCAAAGAGTTGATTGTTAGATGTGTCTCTAAATTGGTGTTGGTATTATTCTTGTTAAAACTCATATCCAGTTATGTCAATTTCGTGTTAAGTTGGAAGTAAGAGATGGTGTATTTATGTTTATAATCATTGGATTATGGTAATTGTCAAATTGAAAGTGGTATTTGGGTGTGAAAATTATTGGAATAAATTTTCTAGATTAGTAAAATTACTCACGCGTACTATGGGTACACGTCATTTTTAACTTCCATCCTATTCCACTAAAATGGCTAATGTTAAAACAAGTGCCTTTCTAAACGAGATGTGTGCTTTTGGAATTTGCTTTCTTCTATACCAAATATGACTTGCTCTTTTTGCCTAAAATAGGTTGATGCTAAAAAGATGAGGACTTAGGGCCGATGACTAGTTTAAATGTAAGGACCCACGTGCTTTTGATTAAGAAATCTCTATGTAAAATAAAATTATGCATCAAAAGATTTCTCTAATTATTGGGTTAGCTAAAATTGTGGTTGTGGCACAATTTACTTATTGTATGCCCACATATATATATGCATGGTTCATATGCATATATTTCATGCCCTTGGGACTAGGATCGGGGTGTATGCCTACACCACATGTATTTCATGTTCCTGGGGATAGGATTGGGGTGTACCCCTATACCATATGCATTCAATGTCTTTGACGCTAGGATTGGGGTGTTCACCTATACCACATGCATTAGATCAGGGTGTACGCCTACACCATATAAATTGGATCAGAGTGGCACGCCAACCTAACACATGCATTGCATTGCTTTAGATTCCATATGATTGTGTACTATTGCTTGAGTTTTTGTGGCTAGCTGAATACTGAGGTTCTTGGGCTTGGTGTGTTGTTGGTACTGTGGTGACATCATATATGTCAGGAGCAAGTAGCCTTAGTCATGTTAAACACCATTAATTTCAAGGTCTATAAACAATATATACAAGAGTAATTAATCATTTACTCTTAATTTTAGGCCTTGTAAATTTAACCAACTAATTCTACTTTTAACCAAGGTCTGTAGTGTTCTCCAAGGGTCAATTAATTATTAACTAGTCTCACCATATTCATAAAATCATCACCCAAAGGGTTTCTAATCAAGTTAACCCTTCTGTAGCCATTTTTATGCCTAAAGGTCTCACCGTTATGGAACTGAAGGTTCCCCATTAGCCTTAGTCATGTTAAAAACCATTAATTTCATTCTAGGAATAATAAAACACAATTTAAGATCAATTCTAGGTGAAATTGCACCTACCCATAGGGTTTTCTCCAAATTTCATGCCTTTAGGGCTTTAACTCAAGAATTCCACCATTAATTTCAACCTAAAGGTCACACAAGGATTAATGATCAATAAAATAAAGAGGTTTACTATCATACCCCGAGCCTACTTCTTAGACGTAACACGGTGCCTAGAGCCACAAGTGACCCCAAGCTAACCCTTGATCTGGCATAAACTAAGCATTCTGATTAACATAAATATCTAAGCGGAATCTAAATTAAATTTAAGTTGCAAGACTAAATATGTAAACTGAAAATCTCTGATTTAATAAAAGAATATAAGTCTAGATATAAGTGACTGAAAAGGCTGAAAATCTAACTCTATGTCTGGAAGCCTCTACCACAGATGAGTTGTTGGGACAAACCCCCAGCTGACTCCAAAATACTGAAAACTAAATGACTAAGGAAAAAACAGCATAAAATATGTCCCCGAATGATGAGGACTCACCACTGGTTGTCACTGAGGTGGCGCTAAGTTAAACTGATTGTGAGACTAAATCTAAGAACCTGAACCTTCATCATAATAGGATGCAACACATAGAGTAGGCGTCATTACTTTGAATGTACTGAGCATGAGGGATATACAAGTTGATTGTATATATAAATATGCTAAAATACTATTATGTTATTTAAACTGTAAGCTGAACTATAGCACATAGGCCCAAAATATAATCATGCTTAAAAATCCAAAATGCAAGTGTAATTTGAAAAGCATAGTGAAAAGTTGTAAAATAGGAACTGAAGGCTTAATGCACATTTATCATGACCCAACCCGCCGTGAGTGGCACCCACCCAACCCCCGGATGAGCAAACTAGTTAACGACCCAACACTTAGTGGAATCTAACAGCTCAAACTAGTTTGCATAAAAGAAACTAGCATTCACAATCTCATAATACTAATAAAATAAGAATATACGAGAAACCTCCCTAGAACCTGAGAGTCAACAATAACAACAACAACAACATACCCAGTGTATTCCCACAATGTGGGGTCTGGGGAGGGTAGAGTGTACGCAGTCCGTTCCACTACCTCAGAGGTGAGGTAGAGAGGCTGTTTCCGATAGACCCCCAGCTCAAGACAAAAACAGTCCAAAAAAAAGGCTAAAAAGGGCGTAACAAAGATACAGGATAGAAAACATGATAAAACTACAAGAGACGATAGGAAGTAATATGTAGTAACAAACAACAGACAGAAATAGGGCACTGCCACAAAATACTACTACGAGGAATCTAAGAAAAGAAACTATAAGCGTAGCACTACGATTACTAGCCTACACATACTTCTACCTACTACCCTTCTACTCTAATCCGCATCCTCCACACCTTTCTATCTAGGGTACGGGGATGCAACCCCTAAAGAAAAAGGAGAGTTTAAGCTCGAAACAAGTGGTCTATAACATAGTCATGGAAGAAAATAAGATAGACCAGAAGAACAGCTCACCCTTGAATCCTGAATTTACCTAATCTACAAGTGAGGTCGCGTGTCAGCCGCCGAAAGATGTCCTGTACTCACAAAAAGAAAGGCAAGTGAAGAATTAATACATAACCACCATGTACTTGTAGGATCATTGGCCATCTCCAATAAACAAGATATGAACGGTAAACCAAAGCTGAGTAAAGTAAAGTAAACATGTAACCAATAAATAATATAACTAGACTACAAGTCTCTTCCTTAACTTATTGACCACATGTAACCAATTAACAACCAATGAAAATAAACATATGTCCTTTTCACAGAACCCAGACCCGCTAAGGATCCCTAGGACACCACCTATGTTTTCAACATGAAATCTCGGTCTATACTAAGACCAACCTCATATTTAAATATAATCACCTGGGCTCTCATGGACCATATGCAAAAATCATAATTCAACAATACAAACTCGTTCCACTCATGGAACCATAAAAAGAATACAATCAATGTAAGTAAATCAAACCCATACCAGGCGTAGTACCCGAGCCAACCATTATGAATCTCATACCAGGTGTGGTACCCAAGCCAAGCGATAAGTATCCCGTACCTGGTGTGGTACCCGAGCCAACCAATATGTAACCTATACCAGGCGTGGTACCCGAGCCAACCAATGTCACACAAAATCGAATAAATCAACAAATAATGAACAAAAGCATGCTCGTAAACCAACAAGCAACAAAACAAGTTCATTTCACAAGACTGATACCCGGATAAGTAGACATGCATAATCTCATTCCCTAAGCATGCAAACTCACTCAATACTAAGCGATAATACATGTACACATATTGCATATTGGGAAACAATAACTATCACCTACCTCGAATTATACAAAAGCTCTACTGGATCGGAGCCTTCCCGTGTTCTGAAGACTGTTCTTGTTCTTGGTCTAAAAATAATTACAAGATATAAAAATTAGTCCATATGTCCTACTAATTACCCAGATGATGTAAAATCCCAATCCCCAGGCCAAACTATGATCATTCTACCCATTCCCGGGCTTTTCCACCATTAATTCACCTAAGTCTATTATTTTTGTGGATACATTTAGATAATTAAGGCTAATTGACCATAACCCAATAATAATAATCAAGACCCAAGAACTTGTACGCCCTAGAATCCCTTTTTTCCTCATATTCTACCATTCTTAGGTCAATGGAAACCTTCCCCCCAAGTCCAAACTAGAAATTCTACAACATAGGAAAGATTGTACTAAGTTAGGGGAGTAGAAACCTTACCTTTGAGACAAAAAATGGTGAAAAATGAGTAAGGTTTGCCCAAAATCGCCCTTGCCTTCTCCAAAACGCTCTTGATGAAAACTGAATGTTTTGGGGAAATTTCTACATTAAATCCCGATTCAGTATGCTATAGCGGTCCGTACACTGCTATAGTGTCGCTTCTATCACAGAACTGACCGCTATGGCAGTGCTGACCAAAATTGACTTTCGTTATAGCGTAAATTATTCTGCTATAGCGGTGGTGGCTACCACGTTGTGTCAATCGCTATGGCAGTTGAAATGGGACTTAAAGTCATAAAATCCTCCAAAAGTTCCCATTTTATAACACACCTTAAATCCCCTATGTTCCAGAACAACCCCTTCACGTCAACCTCGATATCAAGAGTTCTACTCACCCGAATTCACTTCTGAAAAGTCCCCCAGAATCCTCTTTGTCTTGTCTAACAAAAAAACAAGTTCATTACAAGACACATTACCCAATCCTTACCCATATTTCCCTAGACCATACCTTGCTCAGACATCATCCGAGACTAGCCTAGCCTAGAATTTCCAACTCCCAAACCCAGAAGTTTTCTAACCCAAAACTTGGCACAAAATGTTTACACGTAATGATGGATCTGGTCATTTCAACAAATACCAATTTACCCATCATTCATCCCTGAATAATCAAAACCCAAAAACATGAAATAAAAAGGGGAAAGTGTAGTACCTGAATCCATAAACAAGTGAGGGTACTTTCCCTACATATCCCTGTCGATTTCCCAAGGGCTTCCTCAACCAGGAGATACATCAATTGAACTTTCACAAATTTGATCTCCTTTTTCCTCAACTTTCGGACATCCCGATCAAGAATCGCAACTGGTTCCTTTTTGTACTGAAGATACTTGTCTAGTAATATCTCATCCCATTTAATAATGTATTCCCTATCCCCATGGTATCTCTTCAACATGGATACATGGAAGACTGGATAGACTCCTGATAAACTGGGCGGCAGTGCTAACCTGTAAGCCACTGGCCCTATAATCTCGAGAACCTCGGATGGACCAATAAACCAGGGGCTAAGCTTGCCCTTTTTACCAAAATGCATAACCCCTTTCATTGGTGGCACTTTCAATAATACCTGCTCACCAACCTGGAATTCCATGTCTCTTACCTTGCAATCCGTGTACTCTTTCTTCCTGCTCTGGGTTGCTAACAACTTGGTCAGAATGCCCCTTACTTTTTCCTATGCTTCCCTCACCAAGTCTACACCTAAAGACTTCACATCGCCTGCCTCAAACCACCCTATGGGTGATCTACTTCCCCTACTATACATAGCCTCAAATGGTGCAATGTCAATACTGGAGTGGTAGCTATTATTGTATGAGAACTCACACAATGCTAGAAACTGGTCCCCATGACCCCCAAAGTCAATCACACATTCTCTTAGCATGTTTTCCAACACCTGGATTGTACTCTCCGACTGACTGTCTATCTTAGGATGAACGTTATGCTGAAAGTGAGTTGAGTGCCCAACTCTTCATGTAACTTACCCCAGAACTTAGAGGTAAACTGCGTACCTCTGTCTGAAATGATGGACAGTGGTACCCCATGCAGTCTCACGATCTTCTTAACATAGATCTTAGCCAACTGCTGCGAATTATATTCCACTCTGGCCGAAATAAAATGAGCTGACTTGGTTAGCCTGTCCACAATGACCCAAATAGAGTCATACATTCCTAAAGTCTTGGGAAGTCCCACCACAAAATCCATGGCTATCCTTTCCCACTTCTACTCGGGAATGGGCATTCTCTGAAGTAGTCCTGCAGGCCTTTGGTGTTCATACTTGACCATCTGACAATTTTGACACTTGGACATGAATTTAGCTATGTCCCTTTTCATCTTAGGTCACCAGTAAAGTTGCCTCAAATCCCTGTACATCTTGGTTACGCCCGTATATATTGAATACAGCGAACCATGAGCCTCTTCAACACCTTATGAATTATTTCATCAACTTGAGGAACACAAATCCTCCCTCTGAATTCATCACCTTGCCAAAGTCCAACATGGTATCCCTGGACTCTTCGGATATTACCTTACTCCAAAGTTTGTTCAACTGTGCATCCTGAAACTTCTTGGCCTTAATTTCTTCTACGAAAGTGGATTTGACCTCAATACTGGCCAACACCCCACCCTGTTATGAGATGCCCAGTTTCATGAACTTAGATTCTAGAGCCCAAATCTCCCTTGCCAATAGTCGTTTGGACATCCTCCAAATAAGCCAAACTGCCATGCTAATTGTTTTTCAGCTCAATGCGTCTGCCACTATATTAGCCTTACTCGGATGATACTGGATGGTCACATCATAATCTTTTAACAACTTCATCCACGTCCTCTGCCTTAGATTTAAGTCTTTCTTAGTGAATACATGCTGCAGACTGCAATGATTGGTGAACACTTCACACTTGAAACCATAGAGATAGTGTCTCCAAATCTTGAGTGCAAAAACAACCGCTGCCAACTCCATGTCGTGGGTTGGATAATTATTCTCATGAGCCTTCAACTGCCTAGATGCCTATACTATAACATTCCTATCCTGCATTAACACACCACCCAAACCCAAATGTGAAGCATCATGATATACAATGAAATCCTAACCTTCAACCGACAATGATAGGATGGGAGCTGTGGTAAGAAATGTCTTGAGCTTTTAAAAGCTCTTCTCACACTAGTCGGGCCACACAAATGGTACCTCTTTATGAGTCAACCTTTTCAAGTGAGTAGAAATTGACACAATATCCTTGACAAATCTATGGTAGTAGCTTACAAGCCCCAAAAAACTCCTCACCTCAGTCACAGAGCTAGGTCGAACCCAACTCTTAACTGCCTCAATCTTTTGGGGATTCACCATCACCGATTTTTCTGACACTACATGCCTAAGGAAAGCAACTGAAGTCAACCAAAATTCTCACTTAGAAAATTTTGCATATAGTTTCTGGTGCCTCAAAATATCTAACACAATGCGGAGATGCTAAGCATGCTCCTTCCTTCAAAATATCCAACACAATGCGGAGATGCTCAACATGTTCCTCCCTACTCTTGGAGTAGATTAAGATGTCATATATAAACATAGTGACGAACGAATCCAGATAATCTTTGAATACCCCATTCATAAAACTTATAAATGTTGTCGGTGCATTGGTCAACCCAAACAACATCACTAGGAACTCATAATTCCCATATCGAGTCCGAAAAGTAGTCTTAGGGATGTCCTCGGGCCTAATATTTAACTGATGGTACCCTGACCTTAAGTCAATTTTCAAAAACATGGATGCAGCCTACAATTGGTCAAAGAGATCATCTATATGGGGTAAACGATACTTGTTCCAGATTGTAACCTTGTTCAATTGCCTGTAGTTTATGCACATCCGCATACTACCATCCTTATTTTTCACAAACAAGACCGGAGAACCCCAAGGTGAAGAACTGGGATGGATAAAACCCTTATCTAAGAGTTCCTAAAGCTGAGTCTTAAGTTCCCTCAACTCTGCCCGAGCCATACGATATGGAATAATAGAAATTGGGCGAGTGCCAGGCTCCAAATCTATAAAAAAATCAATATCTCTATCCGAAGGCATACCAAGCAGGTCTATTGGAAACACCTCCTGAAACTCTGAAACAACCAAACCTAACTCAATCAATGAGGACTCCACACTATCATCCCAGAGATGAGCGAAGAAGGACAACAACCTCTCTCTACTAGCTTTCTAGCTCGGACAAATGATATAATCTTAGCTGGTTTAGGCTTGTACACACATTCTGAATCTAGCCTATCCTTACCCAGAATTTCTAGAGCCACAGTCTTAGTATTACAATTCAATACTTCATGGCAAGAAGACAACCCGGTCATGCCCAAAATAACATCAAAGTCTAACATGTTCAGAATAACCAAATCTACCCATGTCTGCAACCCCACAAATACCACAGGACAAGTACGATAAACATGAGTCACTATCACTGACTCTCTAACTGGGTAGAAACATGAGTAGGGGAATAAAGGATATCACAAATCAATGCCAGACCCAAGGCAAAATTTACAGACACATAAGAGTAAGTAGAACCTGGGTCAAAAAGTACAGAAGCCACCTTATCACAGACTATAATGGTACCTGTGATCACTGCATCTGATGTCTCAGCCTCAAACTTCCCTGGAAAAGCATAACAATGGGCCCGATCATTAATCCGAGCAACTTTCCTGGCTGGTTGCGTTGCTCCCCTGTCTGCGCTGCCATTCCCTCTGTCTCCTCGGCCTCCCTGAAAGTTACCTCGCCCACCCTATGGATGACCCTTAGCATAACCACCTTTAGCCATTGGGACCACAACCTTAGACTGCTACTGAGCCTGATTACCTATCTGCCTGTGAGGGCACTCCTTCTTGAAGTGACCTAGATCACCATAATGAAAACATCCATGGTCAAGAGTGGGCCTGCTGGTAGAAGTGTACAAAGCCCCCTGTCCTCTAGGAGCTGAAAACTAACTGGCTCCCCGACAACCACCTATATAAGTGGGCAAGGCTGACTAAATCGGACAAACAAAATACACCTGCTGATTGTGCCTCCTAGAGTATAAACCACTGAAATTTCCATTGTTCTGGGACTTCTTGGCTAACACCTTAGCCTGCCCAACCTATCTGACCCCTTATAACTTCTTTACATAGTCTATGAACTCATTGAAGCTCCTCGTTGTTGAAGTCATGTGTAGTGACAACACCTGCAATGCAGTATTCAAACCTTTCATAACAACCAAATCCTCTCCTCTTCGATGCCCAACAATTGAGTAGTAAAACGAGATAAGGCATGAAACTTGGGCTCATATGCTGAAACTAACATGTTACCCTGCTCAAGAGCTAGAAACTCATCATTCTTATGATCCCTCAAGGTACGGGGCGCATACTTCTCTAAGAAGAGAGCATGAAACTCCATCCAAGTCAATAGAGGCAAGGTCGATGGCCGACATTCCACATGAGACCTCCACCATTGCTTAGCATCACCCTGCAGCTGAAGAGTGATGAACTCAACCCTATGTTATTGCACAATGCCCAGCGTGTGCAGCCTCTCATAATAGTACAAGATAAATTCATAAGCATCTTCCTTCTCAGTACCCTGAAACATAGGAGGTTTAACTTTCAGAAACTTTGTCAGCATATCATGCTTATTCCCTGTCATAACCGGTCTTAGCATTGGATGGAAGAATTCATCAGTACCTGATACTGCATCCATCCTAGGAGCTCTTGCAATCGCTAGTTGGGTGCCCAAAACCTGATTTGCATTACCCGTGGGGGTGGTTCCCGCACCGACAAGTCCACCTAGAAAGCTCCACACCTGCTGAAAATCTTCAGGCATTATAGGGGGAAGGCCTGCACCTACGACTGGTGTCGCCTCCTCCTGTTCCGCGCCTTCCTCAACAACAACCTTTACTTTTTCCTCAACATGATACTGGGGTGGGGGAGGGGTCACTTCTCATGCACCTGCAGCGGCTTGAGCTCTACCTCTGGCGGGTGCTGCTCTACCTCGGCCCGTGTCCCTGCCCCTTCCTCTACCTCTGACACTTGGGCCCACTGCTGGGACCACTAATCTCGCTCTGTTGTTTCTCGTATTAACTATCCATGAACAAAGAGTGAAAGGAGTTAGATACCAATTTGTATCACCAGATACCAATTTGAATCAAGTTATAGCACGAAGGAAGAAAGAAGAGATAATTTTCCTAAAGTCCTATAGCCTCTCGAAGAAAAGTACAGACATCTCCGTACCATTCTGCAAGTCTCTACTAGACTCATTTTAGTACAATGAGATCAACAAACCTAGGGCTCTAATACCATCTTTGTCATGACCTAACCTGCTATGAGTGGCACCCACCCAACCCTTGGATGAGTGAACCAGTTAACGACCAAACACTAAGTGGAATCTAACAGCTCAAAACTAGTTTGCATAAAGAAACTAACATTCATAATCTCAAAATACTAATAAAATAAGAATCTGCAGAAAACCTCCCTAGAACCTAAAAGTCACTATACCAAAATATTTTACCAATCATCTAGGGTACGGGGATGCAACCCCAAAAGCAAAAAGAGAGTTTAATCCCGAAACAAGTGGGCTATAACATAGTCATGGATGAAAACAAGGTAGCCCAGAAGAACAGCTCACCCTTAAATCCTGAATTCGCTGAATCTACAAGTGATGTCGCATGTCAGCCGCCAGAAGATGTCCTGTACTCACAAAAATAAAGGCAAGTGCAGAATTAGCACACAGCCATCATGTACTGGTAGGATCATCGGCCACCTCCAATAAACAAGATATGAACGATAAACCAAAGTTGAGTAAAGTAAAGTAAACATGTAACCAGTGAAAATAAACATATGTCCTTTTCACACAACCCAAACCCACCAAGGATCCTTAGGACACCACCTATGTTTTCAATATGTATTCCCGGTCTATACTAAGACCAACCTCACATTAAAATATAATCACCGGGCCTCTCATGGACCATATGCAGAAATCACAATTCAAGAATACAACCTGGTCCACTCATGGAACTATCCAAAGAATAAAATCAATGTAAGTAAATCAAACTCATACTAGGCGTGGTACCCGCTCCAACCATTATGAATCTCGTTCCAGGCATGGTACCCGAGCCAATTGATAAGTATCTCATATCAGGCGTGGTACCCGAGCTAACCAATATGTAACCTGTACTAGGCGTGGTACCCAAGTCAACTGAATGTCACACAAAATCCAATTAATCAACAAATAATGAAAAAAAGCATACTTGTAAACCAACAAGAAACAAAACAAGTTCATTTCACAAGACTGATACTTGGATAAGTAGATATTCATAATTTCATTTCCTAAGCATGTAAACTCACACAATACTAAGAGATAGTACATGAACACACATTGCATATTGGAAAACATTAACCATCACCTACCTCGAATTACAAAAAAGCTCTACTGGACCAGAGCCTTCCCATGTTCCGAAGCCTGTGCTTGTTCTTGATCTAAAAATAATTACAAGATACTAAAATCAGTCCACATGGCCTACTAATTACCCAAATTATGTAAAATCCAAATCCCCAGGACATACTATGATCATTCCACCCATTCTCGGGCTTTTCCACCATTAATTCACCTAAGTCTATCATTTTTACAGATACATTTAGAAAATTAAGGCTAATTGACCATAACCAAACAATAATAATCAAGACCAAAGAACTTCTACTCCCTAGAATCCCCTTTTTACCTGGATTCTACTATTTCTAGGTCAATCTAAACCTTTCCCCCAAGTCCAAACTAGCAATTCTACAATGTAGGAAAGATAGTACTAAGTTAGGAGAGTAGAAACCTTACCTTTGGGACAATAATGGTGAAAAATGAGTAAGGTTCGCCCAAAATTGCCCTTGACCATCTCCATAATGTTCTTGATAAAAATTGAATGTTTTGGGGAAGTTTCTGCATTAAATCCTGACTCAGTATGCCATAGTAGTATGTACACCGCTATAGTGCTGCCACAATAGCTGAACCAACTGCTATGGCGATGCTGACCAAAGTTGACTTTCACATAGCAAAAATTATCTACTATAGCGGTGGTTGCTACCGCGCTGTGTCAACCACTATGGAAGTTGACACGGGATAGAAAATCATAAAATTCTCCAGAAGTGCCCATTTTACAACACATCTTAAATCCCTGACGTTCTGGAACAACCTCTTCACACCAACCTTGATATCGAAGTTATACTCACCCGAATTCACTTCTGAAAAGTCCCCTAGACTCCCCTATGTCTTGGCTAATGAAAAAACTATCTCACTATAAGACACATTACCCAATCCTTACCCAGATTACCCTAGACCATACCTTGCTCAAAAACCGTCCGAGACTAGTCTAGCCCAGAATTTTCAACTCCTAAACCCAGAAGTTTTCTAACTTGAAACTTAGAACGAAAAATTTACCCATAACGATGGACCCGGTTACTATAACATTTATGAATGCTAATTCTTTGGGAGAACTTGTTAACTGACATAAACCACATGAGCTAAACATAAAGTCAGATGTATATACCCCATCGAGAGGACCCAATAGACCTTGCCAGGGTATAAAGTCATGACTGGCGTGATCACTAATCTAAGACCCACTAAGGGGATAAATAATCCTATAGTGGCATGTAGTTCTAGGACTTTAGGGTACACCAAACCCTAGTCCAACTCAGTGCTAAGTACTACTCCCAAACTAATATGCTAGCTCATATAAATTGAGGTCCTGAGTTTTTGTGTCAGAACTATACTATATGAAATCATTATTTTCTGAAAACTATAGCTGAAAGCTGACTAAACTTTGTTCAAAACTTTAATGTTGATACTCTGAGCTAGATTCTGAGATAAACGAATTCATGAGAAAATACTACAAACTAGGGCTAAGTTCTTGATTTCTCAAGCCTTTGTAAAATCCCATGCAAATCATTTAAAACATGACATAACTCATTTAAATAGTATAAAAATCATATACTAAGAATGATAATTGAATTCTATAAAGATTTTCATAAGAGGGTAAGAACTCTAGTTTCTAAAATTATGGAATTAATGTAAAAGCCTGAGGTTTTGGGCATAAGGGTGAATAAAACCCTTACTGAATACTCACATACCTATTGAAAGAAGATTCCTAAAGAAAAATCTGGAGTTTGAAGCTTAGAGGAGAAAGCCCTAGGTCTGTAGGTTGGAGAAGAGCATTTTTTTCTTGCTTTCTGAAACTTAAGCAATTGAATGAGGGAAACCTGAACTAAATTTGGTTAAGACTTATTAAAATAAGCCTAAAATGACTGGGTATTGGGTTAAAAGAGGTGGGAAAATTCTAAAATATCCTTAGGATTAAATATGGAAAAACTATTAAAATTTCTCACAGTAGGTTCCACGGTTGGGAACCACGATCCGTGGATTGAACCACAAGATGTGGAACCTTATCATGGTTCTTGGGCTTTTTGGCAGTCTGTAGGTCTGAGTTCCACGAGTCTGAACCATAGCCCTTGGACTGTTCCATGGTTCGTGGAAACCAACTGTGGTTCTCAAGCCTTTCTGCTACTCTCTGTATGATTTCCACGGCCACAGACCACGACCCATGGACTATTCCACTGTTTGTGGATCCTGGTCATGGTCCTTAGACCAAAATGCTTAGCCTCTGATCTTATTTTCACGAAGGCCATATACAGTCCATGGACTGTTCCACGATCCATGGAATCTATCTGTGGACCTTGATTGTCACTTGGACAATTTCACACTTAGGATTTTTTTATTTGGTTTGGGCTTAGAATTTCTAAGGTGTTACAATATCTCCCCCATGGGACCATTCATCCTCGAATGAAGACTAAACAAGCTAAGTTTGGAGGAAGAGAGCTGTAATATCTACCAATTGAGTTTTAACAATTGATTTCTAGCCGATTTGAGTTCTAAGGACACAGAAAACATGTAGACAATGCAAGAAAACCGAGGGAACATGAATATTAGTGGAAATACACATGAGGGATTCTGATAAAACTAGAGATGAACTATTACCTTAAGGTGAAGCTGAATCAGAAGGAAAGAGGTGGGGGTACTTGGTCATCATAGTTGTTTATGCTTCCCAAGTAGCTCCCTCAATTGACTAGTTCCTCCAAAGGACTTTCACTGAAGCGACTTCCTTGTTTATCAACCTCCAAACCTGATGATCAAGATCTCAACTGGAACCTCTTTATAAGAGATATTGTCTTTCATGCCCACACTTTCTAAAGGTATAACTAATGATGGATCACCAATGCACTTCTTCAACAAGGATATATGAAAGACTGGGTGCACCGATGCTAAGTCTGCGGGCAACTCTAACTCATAAGCCACCTTGCCAACTCTTCTCAAAATCCTGTAAGGACCTACATATCGGGGACTAAGCTTCCCCTTCTTACCAAACCTCATCACACCTTTCATGGGTGACACATTAAAAACACCCAATCATCAACCTCAAATTCTAGCTCTCTTCTTCTCACATCTACATAGAATTTCTGATAACTTTAAGCCACCTTCAACCTCTCCCTAATAAGCTGAACCTTCTACATAGTCTCATGGACTGAATTTTTCCCTATCAATGCTACTTAACCTACCTCAAACCTATATGTGATCTATACCTCCGCCCATAAAGTACCTCATACGAAGCCATCTGAATGCTAGAGTGAAAACTATTATTGTAGGCAAACTCTATAATAGGTAAGTGTAATGACCTGATCTGTCATTATGGATAAACTATTCATGCAAAGAAATAAGTTAGAAAACTTTCGAGTTTGGGAGTTGAAACTTTTAGGCTAGGCTAGTCTCAGATAATTTCTGAGCAAGGTATGGTCTAGGGCAATCCGGGAAAAGGATTGGGTAAAATGTTTAAGGTTGAACTAGTTTTTCCATTAGCTAAGATATTAAGGAGTCCGTGGGACTTTTTTAAAGTAAATTCGAGTAAGGAAAACTCATAATATCAAAGTTGACGTGAAAGGGTTGGTTCGAAATGTTAGGATTTGAGGTGTGTTGTAAAATGGGCAATTTTAGGGGAATTTATGAGGTTCTATTCTATGTCAACCACTATAGTGGTTGAACTATGCCACAATGATGACCACTATAGCAGAGAAATTCCCGCTATAGCAGAAGTCAAGGCAGTCAACACTGCCATAGCGGGTGGGTTCCGCTATGGCGGTGCCACCATAGCAGAGTGGGGACTGCTATAGCAAAATAAGCCATTGTTAATGCAGAGGTGATTTGGGCAACTCCAACTTGATTTTCCACTAAAAGTCATCGTAAAAGTAAGGATTTTACTCCCTTACTTTATTACTTTGATTCCCGGACCTTATAATCGACTGTTACAGGCTTGGGGGAAGTTGTAACTTGACCTAAGAAGGTAGAATTTGGTGTAATAGGGATTCTAAGGCATAGAATTCTTGGGTATTGTTTATAATTGTTGTTTCATGATTAATCCACCATAATTTGCTAAGTGTAATCATAAAATGGTAGTTCTAGGTGAATAAATGATGGGAAAGACCTGGGATGGGTGGAATGATCATTGTTTGGCCTGGGAATTAGGATTTGGGTATAATCTGAGGATTATAAGGTCAGATTGACTGATTGTAGTATATTGTGTAATTGTTTTAGACCAAGGGCAAGTGAAAGCTTCAGGAAATGGGAAGGCTCCGGTCTAGTAGAGCTTTCTGGCTAATTTGAGGTAGGTGACGGTTATTTTCTTCCCATTTACAATATGTGTACATTGTAACTATGACTTCGTATTGTCTGCACATTACATGGCTTAGGGAAATTAAATGATGAATGTTTGTGATATCCAGTTGTTAATCATGTATATTGAACTTGTCTTTATTACTTGTTGGTTTAGAAGTGTGATTGTGTTCATTATTATTGATTGTTGGATTGTTATGACATTTGATTGGCTCAGGTACCACACCTGGTACAAGTTCTTTATTGGCTGGCTCAGGTACCACGCTTGGTACAAGTTCTTTATTAGTTGGCTCAGGTACCATGCCTGGTATAAGATACATATATCGATTAGCTCGGGTACCATGCATGGAATAGGTTCTATAATGGTTGGTTTGGGTACCACGCTTGGTACAGGTTTGATTATACATATTAATTGTGTTTTGTTTGATGGACCCATGAGTGGACCGAGTTTGTTTCTTGTAATATATTTGTTACATATTGGTCAATGAGTGGCCGAGTGGTTATGTTTATAGGATGGTTTGGTTCTTATGTAGACTGAGATTGCATGTTAGTCACTGTAGATATTGTTCTAGGGACCCTTGGGTGGTCTGGGCTACTCTAAAGGGGTTGTTTGCATTAGTGTTATTGTGTGGAGTTTGGACATGTTCGCCTAGTTTATTAGTCAGGGTGGTGAATTAGAAGTCTGGGTTGTTTTTAGTTGAATTGTTGATACATGTTTTGTCCTACTTTACTTAGCTCTAGTTTATTGTTCGTATTTTATTTATTGGAGCTGGATGATGATCCTACCAATACACTGTTGTTTCTGTGTACTGATACTGCACTTGCTTTACTTTTGTGAGTACATGACATATTTCGGCGGCTGCTACGCGATCTCAGTTGTAGTTCTGACGACCAGAATCCAAGGGTGAGCTGCTTCTTCTAGGCTACCATGGTTTCATCTGGTTTACTTCTAGTCCATTATTTTGGACTCAGACTTCTTATTTTGGGGTGGCATCCCCGCACTCTAGACATTAGTGGATGTTTTGGTACATGACCTTCAGATTCTAGGGGTATTTTCTATGGGATCATTATTATTAGTTATTTTAGCTATGAATTCTAATTTTATTTAATGCAACTAGTTTTGAGCTGTTAGCTTTGATAAGTGTTGGTTGGTTTTTGGGTTTTATCATCCGGGGTTTTTGGGTAGGTGTCACTCGCGGTGGTTTAGGTCGTGACAAAGATGGTATCAAAGCCCTAGGTTTGTTGATCTCGTGGTACCAAAATGGGTCTAGTAGAGTCTTGTAGAATGTACAGAGACATCTGTACATTTCTTGGAGCGGCTATAGGACTTTAGGAAAACTATCTTTTCATTCTTCCTTCGTGTTATAACTTGATTCCAATTGGTAATTGGTGATCCGAATTGGTATCTAACTTTCTTCACTCTTTTGTTCACAGATGGTTAACACTAGATGTAACAGAGTGAGGGCAGTAACTTTGAGTGCAGGACCAGTGGCTAGAAGGAGAGGAAGGGGTAGGGGAAGGGGAAGAGGAAGAGCAACACCCGCCAGAGGTGGAGCTCAGGCAACGACTGAGCTAAGGGTGACGACCCCTCCCTTACCCCAGGATCCTGTTGAGAAGGAGGTTGTTGTTGTGCTTGGGAAGGGCGCGGAGCAGGAGCAGGCAACATCGGTCGAAGGTACAGGCTTCCCCCATGTCATCTGAGGTAATTTAGCAGGTGTTGGCTTTTTTGAGTGGGCTGGGAGGTACTCGAGCAACCTCCACTAGGCCAGCGGATTAGGTCCTGGGCACTCATCCAGCTGTTGCCATAGCTCCCATAATGGATGAAGCATCGAGTATTGATATTTTATTCCATATAATGCTAGGCTCTGTTATGGCTGGGGTCAAGCCCGGGATGTTGACCAAGTGCTTGAAGCTGAAACCTCCGTCATTTCATGGCATAGAGAAGAAGGATGCCTTTGAGTTTATTCTAGACTGTTATGATAGGTTGCATAAGTTAGGCATTGTTCAGCAATATGGGGTGGAGTTTGTTACCTTTGAGTTGCCAGGTGATACCAAGTAGTGGTGGAGGGAACATGTAGAGTGTCGATCTTCAGACTTGCCTCCAATGACTTAGGCTCAATTCCATGCCCTATTTTCGGAGAAATATGTACCTCACACTCTAAGAGATCATAAAAAGGATGAGTTTCTGGACCTTGAGTAGGGCAATATGTCTGTTTCAGCTTATGAGGCTAAGTTTCATGCCTTATCATATTATGCTACCCAACTTTTGGGTACTGAGAAGGAGAGGATTTATTTGTATGTGAAGGGTCTGAATACTAAGTTGCATGTTTGGTTTGTGCATGTGACCTCGGTAGGGAAGATCTTTAATGAGGTGACTGATTATGTGAAGAAACTGGAGGGAGTCAGACAGGTTACGCAAGCTAAAGTGTTAGCAAAGAAGTTCTGAAATGAGGGTAACTTCACTGCTTCTTACTCTAGGGGTCATAGTCAGCAAATTTATTTGGCCCATCCTATTCAGTTAGCTCTTCCAGCTTCTACAGGTGGTCCTCCAGGAGTCAGTCAGTAGTTTTCAGCTCCTAGAGGCCAGGGGGATTCTTATACTGCTACTAGCAGGCCTTCTCTTGACCGTTGATATTTTCATTATGGTGATTCGGGTCATTTAAATAGGGAATGCCCTCATATACAGGCAGGAAATCAGGCTCAGTAGTAGACTAAGGGTGTGGTACCGGTAGGCGGAGGTGGCAATAGCAAGGGTCATTCTCAAGGTGGGCGAGGCAACTTTTAGGGAGATTGCGGGAATAGAGGGTATGGTGGCGCAGGAAGGGGAATAGTACAGCCAGCCAAAGAGGTTGACCGGATTGATGACAGGGCCCATTGTTATGTCTTTCCGATGAAATCTAAGGTCGAGGCATCAGATATTGTGATAACAAGTACGATTCTTGACTGTGATCGGATGGCTTCTGTATTATTTGATCTAGACTCCACATATTCATATATATCTGTTAAATTTTCCTTGGGTCTGGATTTGGTTTGTGATGCTCTTTATTTCCCTATTCATGTTTCTACCCTGATTATGGAGTCTGTGGTAGTAACACATGTATATCGTACTTGTTCTGTGGTATTTGTGGGGTTTTAGACTTGGGTAGATTTGGTTATCATGGATATGCTGGATTTTGATGTTATCTTGGGTATGACTTGGTTGTCTCTATATCATATTGTGTTAAACTGTAATTCTAAGACAGTAACTCTAGAGATCCCGGGTAAGGATAGACTAGAGTGAAAAGGTGTGTATAGGCCTAAGCTTGCTAAGATTATATCTTTTATTCGTGCTAGGAAGCTAGTGGGAAGGGGTTGTTCAGCCTTCTTGGCTCATTTTTAGGATGTTAGTAAAGAGTCCCCTTTAATTGAGTCAGTTTCGATGGTTTTTGAATTTTAGGAGGTGTTTCTGGTGGATTTACCGGGCATGCCTCCGGATAGGGATATTGACTTCTTTATAGACTTGGAGTCAGGAACTTGCCCAATCTCTATTCCTCCTTATCACATGGCTCTGGCAGAGTTGAGGGAACTTAAGACTCAGCTTCAGGAACTTCTAGATAAGGGATTTATCCATCCAGTGCATCACCTTGGGGTGCTCCAATCTTGTTTATGAAGAAGAAGGATACTAGTATGAGGATGTGTATATACTACAGGTAGCTGAACAAGGTCACCATCCAAAATAAGTATCCTTTACCCCACATAGAGGACCTCTTTGACCAATTAGAGGGTGCTTTGGTGTTTTCAAAAATTGACTTGAGGTCAGGGTACCATCAGCTAAAGATTTGGCCTGATGATATACCTAAGCCGGTATTCTAGACTCGTTATGGTCATTATGAGTTTCTGATAATGTCGTTTGGGTTGACCAATGCACCGGAAGCTTTCATGAGTTTGATGAATGGTTTCTTTAAGTCATATCTGGACTCCTTTGTGATTGTGTTCCTATATAATATTCTGATTTACTCCAAGAGTAAGGAAGAGCATATAGAGCAACTTCGTATTGTTCTGGGAATATTGAGGCACCAAAAATTACATGCCAAGTTTTCAAAGTGTGAATTTTGGTTGTCCTCGGTTGCTTTCTTAGGGCATGTGATTTCCGAAAAAAGGGTGATGGTGGATCCCCAAAAGATCGAGGCAGTTAAAAGTTGGGTTTGGCCTAGCTCTGTGACTGAGGTTAGGAGTTTTGTGGGTCTTGCGGGTTACTATTGTAGGTTTGTCAAGAACTTTGCTTTCATTGCTACTCATTTGACAAGGTTGACTAAGAATGAGGTACCTTTTTTTTGGTCTGACAAGTGTGAGGAGAGATTTCAAAGGCTAAAGACACTTCTGACTATAGCCCCGATCCTATCATTGTCGGTTGAAGGTAAAGATTTCATTGTGTTTTGTGATGCTTCTTATTCGGGTTTGGGTTTTGTGTTGATACATGATAGTAATATTATAGCGTATGCTTCAAGGCAATTGAAGCCCCATGAGAAGAATTACCCCACCCATGATTTAGAGTTGGTAGCAATGGTCTTTGCACTAAAGATCTTGAGACACTACCTCTATGGTGTCAAGTGTGAAGTGTTCACAGACCATCGCAGCCTGCAGCATGTGTTTACACAGAATAATTTGAATCTGATACAGAGGATGTGGATGGAGTTGTTAAAGGATTATGATATAACCATCCAGTATCATCTGGGCAACGCCAATATGGTGGAAAACGCATTGAGCTGGAAGGCAGTTAGCATGGGTAGCTTGGCTTGTTTGAGGGTATCTAAGCAACCATTGGCTAGGGAGATTTGGGGTCTAGAATCCAAGTTCATGCAGTTGGGTATTTCAGAACAGAGTGGAGTGTTTGCCAGTAATGAGGTCAAACCCACATTTATAGAGGATATCAAGGCCTAACAGTTTAAGGACAAGCAGTTGAATAAGCTACGAAGTAAGGTATGGTCTGGGGAGGCCCCGGACACAGCACTTAACATGTGTGGGGTGCTGAGTTTCAGAGGGAGGATTTGTGTTCCTTGGGTTGATGATTTGGCTTAGAATGTGTTGGCAGAAGCTCATGGTTTACGATACTCGATTCATTCGGGTGTAACCAAAATGTATCGGGACTTGAGGCGACTTTATTGGTGGCTTGGGATGAAAAGGGACATAGCTGAATATGTGTCCAAGTATCAGAACTATCAATAGGTTATGTATGAGCATCAAAGACCGGTAAGACTACTTCAAAGGATGCCAAATCCTAAATGAAAGTGGGAAAGGATAGCCATGGATTTTGTGGTGGGTCTTCCTAAGACCTTGGGAAAGTATGACTCCATTTGGGTCATCGTGGATAGACTGACCAAGTCAGCTCATTTTATTCCGGTCAGGGTGGATTATAACTCCCAATATTTGGCCAAGATTTATGTCAAGAAGATAGAGAGATCGCATAGGATGCCACTTTCCATCATTTCAGACAGAGGTAAATAATTTAATTCCAAGTTCTGGGGCAAGTTGCATGAAGCATTGGGCACCCAACTAACTTTCAGCACATTATTTCATCCTCAGACAGATGGTTAGTCTGAGAGGATGATTCAGGTGTTGGAAGACGTATTGAGAGCATGTGTAATCGATTTTGGGGGCCATTGGGATCAATTTTTACCCTTGTGTGAATTCTCATACAACAATAGTTATCACTCCAGTATTAATATGGCACCATTTGAGGCACTTTATGGGAGGGATGTAGATCACTTATAGGGTGGTTTGAGGTAGGCAATGTGAAACCGTTGGGCATTGACTTGGTAAAGGAAGCTCAAGAAAAAGTAAGAGTTATTCAGACTAAGTTGTTAGTAGCCCAGAGCAGGCAGAAGAAGTATGAAGATCAAAAAGTAAGTGACATGGCATTTCAAGTAGATGAACAAGTTTTGTTGAAGGTGTTACTAATGAAAGGGGGTAATGTGGTTTGGAAAGAGGGGCAAGCTTAGCCCTTGGTATATTGGTCTATTTGAAGTTCTCAAAATTATAGGGCCAGTGGCTTACAGGTTAGCACTGCCGGTCAGTTTATTTGAGGTCCATCTAGTTTTCCATGTGTCCATGCTGAAGCGATACCATGGGAATGGGGAGTACATCATCAAATGAGATTCAGTCTTATTAGGCATGGACCTCTAGTACGAAGAGAAGTCGGTTGCAATTCTTGATCGTGATGTCCAAAAGTTGAGGACAAAAGAGATCAGGTCGGTAAAGGTTCAATGGAAGCATTGTACAGTTGAGAAAGCCACTTAGGAAACCAAAAAGGACATGCGGGATAAGTACCCTCACTTGTTTGAGGATTCATAGACTACTATTTCCTCTCTTTCAGCATATCTTTTTTGGGTTTGATCATTTGGGTATGAACAATGGGTAAATTACTATATGTTGTAATGACCTAATCTATCATTATAGATAAACTATTTATGAGAAGAAATGGGTTAGAAAACTTACGGGTTTAGGAGTTGGAAATTTCAGGCTAGGCTAGTCTCAGATGATTTTTGAGTGAGGTATGGTCTAGGGAAATCCGGGAAAGTATTGGATAAAATGTTTAAGGTTGAGCTAGTTTTTCTATTAGCTAAGACATTAAGGAGTCTATGGGATTTTTTGGAAGTAAATTTGGGTAAGTAGAACTCTCAATATCGAATTTGACGTGAAAGGGTTGGTTCGAAATGTCAGGATTTGAAGTGTTTTATAAAATAGGAAATTTTAAGGGAACGTACGAGGTTCTGTTCTATGTCAACCACTATATAAGTTGACACTACGCCACGGTGATGACTGCTATAGAAGAGAAATTCCTGCTATAACATAAGTCAAGGTGGTCAACACTGTTATAGTGAGTGGGTTCCGCTACAGCGGTTCTGCTATAGCAAAGTGGGGACTTCTATAGAAGAATAAGTCACAGATAATGCAGAAAATTCCCCTAAAACATTCAAAATTGTTCAAGTACATTTTGGGGAAGGGCAGAGGCAATTTGTGCGACTCCAACTCGATTTTCCACCAAAAGTCATCGTAAAGGTAAGGATTTTACTAGCCTACTTTAGTACTTCGATTCCCGAGCCTTAGAATTGACTATTACGGGCTTGGGGGAAGATGTAACTTGACCTAAAAAGGTAGAATCTGGTGTAATGGGGATTCTAGGGTATAAAATTCTTGGATCTTATTTATAATTGTTGTTTCATGATTAATCCGCCATAATTTGCTAAGTGTAATCATAAAAATAGTAGTTTTTGGCAAATAAATGGTGGGAAAGTTCTGAGATGGGTAGAATGATCATGGTTTGTCCTGGGGATTAGGATTTGGGTATAATCCGGGGATTATTGGGCCACATTAACTGATTGTAGTATATTATGTAATTGTTTTAGACCAAGGGCAAGTGAAAGCTTCAGGAAACGGGAAGGCTCCAGTCCAATAGAGTTTCTAGCTAATTTAAGGTAGGTGATGGTTGTTTGCTTCCCATTTATGATATATGTGCATTGTAATTATTTCTTCATATTGTCTGCACATTACATGGCATAGGGAAATTAAATGATGAATGTTTGTGATATCGGGTTGTCAATCATGTGAAATGAACTTGTCTTTATTGCTTGTTGGTTTACAAGTGTGGTTGTGTTCATTATTATTAATTGTTGGATTATTATGACATTCGGTTGGCGCGGGGGTACCACACCTGGTATAGGTTCTTTATTGGTTGGCTCGGGTACCATGCCTGGTATGGGATACATATATCGATTGTCTTAGGTACCACGCATGGTACAGGTTCTATAATAGTTGGCTCGGGTACCACACCTGGTACAGGTTTGATTATACATATTAATTGTTTTCTATTTGATGGTCCCATGAGTGGATCGGGTTTGTTTTTCTTGTAATATATTTGTTATATATTGGATCATGAGTGGATGAATGGTTGTGTTTACAGGATGGTTCGGTTCTTGTGTAGATCAGGATTGCATGTTAGGCAATGTAGATGTTGTTTTAGGGACCCTTGGGTGGTATGGGCTACTTGAAAGGGGTTGTTTGCATTACTATTATTGTGTGGAGTTTGGACATGTTTACATAGTTGAGTAGTCAGGGTGGTGAATACGAAGTCTGGGTTGTTTTTAGTTGAATTATTGATACATATTTTGTCCTGCTTTACTTAGATCTAGTTTATTATTCTTATTTTACTTTTTAGAGTTGGCCGATGATCCTACCAGTACACTATTGTGTTGTGTACTGATACTACACTTGCTTTCCTTTTGTGAGTATAAGACGTATTCCGGTGGCTATTACGCGACCTCAGTTGTAGTTCCGACGTTTCCAGAATCTAAGAGTGAGCTGCTTCTTCTGAGCTACCATGGTTTTATCTAGTTTACTTCTAGTCCATTATTTCAGACTCAGACTTCTTTTTTTAGGGTTGCATCCCCGCACTCTAGACATTAGTAGATGTTTTGATACATTACTTTCAGATTCTAGGGGTGTTTTCCGCAAGATCGTTATTATTAGTTATTTTAACTGAGAATTCTAATTTTATTTAATGCAACTGGTTTTGAGTTGTCATCTTTGATATGTGTTGGTTGGTTTTTGGGTAGGTGCCACTTGCGGCGGTTTAGGTCGTGACAGTAAGTGATCATCCCATTTACCTTTAAAGTCAATCACACAAGCCCTCAACATATCCTCTAAGATTTGGATAGTACGCTCTGCCTGACCATCTCTCTATAGATGAAAAGCTATACTAAGATTAATCTGAGTACCAAGACCATTTTGAAACGACTTCCAAAATTGGGATGTGAACTGAGTACCCCTATATGAGATGATTGATAAGGGGACCACATGCAACCTTACTATCTCATAGATGTAGATCCTGGCATAGTCTTCTGCTGAGTTTATAATCTTGACAGCCAAAAAGTGGGTTGACTTAGTGATCATGTCTATTCACCCAAATAGATTCATGTTATCGACGAGTAAGTGGCAAGCCTGTAATTAAGTCCATATTAATCACCTCCCACTTCAAAGTAGGAATATTGATATACTGAGTCAAACCTCCTGGTCTCTGATGTTCTACCTTTACTTGCTGACAGTTAGGATACTTAGCTACAAAGTCTTCAATGTCCCTGTTCATGCCATTACACCAATAGACTTCTCGTAGGTCATGGTACATATTAGTGGCGCCGAGATGAATATAATACCTAGAGCTATGAGCCTCTGTCAAAATTCAGTACCTCAAGTCATCCACATTAGGCACATATAAGTGACCTTGGTAACAAATCACACCATCTCCCCCTTGGGAGAAAACATCTACTCTCTGTTGATGGATATCAACCTTTAACTGAAGCAAAATAGGGTCACTGTCTTGCTTCTCCTTCACATCAACTACTAAGGAAGATTCTGAACTATTCTGAACTATGATACCACTCTTTGTTGTGTCTGTAAGGAAAAACCCTAAGAGATCAAGCCTATGAACATCCTTAGCTAATTCCCTTCTCTTTTCCTCAACATGTGACACACTACCCATAAACAATCTGCTAAGTGCATCAACTACTACATTGGCATTACCCAGATGGTAGAGCATATTCATATCATAATCCTTGAGAAACTTGAGCCACTTTCTATGACATAGATTCAACTACTTCTGGGTGAATATATACTAGAGGCTCATATGGTCTGTAAACACATCTTCATGGATACCATACAAGTAGCGTCTTCATATCTTTAAGGGAAAAACGACTGTTGCCAACTCAAGATCATGAGTCAGTTAGTTCTTCTCAAGAATCTTAAGCTATCTGGATGCATATGCAATGATCTTACCATGCTGCATCAGAACACAACCTAAGTCAACTCTGGATGCATCACAATGCACAATAAAACCATCTGAACCCTCTGGTAGAGTCAAAACTAGAGTTGTGGTCAATCTAGTTTTCAACTTTTAGATGTTTTTCTCACACTCATCTGACCACTGGAACTTAACCTTTTTCTGAGTCAACCTGGTCAATGGAGCAGCTATGGATGAAAGTCCTTCAACAAACCTTTTGTAGTAGTAACTAGATTCTATCTTCTGTGAGTCGCCTTGAATTCCCTCCTTAGACACCACATGACCTAGAAAAGCAATTGAGTGCAACCAAAACTCATATTTACTGAACTTAGCAAATAGCTGGCGATCCTTGAGAGTTTGCAGCATGACTCTCAAATAATTTACATGCTCCTTCTTATTCCAAGAATACACTAGGATGTCATTAATGAAGAAAATGATGAATATATCCAAGTACTGCTTGAATATCGTGTTCATCAAATCCATAAAGGTTGTGGGAGAATTGTTAGTCCAAAAGATATAACTACAAATTCATAGTGACCATACCAAGTTTTGAAGGCTGTCTTCGGAATGTCACAATCTCTAACTCTAGGATGCTGATAACCAGATCTGAGGTCAATCTTGGAAAAGTAAATGGCACCCTGAAGCTGGTCGAACAAGTCATAAATTCTGGGGATGGGATACGTATTCTTGATTGTGACTTTATTCAGCTGATGATAGTCTATGCACATTCTGAGTGAACCATCTTTCTTATGCACGAAGAGAACTAGAGCACCCCATGGAGAGATGTTGGGTCTGATGAAACCCTTATGTCTCTTAGCTGATCTTTCAACTCCTTAAGCTCTACTAGAGCCATCATGTAAGGAGGAATGGAGATGGGCTGCATATCTGGAAGAAGGTCTATCCCAAAGTCAATCTCCCACTCAAGAGGGACTTCGAGCAAATCCTCAACAAACACTTTAGGGAATTTGCTAACTACAGGAACTGACCCGAGAGATACGGTCTCAGATTCTAAATCCTTGACCCGAACTATGTGGTAGACATACCCTTTTGAGATCATCCTTCTGGCCTTAAGGTAATATATGAAATGATCCTTTGACGTTGGAGGACTACCTCGCCATTCTAAGATAGGTTCATCTAGAAACTAGAATTTTACTACCCTAGTTCTACAGTCGACTGAGGAATAACAGGCGTGTAGCTAATCCATGCCAAGAATAACATCAAATTCGGTCATATCTAACTCTACTAAGTCTGCTAAGGTGTTTTTATGAAGGACTAAAATTGGACAATCTCTGTATACCCTCTTAGGTAGGATTGACTCACCAACTGGGGTGGAAACTGAGAAGGGTTCTAAGAGTATTTCAGCACTGACTCAGAATTTGCATGCAACATATAGGGTTACAAAATATAGTAATGCCTTTGGGTATAACAAGCATAAACATCAAGAGAGAATACTGACAACATACTAGTGACTACGTCTGGTGAACTCTCCTAATCTTGATGTGATGACATGGCATAAATATGGTTTTGACGCTGACCGCGGCCTGTGCCAGAAGTAGTACCTTGCTGAGTTGTGCAACCTACTAGAGCTGCTGAAGTAGTAGACTGAGCTCGGTTACCTCTATGTCCCTGCTTGGCTGAGGGGCACTCCTTAAACCTATGGCCTAGCTAACCACACCTAAAACACCCCTCTCTGCTAGCAAGACACTCACTTGGATGATTCTTACCACACTTAGGGCATGCTGGGAAAGTACAATTACCTGAAACACTGCCTTGTGACTTAGATCCTGATGCCCTCTTTCTCTGTTCCTGTCGAGGTCTGAGGGATGGAGCACTAGCTAATGAAGATGCTGGAGCTGAAGATCTTTACTGAAACTGTGAGTGATTCCTATTGCTCGACCTCTACTGAGAATAGTCAAAATTACCTGTCCTAGCCTTATTACTTTCCCTCGCTATCTCCTTAAGCTTTTAATCCTTTATCTGTTGAGCATAATTCATGAGTCTAGAGATGTCCATATCTCCGACTAGAATGGATGTCTTGCATTCCTTTTTAACAAAGTCATAGATATCCAAATTGTACTTACTCATCCAGGCCCTTGGTTCAGCTACCATTGTTGGAGCATACCTCTAGAGTTGCATAAACTTTAACCCATATTCCTTAACAAACATGGACCCCTGCCTCAGATTCACAAATTTCTCTACCTTAGCCTCTCTCAACTATCTTAAGAAAAACCTTTCCAGAAAATCTCCAGTAAAATAATCCCAAGTCATAGGAGCTGCATTCACACCCCTGATGTCCTTCCACTATGTGAACCATATGTGAGCCATATTCATAAGATATGATGCCACCTCAACACTCTCAACCCCTGAAACCTGCATCACATCGAGAATCTTCTTCACCTCATCAATGAAGTTCTGCAGATCCTCATCTACTCTCGACCCAAAGAACCCTAGAAAATTTATGCAGATGAAATTCCTAACTCTGGCAGCCGTTATCCCACCATTTTGGTTAGCAAGAACAGACGCCTGCTGATTAGCCTTGTTGGTCACAGCTTGTGCCAACATCTAGATAGCATTTCAAAAATCAGAATTGGTGATCTCGTGGTCAAAAGCTGGAGGATTTGCGTTAGCATTGTGGGCATTATTTTTGTGAGAAGGCATGATCTAAAATGCATAACGAACTGATTAGAAGGGAGAAATAGATTTAAACTCTATCGCATGATATAGCACATGAAAAAAGTAGAGTTTCCTAAAAATGTCTTGTAGCCTCTCCCTCATAAGTGTGGCACGCTCACACCTATGAAAAATGCTATACTTAACGTGGTTTTCAGAAACTCTAGGAATCTTAAACCTGATGCTCTGATACCAAGTTTGTCACGCCCCAAGCCTATGCCCTACACGTAATACGGTGCCTAGAGCCACAAGTGACCCCAAGCTAACCCTTGATCTAGCATAAACTAAGCATTCTAATTAATATAAATATCTAGGCGAAAGCTAAATTGAATTTAAGTTACAAGACTAAATATGTAAACTGAAAATCTCTAATTTAATAAAAGTATATAATTCTGAATGTAAGTTCTGAATATAAAAGACTAAAAAGGCTGAATATGTCTGAAAGTCTCTACCACTAATGAGTAGCTGGTACAAACACTCAGCTAACTTCAAAATACTAAAAACTAAATGACTAAGGAAAAAGAAGCATAAAATATGTCCTCGAATGATGAGGACTCACCACTAGCTGTCAGTGGGGTGGCGCTGAGTCGAACAGATCACGAGACTAAATTTGAGAACCTAAACCTACATCATAATAGGACGCAGCACATAGATTTATGCGCCATTACTTTGAATATGTTGAGCATGAGGGATATACAAGTTGATTGTATATATAAACATGCTAAAATATTGTTATGCTATTTAAACTATAAGCTTAACTGTAGCACATAGGCCCAAAATATAATCATGCTTAAAAATCCAAAATGCAAGAGTAATCTGAAAAGCGTAGCGAAAAGCTGTAAAATAGGAAATGAAGGCTTAATGCACATTACTGAATGTTAATTTTGTGGGAGAGCTTCTTAACTTACATAAACCACGTGAACTAAACATGGAGTCCGATGTATATGCCCCATCGAGAGGACCCAATATACCTTGCTAGAGTATAAAGTCATGACTGGTGTGATCACTAATCTGAGACCCACTGAAGGGCTAAATAATCCTACGGTGGCACATAGTTCTGGGACTTTAGGGTATGCTGAACCCTAGTTTAACTCGGTGCTAAGTACTACTCTGAAACTGATATGCTAGCTCATTTAAACTGAGGTCCTGAGTTTCTGTGTCAGAACTATACTAATCTGAAATCATTATTTTCTGAAAACTATAGCTGGAAGGTGACTAAACTTTGTTCAAAACTTTAATACTGATATTCTGAGCTAGATTCTGAGATAAACTAATTCATGAAAAAATACTACAATTAGGGCTAAGTTCTTGATTTCTCAGTCCTTTGTAAAATCCCATGCAAATCATTGAAAACATGATATAACTTATTTAAACAGGATAAAAATCATATACTAAGCATGAGAATTGAATTCTATAAAGATCTGCATAAGAGGGTAAGAACCCTAGTTTCTAAAATTATGGAATCAATGTAAAATCTTGAGGTTTTGGGCATAAGGGTGACCAAAACCCTTACTGAATATCCACTTACCTGTTGGAAGAAGATTCCTGAAGAAAATCTGGAGTTTGAAGCTTGGAGGAGAAAGCCCTAGGTTTGTAGGTTGGAGAAGAGTGTTTTTTCCTGCGTTCTGAAACTTGAGCGATTGAATGAGGGAAAAATGAACTAAATTTGGTTAAGTCTTAATAAAATAATCCTAAAATGACTGGGTATTGGGTTAAAAGAGGTGGGAAAAGTCTAAAATATCTCAGGGATTCAATCAGGAAAAAATGGTAAAATTTCTCGGAATAGGTTCCACGGTTGGGAACCATGGTCCATGGATTGAACCATGATCCATGGAACTCTATCATGGTTCCTAGCCTTTTTGGCAGTCTGTAGGTCTGAGTTCCATGAGGGTGAACCACAGCTCGTGGAATGTTCCATGGTCCATGGAACCCAGTCGTGGCTCTCAGGCCCTTATGCTACTCTCTGTCTAATTTCCATGGCCACAAACCACGACCCATGGACTACTCCATGGTCCATGGATCCTGGTCGTGGTCCTCAGACCATAATTCTTGGCCTCTGATCTGATTTTCATGAAGTCCATCCATGGTCCGTGGACTGTTCCATGGTCCATGGAATCTGTATGTGGACCTTGACTGTCACTTGGACAATTTTACACTGAGGATTTTTTTTGTCTGGTTCTGGGCTTAGAATTTCTGAGGTGTTACATTACGAAGTTACTTACCTCAAACGAAGGAAATCCTCTCTAGTTCTTTGGGGAAATGCTTCTTGGAGATCTAAAATGAAATAGGATTTGTGAGAAAATAACCTAGAAAAGTGAGTTAAGTGCAGATAAACTGCCCGTTGTCTCATCGCGATGAGCTATTTCTTATCACGATGAGTAATTATGATGAGGACAAATCATCATAATGGACCATCATGATGAGTGACCCCTTCGTTGCGAAGAAGTGAAATATCCAGAACATAGAAAACTTATCCCAAACCCCTCATTTGACAGCATACTTCATTTTTTAGATAATAGGGATTAATCTCGATAGGAAACTACCATAACCAAAGTTCTATGAATCCAATTTTCATCCTAAAACTTCCTACGAGACCCTATGATAGTCGACTATCCATAAATGAACTCCACACTACTATACAATGAACCATGAGACTCCAACCATCTCTAAGGCATAGAATACTAGATTTTTATCAAATCTCACCCTAGCCTGAGATTTTATCGACTCTCATCCTAGAGACTTTTCTAGCCATGTACTTATGCCCTTAATTTACTATAATAATGGATACTAATTAAAATGGCATTCATCCCCAAATGATAAAAGAAGAAAATATGAGCAAATAAGGATTACCTGAATCGGTGAGCAAGAGAGGATACTTGATCAGCATATCCATTTTAGTCTCCCAAGTGGCCTCCTCAACAGGACGATTCTTCCACTGGACTTTCACACAAGAGATCTCTGTAGTCCTCAATTTTTGGACATCTCTATCAAGAATAGCAACAACCTCCTATTCGTAAGAGAGGTTTTCATCCAACAAGATTGAATCTCAGCAAATTATGTAGTCACTATCCCCTTGGTACTTCTTAAGCATGGACACATGAAATACGGGATGAACTACCAATAAACTGGAAGGGAATGCCAACTTATAAGACACTGCCCCTACACTCTAAAGAATCTCAAAGAGCACAATATATCTCGGACTTAACTTACCAAGCTTCCCAAACCGCATAACACCTTTCATGGGTGAGACCTTGAGCAAAACTTGCTCACATTTCATGAAATGTACATCCTTTACTTTCCTATCTATATACTCTTTTTGTCGGCTTTGAGTCGCTAGAAGCTTCTCTTGGATAAACTTCACCCTTTCCATAGAATCTCTCAAAAGTTTGGTACTCGAAGGTCTCACTTCAAATGAGTCAAACCAACCAATGAGAGATCTATATCTCCTCCTATATAATGCTTCAAATGGAGCCATATCTATGCTCGAGCAATACTTGTTATTATAAGCAAACTCATCCAATGATAGATATTGGTCTCAATAACCCCTAAAGTCCATCACACACGTGTTAAGCATGTCCTCTTATACCTGAATCATATGCTCAAACTGCCCATTAGTCTGAGGATGAAAAGAAGTACTCAGGTCCAACCTAGTATCCAACTCTTCATGCAACTTCTAACAAAAGTTAGAGGTAAACTGAGAACCCCTATCAGAAATAATGGAGATAGGCACTCCATGAAGTCAAACAAATTTATTAAGATAGATCTTGGCTAGCTTAGCCGTATTGTAAGTTATCTGAATAGGAATGAAGTGCGCAGACTTCATCAATCTATCCACAATAACCCATATCGAATCATATTTTACCAAAGTTATGGGAAGGCCAACCACAAAATCCATAGCTATTCTCTCGCACTTCCACTCAACAATAGGCATTCTTTGAAGAAGACCACAGGTTTTTGGTGTTCATATTTTACCTGCTGACAGTTGTGACACTTAGCCACAAAGTCAACTATATCTTTCTTTATTTTTCCCTACCAATAGTGTTGCTTCAAGTCGTGGTACATCTTGGTCACACCAGGATATATGGAATACATAGAATTGTCAGCTTCTGCTAAAATGGTAGGATTTAACTCATCAACACGAGACATACCTATTTAGTTTAGGGATATAGGGACTAGGCATGTTGAGGAACTGAGATGAAACTCGCCCTTTAATTCGCAGAACACCTTCATCATCAATGATGGCCTCTTTGGCCTCACCCTGCAACACCTTGTCACAAATCTTACTCAATTTCACATCATCAAATTATTTTTCCTTAATCTGGTAGAGAAAAGAGGACCTTGCCTCAACACATATCAACAATCAACACCTCTAAGACACTTCGAATCTTAAAAAGTTGTTAGCTAGTGTCTAAATGTCTCTTGACAACAGACGTCTAGTAGCTTTCAAATAGGCTAAGATACCCATACTTTCAGTCTTCCTACTCAACGCATCGGCTATAATATTTGCCTTACCCGGATGGTAATGTCATAATCCTTGAGTAACTCCATCCACCTTTGCTGCCTTAAGTTTAACTCTTTCTGAGTGAAAACATGTTGCAAGCTACGGTGGTCTGTGAACACTTTGTAACTCACCCCATACAAGTAATGGTTCCAAATCTTAAGAGCAAACACCATAACAACCAACTCTAAGTCATGAGTAGTATAGTTCATCTCATGCACTTTGAGTTGCCTCAAAGCATAAGCGATAACATTCTTCTCCTGCATCAATACAACACCTAAACTAGATTGTGAGGCATCACATTACACAATAAAATCCTTACCTTCAATTGGCAAGGCAAGAATAAGAGCAGTAGTCAACAAAGACTTGAGCTTTTGGAAGCTCTCCTCACCTTCATCTGACCAAGCAAATGGTACCTCTTTCTGAGTCAAGCTGGTCAAATGGGTAGCAATGGATGCAAAACCCTTCACAAATCTGCGGTAGTAACTAGCTAATCACATAAATCTATAAATCTCATACACTAAAGTGGGCCTAGCCCAATTCTTAAGTGCCTTAATATTTTGCGCGTCTACTATCACCCCTTCTTTTGAAACCACATTCCCCAAGAAGGACACAGAAGACAACCAGAATTCACATTAGAGAATTTTGCATACAGTTCATTTTCCTTCAATAACCCCAACACAATCCTAAGGTGATTTTCATGCTCCTTATCACTTGTAGAATACACTAGGAGATCATCAATGAACACAATAACGAATGAGTTAAAATAGGGCTTAAATGTCCCATTTATCAAACCCATAAAAGTAGTTGGGGCATAGTCAGCCCAAAAGACATTACAAGAAACTCGTAGGGCCCATACCGGGTCCAGAAGTAGTCTTAGGAATATCAGAAGGCCAAATTTTCAACTGATGGTACCTGGACCATAGATCAATATTAGAAAAGACCGATACACCTTGCAACTGGTCGAGCAAATCAGTGATACAAGAGAGAGGATACTAGTTATGGATAGTAACTTTGTTTAACTGTCGATACTCTATGCACATACGTAAACTACCATAATTTTTCTTAACAAACAATACTGGATCACCCCACGGGGAGGCACTCGGATGAATGAACCCTTTACTTAAAAACTCTTATAACTGAGCCTTAATCTCTCTCAACTCAGCCAGCATCATTCTATAAGGAGGAATAGAGATGGGACGCATATTTGTCTCTAAGTCGATATAAAAGTCAATGTCTCGATCGGGTGACATGCCAGGTAAACCCATTGGAAATACCACTTGGAACTTATATACCATAGGAACTGACTTGATAACTCGGACCTCTGAACTAGTGTCCCGAAGATGAGCCAAAAAAGCCAAACACCCCTTCCTATCAGACTCTGAGCACGAAGGAAAGAAACAAACTTCATAGGAGTAAGGCTCACTACAAAAAAATACAGGATTACCCACCACCAAAAACCATCCAAAATTGTTTGGACGGTAAAGTGTTGATATGTAATTAAAATCGTCCAAATGAGGACGGTTTGTGATTTTCTCTACCGACCTCATGTGGACAGTTTTATTAAAACAAGTGATTTTTTATAAAATTACCGACCACCTTTGGTTGGTCTATTAAAATTTATTTTAATAATATAAATAAATTATTTAATTTGTTTTCTAATAAATCATTTTACTAGTTTATTATAAAAAACAAAATTAAATGAAATCGACCAAGAGGTCGGTATGTTTTATTAAAATTAATTAAAAAATAGACTAAACAAAACTATCCACTTTTGGTCGGTTTTACTAAAATTATATAAAAATAATTATTAAAAATACCGATCAACTGTGGACGGTTTTATTAAAATTAATTAAAAAATAAATTTAGAAAAATTGAACAACTGTGGACGATTTTATTAAATTAATTAAAAAATTGAATTTAAAAAATTTGACCAAATGTGGACGATTTTATTAAAATTAATCAAAAAATAAATTTAGAAAAACTAACCAAATTTGGACGATTTTATTAAAATTAATTAAAAATAAATTTTGAAAGATCGACCGATTGTGGTTGGTTTTATTAAAATTAATTAAAAATTAATTTAGAAAAACTGACCAATTGTGTTCGATTTTATTAAAATTAACTAAAAATTAAATAAAAAACCAACCACAAGTGGTCGGTTTTTCTGGTAATTTTATCAAAATATACCGACTTCTTGTGGTCCATTTTCTTGAAAAAAACTAGCAGCATAAAGCAGCAATTTTTAATGTCACCTGCTCAAAATCCACAAAAACATCAACCGAAATCATCTCAAAGAGCTGCCAACACATCATAATGATATTTACGCTACACAATTTCAAATCAAAGTAAAACTCATTCAAATCAATCTAAAATACGATCAGAACATCATCAAAATACGTCTAGGAAGTCTAAAGATAAACATAAAGAAGTATTAATACATAAACATGTCTAACTATGAAATAGTCTAAAATATAGACAAGTCTAATCATCCGCCTGCTCCTCCTCATCGTCCTCATCCTCATCATCTGTAGTGGACTTATAAAATGGGCCTCGACCTGCTGCACGCGTCGATCTAGCTGGGACTGAAGGGACTGCAACCTATCATCCCTCAATCTATCCCTCTCGGCAACATCAGTATCACTTAACCTCTCCCTCTCAGCAACATCAGCATCCCTTAACCTCTCCCTCTCGGCAACAACAACATCCCTCAACCTATCCCTCTCAACAGTAGCAGCAAGCTCTCTATTCATAGCATCTATCATAGCTCGCATTTCCTCTCTATCATCTATGCTAGAGGCAGAGGATCCACAGTGCAAATAAGACTTTGGTTTCTGGGAGGCTTTCCAGGGAAATCATAGACTGAATCTTTAAAAGGGTCACATGCACACTCTTTCCAGAACTGCTCAACTTCTTTTTGTGAAAGTGGGGTGCCCTGACTTTCAGGAGGACGAGTACTACTGTATTCTCCAATCATTTGCACATACTTATCCTATATTTAAATTGAGGCAAGTAATTAATAATGTAAATATATCAAACTATTCAAACTTAATATGAAAAGATGCAAGTAAATAACATTAATTGTTAATAAAAGATTGTAAGTTTGAATAAAGTTCTTACATGTGTCTCTTTTGCACGTTCCTCAACCTAACAATCTTTATCCATTGGGTTCTTCTTCTTCTTTACGTAATAGTGCTTGCAATACTCCTCCTGTGTTAGCTTCCTACCCAAATATTTTTCCTTCATATAATAAAATCATCAATATCTAAAAATAAGAATTTCTAAAAAAAAGCAAAGTAAAAAGAACTATTAAATTATGAAAAATACATACAAATTTCTTCTGGCTAGCAACCCGGTTGATAGCTCCACCAGTGTGTAAACAACCTCCCTTCTTAGACGCTCTGACTTTCTTCCCAAGCTCTCTCCTCCTCAGAAATGTCAGATCAGATAGCCAATAAGTTAACAGGCCATTCCAATAAGGTGCTTGCACCCATTTAGGCTTTCGAAGCTTCTTCCGAGCACTAAAAAGCAAGTCATGCAGTCTACTAGCGATTATGGGATAAATGTTATCATAGATGCGTCGTTCATGCTCGGGAGCCCACCAAAAAAATTTCTGCAATAAAAATTCATTAATAAGATTCAATCTTTAAATGTAAAGTATGTTAATTAATAAGATTTTTACCCTAAATTCATTGAACATTCGCACTTGGACATGTTTTAGTACCGTGCTCCAACTTGGCCAGACACCTTTGTAGTGTCGAGAGATGCATTTGAAGATGACATTTGTAATTCTATTAGCTGGATTAAACCTGCAATACAAGATCAAACATTTAAGAGGTTAAATCAAAACTTAATAATATATAGAAAGTTAATTGTTATATATAGTTAATAAAATCATACTTGTCTTCCTCAAGCTCGATGAAGACCCTTCGGGAATCATCTCTATCGCCTGGATGAGGTCTCTGCACACCTGAGTAGCCTGTAGGGAGAGTATTCTCATGCATAGGGCTTTCATCTCGGAGACAAAGAGTAGAGAGCCTAACTGATCCAGTAGTTCTAGCTGACATACTGCTAGCTGATGGTATGACAGACGATGGACTTATATGTGTATAATGACCATCGATGGCGGTGTAGCCCTACGTAGGTGCCACGATGGGGGCAGATCGAATCTGAATAACACCATCAAATGGATAAAGTGGATCCACCTGTATAGGAACACTCTGTGGCTACTGAGATGACCTACTATATGAAAGTGAGGCCCTATGTGGGATAGACGCAGACTGGGACTCATGAATGTGAATCCATGTGGGCCTTCTAGGATTAGGAGAGTTCTTTTTAGTTTTTGTCTTTTTGATCTTTAATTTCTTTCCCCTATCCTGATCATCTACCATCTACGTTAAAAAAAAGATAAAATATAATTTGTGAAAATATATATAAATTATCATTTATATGAAAAGAAATACGAGGAAATATTCGCTACATTAGTCATTTTACTTCTAAAAATAATAGTAATGAATATTATAAAGACAATAATATAAAGTATACAAACATCATAATTAAAAATAAAGAACACATGCAACAAACTAATAATATTGCTAATCCTCTTCTTCTGAAGTTTCCTCATCGTGTCACGACCCAACTACCGGGACGTGCAGGCACCTACTCTAAGAACCTAGATAGGAGAACTCTTACCACCCGATCCAACAGGCAATGCGGAAATAATAATTAAAACATAAGAAAGTAACCCTTTTTAATACAAGAAAATTGTTTACATTATTCATAGCAGTAAACCCTTTACAACTTGAAAACAAAGCCTCCCTAAGAACTAGTCTAAACAGGTACGAGAGCTACTACAGGATAAGTACTAGTAAATAAAAGAAGACACAGCTTCCACCATGGAATCGAAGAGGAGAAGCTGCTGGAGAATACCATCGTCATGTATCTATGAAACATCATTGACCCTGCAACCAGACTATACCCAAAAAAGGTATAACAAGAGTAATATCATTACAAACACACGTACTGGTAGGTATCATTGGTTAACCCTAATCCACTACATACCATTATATAAGAAATCAAGAGAAATATGCAATAACTGCGATAATCAAGTCCTCCAACACCCACATTTACCAACCCTAACGTTAACCCAACTATGGACTTATACATTCTGTCCCAAGCCTTCATATCCCGTTCCGCTGCCAACTCCACCACTCGGAGACTCTACACCTGACACCTATGACTTCCCCAGTCACCTTAACCCTTAGTTTGACCACTATGTCCAGACCCGGCTTTCCATTCCCCTATCCAAGTCAGTCACTATGACTTAACAACCAGAAATAAAACCCCATTACTCAGTGACTAGACCACATACAATCATGCCACCATCTATAAGTACTGAACCACCCCAGAGACCCCTAGGAGAATACTCAACAGATAATAACAACAAGCTATACAGCCCCAGACTCTCAGTCTTACTCACCCCGTGACACAGGTTCACCAACCGTTGCCCCATCATGACATAATCATAACATATAACCCTTCTTGATTCGCCCGAACCAACAAGTGATCCCTAGACCCACATCTAAATGTTAACATATAATACCTGGTCCACCCAAGGACCAATCCCACATATAAGTTTAACATCCCGACCTTTCAAGGAACTAAATACAACAATCACAATTCCAGCATTCAACCCAGTCCATTCATAGAACCTTCGACAAACACAGTCAATAATGTAAAATTAAACTCGTACCAGGCGTGGTACCCGAGCTAACCAAAATAGAACCTGTACTAGGCATGGTACCCGAGCCAACCATTAGTATCCCGTACCAGGCGTGGTACCCGAGCTAACTGAATATCACAAAAAACTAACAGTCAAACATTAAATGAACAGAGAACACCCTTAATCTAACAAGCAATAATCAAATTCACTTCATATAATTGACACCCTAAATACTTGGAAATTCACAACTTTGTTTCCTAGGAACGAAAGCACATACATTACTAAGCTATAGTTACATGTATATACATTACATTTGGCAAGACAATAACCAGCACCTACCCAACAAACTAGTTCACAACCCCAACCTTGAATTCTCATCTGGGGACTAGTCACGGTTCACCTTCTAGACACGCAGTCCACTGATACATCAATTTAGGAACCCTCTTTTAAAACAAAACAACATAGGGAAGACACCTCACCCCAACCCTATCATTTTCTATTCAAACTAGTCAAACCCAATAATCCTCCAGACTCCGTGCCTGAAGCCCTAAACATGAATTCTCCCTTCCAGCCTATAACAACAATATGAAATGGAAATAGGTCTAAGTCTACTCAAAAAAAGAATCTAGCATACATGGACGCCAAGCAGATGCACAACGCATATTCTGGCTCTGTGAAGGCACTTCTTGATGGATGACAAGCCCAAAATCTATGGTTTTGCATCTTTTTAGCTGAAATCTCTCCTCCCCATGGCTCCCAAGCCTTAGAGTAGCCTAAGAGGGCTTTTAGAGTAACCCTTGTATGTTTTCTAACTGAGGAGAGAAGTATTTTATAAAAGTTGCATAATTTAGCTTATGTTTTCTGCCATACCGCTATAGCGGATGACTGATCACTACAACAATGGATCTATAGCAAAATAATTCCCACTATAGCAGTACAACGTCAGCTTGGATAAATTTTCAAAAATCTAAAATTTTCGTCACGTCAACCCCACTTAATTCAAAAAGTATTTTAATCATTCTCGAAATCTATAATATGATGATTTCTAAGATAATGACGTATCAGGTCATTACAATAGATACCAATTTACCTATTGTTTGTCCCCAAATAATTCTTCAAGAAAGAGGAAGAAGAAACTAGTTCAGGGCCTCACAGTCCCACCCTGACAGCAAAATTACGATCCTACGAGAATAATCGAACTTCCTACTATTTAGTTGTACTCGACCTAAGGTGAAAATATTATGATCCCACTCTGATGAGAAAATTTCCTCCCCCGAGCTATCCTAAAGAATTTAAAAGTAACCTTCCCCGAGTACACAAGAAATCTAGGGCCTTGTAGAACATCGTACCAAAAGAATTTTAAAGGACTCGAGAGAAACCTTTCCGTTCATAAGTCGCCCTGTTGTTCTCTATAGTGGATATTATATCGCCATAACGGTACCGCTATAGTGAGGTGCTAACCGCTATAGAAGTTGGCAACAGTTGAAATAGGGGAGAAACGGGTTTCATTTCCATTCTCCTCTATTTTCATTCAAAAATACTCCCTTTCTCCCGATCACTCTACTCCCGATGTTGAAAACTTCCGGTAACAATCGTACTTTCTTACTCTCCTACTTCATTGCACATTAATAGGCTGGATTTTGATAAAAAAATAGTGAATTTTGGTAGATATTGTAGTTGGTTTTTGAATTTGAACATAGATTGGATTTTTGTCGAATTTTCGAAGCATGGATGTTTCCCTTACGTTTACAATGCCTCCACAGCATTCTGAGCGTAAGGATTATGGAACTTTTGGCCAAACATAGCCTTAAAATGGTGGGGGAGGTGAAGGGTTGTTCCTAGAGAAAATTTGTGATTTGGATGGAATTTAGGGGTTATAATGCCTAAATTTTTGCATAAGACAGTGATAGGACACCTTAGAAGTACTGATTTGAATTTGGATGGTTAAAAATAGAATTTTGGGTCAAGCGGACCCATTGATGCACCCCTTGAAGTTTTGGGATAATGAAGATAGCTATAGAGGAACCCAACCGCGATAGCAGAGAAATTCTCGTTATAGCGGTTCCGCTATAGCGGTTTCGCTGTAGCGGACGTCCAAAACCAGTAGCCTCCCTGGCATACACTTAGAGAGATTTTTCCTTTTAGAACTCATTTCCTTATGCTTATCAAGTTCTAACCCCCGGCCCTTGCCACATTACAGATTAACACACTCAATGGCTGGAGAATAAATACCAGAGTATCCCTATGATAGGTTCCCTGATGATGCTAGTCAGGAGAGGTTTCGGGAAATTTAGAGGCTAGGATTTTTTTATGAGAGGGCTTTCAAAATAGGTGGGGTGGATGAGAAGGTGCCAGTTTTCTATTTTAGGCAACAAGAGTTCAACTAGGGCCCGCTGGTAGTGGCTCCCCCTCCCAAGCTTTCCAATTAAGTGCTAGAGTTCTATGCCATCCTCCCAACCATTCATTGGGATGACCCCAACCCTACTATCCGCATCTGAGGGGTGGATGCCCCTGTGGATGCTCGAACCGTCAACGAGGTGCTAGGAGTGCCTCATGTTTTGAACAAGGCTTATGAGTCCAAGGCTCGACTGTGGGACATGGCATGGCTGAGGGATACGTTGGTGGAGGATGACTTCAGGTATAAGGTCTATTGGCCCAGTGCTGAGGGCATCACGAGTGTTTACTTTTCAACCGATGCTAGGAGGTGGCTGAATTTGGTGTCCCAGAGGATCAATCCGTTGAGCAATACCACTAACCTGACTTATGCTCGGGCCTTGGTGATTGCTTATGCTATGCATGGAATCATTCTGATTGTGGGGGATCAGAAAATCTCTAAGTGGAAGGATTTCTACCGGAGTCCTAGAAGGGCCCCTTTCTTTTGAGTCTGGTGTCCGAATTGTGCAGTCGATTCCATGTGCCAGAGGATAACACTGATAGGGAGGTAGAGATGGATTATGCATTTAACCCTCTCCGAGTGAAAGTGCTTACCTCTACCGGAAAGAAGAAGAGGAAGGTGAACGAAGCAGGGAGAAGCTAGGCTACCGAGGTTGCTAATGATGACATTATTGCCCCTCCTTCCCAGCCCCAGTCCCCAATCACTAGCCGCCAACTTGAGGAGAACCAGGTTGCGGTCAAGAGGTTTATGGAGGATACTACTGCTGGAGGTACAGCCCCTCCCCCCTCTGCTTAGGATTTTGTAGCACTCCACAGGGAGTTGGATGAGAAGAAGAAGAAGAGGCGCTCCCGGGATCGCATGTTTGCCCGGATGAGGAAGCCCATTAAGGTCATGTTCACTTGCGTTGCCCCTGGTTAAGAGCTTCCTCAACTAGAGCCCGAGGACATGCAGGAATTTCCATTCCTGAGAAATGATGAGACCTAGGACTCCCCTTCCCTCTTTATTATATTAGACTACTGCTTCCTTGGTTTCGCCCCCTTTTGAGGCATGTGCTAGACAATGTTTCCCTTTCTATTCCCCCTTCATTTTAAGCATATAAATGCTAGTTTTAGACAATTATTTACCTTATATACATGTTGTATTAGTTGTACTGGTGATTTCCTGGTTTTACATAGCAGCTCGTAGCTTAACTACCACTTTTAAATGCCCAAAAATGAAGGGAAAACAGGGGAAAATAGGGCAGGGGTTCTCCCCCGTGCCCTTCCGCTATAGCAGGTGTCATACTGCTACAGCGGTACTGCCATAGAGGGGAAAATTTTGCTATAGCGGTCCCAATGGTAGTGGCCCAGAAATTCGAAATTTTTAGCAAGTTTACTCATTCCCCATTCCCGGTTATCAATGTTAACCCCATAAATCCCGCCATGGTCTTAAACATAACCCAAAACCATCCCCAGCACTGCATAATTCGAAACTTAGAATCACTTTATCATCAAATCAAGTATGAATTACAAGGGAAAACTGTTCACAGGAACACATTCCTGCTATCATACAAGAATGACTTCCCCCTTTTCCCATGGTTCCCAACCAACCCGACTGTCCTGAAATCGGAGTTTCCCCACAGTCACCAGTCTTGTTCCCTTACAATCTTAACCAATGATAAGTCCCATTCCAAAATGAATTACAAAATTTCCATTCAAGACACATAGCAATTATCATTAACAAAATCATACAACAATACGGTTATAACTACTCCCAGACCAAAATGTTCACAGTAGCCAATTACTTACACACCAACAATTGTAGTCACACAAGTAATGCAACACACCTAATTTTAAGTTTCAAATTTCAACAAAATTCAAGTCACATATACTTCTCTCTATTCGCCCCTCGGATGACTGTTAGTCTATCATCCATGCCTTACCACAATCTCTAAGGCTAGATACAAATTGGAACCTTCCTGGTTCTAACTTCTCTTGCATGTCTCATTGCAGCCGGAGTCACATGTCCTCCCCTACCTTATTGATATACCAATTGGAATCAAGAGATATTAATTGGACTCAACCCATACAAGCAAGTAACAAACCCCACGAAAGGAATAAAAGAAGAGAGGTGATTCCTAGAATGCTTCGTAGCTTTCCAATGATTAGATGTGGACATCAACACACCAATTCATAGGACTCTATTTGACATTCTTCTATTGTACTGGGAGACCAGTAACCTAGGCTCTTATACCATTTGTCATGACCCAACTATTGGGCCATACGGGCACCTACTCTAAGCACCTAGATAGGAGAACCCTTACCACCCGATCTAACAGGCAATGCAGAAATCATAATTAAAACATAAGAAAGTAACCCTTTTTAATACAAGAAAACCGTTTATAATTTTCGTAGTAGTAAACCCTTTACAACTTGAAAACAAACCCTCCCTAGGAACTAGTCTAAACAGGTATGAGAGCTACTATAGGAGAAGTACTAGTAAATAAAAGAAGACACAGCTTCCACTATGGAATCGAAGAGGAGAAGCTGCTGGAGATCACAATCGTCATGTATCTATGAAACATCATTAACCCTGCAACCAGACTATACCCAAAAAGTTATAGCAAGAGTAGTATCAGTACAAACACACGTACTGGTAGGCATCATCGGTCAACTCGAATCCACTACATACCATTGTATAAGAAATCAAGAGAAATATGCAATAACTGCGATAATCCAGTCCTCCAACACCCACATTTACCAACCCCAATGATAACCTAACTATGGACTTATACATTCTGTCCCAAGCCTTCTTATCCGTTCTGCTCCCAACTCCACCACTCGGAGACTCTATACCTAACACCTACGACTTACCCAGTCACCTTAACCCTTAGTCCGACCACTATGTCCAGACCCGAATTACCATTCCCCTATCCAAGTCAGTCACTATGACTCAACAACCAGAAGTAAAACCCCACTACTCAATGACTAGACCACATACCGTCATGCCACCATCTATAAGTACCGAACTGCCCCAGAGAACCCTAGGAAAATACTCAATAGATAATAACAGCCAGCTATACAGCCCCAGACTCTCAGTCTTACGCACCCCGTGACACAGGTTCACCCATCGCTTCCCCATCATGACATAACCATCACATATAATCCTTTTTTATTTGCCTAGACCAAGCAATGATTCCTAGACACATATCTAAGTGTTAATATACAATATTCGGTCCACCCAAGGACCAATCCCATATATAAGTGTAATAACTCGGCCTTTCAAAAAACCAAATACAACAATCACAATTCTACCACTCAACCCGATCCACTCATGGAACCTTCGACAAACACAATCAATGCAAAATTAAACTCATACCAAGCGTGGTACCCAAGCTAACTGATATAGAACCTATACCAGGCATGGTACCCGAGCCAGCCGTTACTATCCCCTACCAGGTGTGGTACCCAAGCCAACCGAATATCACACAAAACTAGCAGTCAAACATTAAATGAACAGAGAATACCCTAGTAAAACCAACAAGAAATAATCATGTTCACTTAATTTAATTGACACCCCAAATACTTGGACATTCACAACTTCCTTTACTAGGCACGAAAGCACATATATTACTAAGCTATAGTTACATGTATAGACATTGCATTTTGCAACACAATAATCAGCACCAACCTAACAATCTGGTTCGCAACCCCAACCTTTAATTCTTATCTGGGGACTCAGTCCCGGTTCACTCTCTAAACACACATTCCACTGATGCATCAATTTAGGAACCTTCTTTTTAGACAAAACAACGTAGGGAAGACACCTCCTAACATTGATGCCTCAACCATTCTTGTTTACCCTATTCCCTTTATATTAAATCATTCCCGAATCCCCCTACAATGAGTTATTTATTTACCCATGTCATTTCTAGTTCCCTAAACCTCCCAAACGTTCTAATTCTCTGGACCCAACTCAATATGTATAAAAAATTTAGAATGAAACACCTCACCCCAACCCTATCATTTTCTATTCAAACTAGTCAAACCCAATAATCCTTCGGACTCCGTGCCTGAAGGCCTAAACATGAATTCTCCCTTTCAGCCTATAACAATAATAAGAAATAGAAACAGGTCTAAGTCTACTCAATGAAATAACCTAGCCTACCTGGATGCCAAGCAGCTGCATAACGCATATTCTGGCTCTGTGAAGGCATTTCGTGATGGATAACAAGCTCGAAATCTATGGTTTTGCATATTTTTAGCTTGAATCTCTCCTCCCATGGCTCCCAAGCCTTGGAGTAGCCTAAGAGGTTTTTTTGAGTAATTCTCATATGTTTTCTAATTGAGGAGGAAAAGTCTTTTATAAAAGTCGCATAATTTAGCTTCTTTTTTCTGCAAGACCCCTATAGCCGATGGCTGACCGCTAAAGCAGCGGTGCTATAGTGGAATAATTCCCTCTATAGTGGAGTGATGTTAGCCCAAATATATTTCCAATAATCTAAAATTTCCGTCACATCAACCCCACTTAATTCAAAACATATTATAATTATTCTCGAAATCTGTGATACGGTGATTTCTAAGATAATGATGGATCAGGTCATTACAAAAGATACCAATTTACCCATCATTCATCCCCGAATGATCCCACAAGAAAGAGGAAGAATAAACTAGTCCAGGGCTCTCACAGTCCCACCCTGACAGCGTAATTATGATCCTATGCGAATTATTGAACTTCCCTCTATTTAGTCGTACTCAACCCAAGATAAAAATATTATGATCCTGTTCTGACGAGGAAATTTCCTCCCCTAAGCTATCCGAAAAAATTTAAAAGTAACCTTCCCTGAGTACCCAAGAAATCCAGGGCCTTATTGAACATCAAAGCGAAAGAATTTTAAAGGACTCGGCAGAAACCTTTCAGTTCCCAAGTCGCCGTGCCATCCGCTATAGTGGACATTATACCATCATAGCAGTACTGATATAGTGAGGTGTAGACCACTATAGCAGTTGGCAACAGTTGAAATAAAGGAGAAACGGGTTTCATTCTTATTCTCCTCTATTTTCATTCAAAAATACTCCCTTTCTCCCGATCACTCTATTCTCGATGTTGAAAACTTTAGGAAACAATTGTACCCTCTTACTCTCCTATTCATTGCACATTTATAGGCCGAATTTTAATAGAAAATAGTGAATTTGGGTAGATTTATAGTTGGTTTTTAAATTTGAATATAGGTTGGATTTTTGTCAGATTTCTGAAGCATGGCTGCTTCCCTTATATTTACACGCCTCTACAGTGTTCAAGGCATAAGGATGATGGAACTTTTGGCAAAAAAATAGGCTCAAAATGGTGAAGGAGGCGAAGGGTTGTTCTTGGAGAAAATTTGTGATTTGGACGAAATTTCGGGGTTATAATGCCCAAATTTTTGCATAAGACAGTGGTAGGACACCTTAGAAGTACTGATTGGGACTTGGAATATTAAAAACAGAGTTTTGGGTCAAGGGGCGCCATTGATGCACCCCTTGAAGTATTGGGATGATGAATATCACTATAGTGGTCCCGCTATAGCAGAGAAATTACTGCTATAGCAGTTTCGCTATAATGGACGGTTGTCCACTATAGCGGAAGGCCGAAACCCCTAGCCTCCTTGGCATACACTTAGAGAGATTTTTCCTTTTAAAACTCATTTCCTTATACTTATCAAGTTCTAACCCCCGGCCCTAGCCACTTTGCAAGTTAACACACCCAATGGCTTGAGAATAAGTACCCGAGTATCCCTATGATAGGTTCCCCGATGATGCTAGTCGGAGAGGTTTTGGGAAATCCGGAGGCTAGGATATTGGTATGAGAGGGCTTTCAAAATAGGTGGAGTGGATGAGAAGGCACTAATTTTCTATCATAGGCTTCAAGAGTTCAACTGGGGCATGCTGGTGGTAGCTCTCCCTCCCGGGCTTTCCGGTTGGGTGTGGGAGTTCTATGCCATACTCCCCACCATTTGTTGGGATGACCCCAACCCTACTATCCACATTCGAGAGGTGGAGGTCCTTGTGGATGCTCGGATCGTCAATGAGGTGCTAGGAATGCCTCATGTTTCGAACGAGGCTTACAAGGCCAAGGCTCGACTGTGGGACATGGCATGACTGAGGGATACCTTGGTGGAGGAGGAGTTCAGGGATGAGGTCTACTGGCCCAGTATTGAGGGCATCACGAGTGTTTACTTTTCAGCCGATGCTAGGAGGTGGCTAAATCTGGTGTCTTGGAGATTCGTCCATTGGGCAATACCACCAATGTGACTTATGATCGAGCCTTGGTGATTTCTTGTGCTATGCAGGGAATCATTCTGAATGTGGGGGATCATATCATCTTTTAGTGGAAGGATTTCTACTGGGGTCCTAGGAAGGGCCCTCTTTTTCTGGGTCTGGTGTCTGAATTGTGTAGGCGGTTCCATGTGCCAGAGGATAACACTAACAGGGAGGTAGATATGGATGATGCCTTTAACCCTCTTTGGGTAAAAGTGGTTACCTCTACCAGAAAGAAGAAGAGAAACGTGAACAAAGCAGGGAGTAGTTAGGCTGTCGAGGTTTTTGATGATGATGACACTCCTGCCCCTCCTTCCCAGCCCCAGCCCCTGATCACTAGCCGCTAGCTTTAGGAGAAACTAGTCGTGGTCAGGAGGTTTATGGAGGATACTACTGCTGGAGGTATAGCCCTGCCCCCTTCTGCTCAGAATTTTGCAGCACTCCGTAGGAAGTTGGATGAGGAGAAGAAGAAGAGGCTCTCTTGAGATCGCATGTTTTCCCGGATGTGGAAGACCATTAAGGTCATGTTCACTTGCGCTCCCCCTGGTCAGGAGATTTTCCAACTAGAGCCTGAGGACATGCAGGAGTTTCCTTTCCTGAGCGACGATGAGGCTTAGGACTCCCCTTCCCCCTTTATTATATTAGACTACAGCTTTCTTGGTTTTTCCCCCGTTTTGGGCATGTACTATGATGATGTTTCCCTTTCCTTTCCCTATTCATTTTAAGCACTTGGATGCTAGTTTTAGACAATTATCTACCTTATATGCATGCTATAATAGTTCTACTGGTGATTTCCTGATTTTACATAGCAGTTCATAGCTTAACTACCGCTTTTAAATGCCCGGAAATGAAGGGGAAAATAGGGCAGGGGTTCTGCCCCGCGCCCTTTCACTATAGAGGGTTTCACACCCCTACAGCGGTACAGCAATAGCAGGGAAATTTTTGCTATACCAGTACCAACAGTAGTGACCCAGAAAATTGAAATTTTCAGCAAGTTTACTCATTCCCCATTCTCGGTTATCAATGTTAACCCCATAAATCCCGCCATGGTGTTAAACATAACCCCAAGACCATCCCCAGCACTGCATAATTCGAAACTTGGCATCACTTTATCATCCAATCAATTATGAAATACAAGGGAAAACTGTTCACAACAACACATTCCTGCTATCATACAAGAATGACTTCCCCTCTTTCCCATGGTTCCCAACAAACCCGACTGTCCTGAAACCAGAGTTTCCCCACAGTCACCAGTCTTATTTCCTTACCATCTTAACCAATGATAGTCCCCTTCCGAAATGTAATACAAAATTTCCATTCGAGACACATAGCAATTATGATTAACCAAGGCACACAACAATCAGGTTATAACTACTCCCAGACCAAAATGTTCACAATAGTCAATCACTTACACACCAACAATTGCAGTCATACAAGTAATGCAACACACCTAATTTCAAGTTTCAACAAAATTCAAGTCACATATACTTCACTCTATTCGCCCCATGGATGACTGTTAGTCAATCATCCATGCCTTACCACAGCCTCTAAGGCTAGATACCAATTGGAACCTCTCGGTTCTAACTTCTCTTGCTTATCTCGTTACAGCTAGAGTCACATGACATCCTCTACCTTGTTGATATATCAATTGGAATCAAGAGATACCAATTGGACTCAACCCATACAAGCAAGTAACAAATCGCACGAAAGGAATGAAAAAAGAGAGGTGATTCCTAGAATGCTTCATAGCTTCCCTAGGATTAGATGTGGATGTCAACACACCAATTCGTAGGACTCTATTTGACATTTTGCTCCTATACTAAGAGACCAGTAACCTATGCTCTGATACCATTTCTCATGACCCAATAATTGGGCCGTGCAGGCACCTACTCTAAGCACCTGAATAGGAGAACCCTTACCACCCGATCCAACAGGCAATATGGAAATAATAATTAAAACATAAGAAAGTAACCCTTTTTAATACAAGGAAACCATTTATAATATTTGTAGCAGTAAACCCTTTACAACTTGAAAACAAACCCTCCCTAGGAACTAGTCTAAACAGGTACGAGAGCTACTATAGGAGAAGTACTAGTAAATAAAATAAGACACAGCTTCCACCATGGAATCGAAGAGGAGAAGCTGCTGGAGAATACCATCGTCATGTATCTATGAAACATCATTGACCCTGCAACCAGACTATACCCAAAAAAGGTATAACAAGAGTAATATCATTACAAACACACGTACTGGTAGGTATCATTGGTTAACCCTAATCCACTACATACCATTATATAAGAAATCAAGAGAAATATGCAATAACTACGATAATCCAGTCCTCCAACACCCACATTTACCAACCCCAACGTTAACCCAACTATGGACTTATACATTCTGTCCCAAGCCTTCATATCCTATTCCGCTGCCAACTCCACCACTCGGAGACTCTACACCTAACACCTACGACTTCTCCAGTCACGATAACCCTTAGTCCGACCATTTTGTCCAGACCCGGATTACCATTCCCTTATCCCAGTCAGTCACTATGACTCAACAACCAGAAGTAAAACCCCACTACTCAATGACTATATCACATACAGTTATGCTACCATCTACAAGTATAGAACCGCCCCAGAGACCCCTAGGACAATACTCAACAGATAATAATAGCCAGTTATACAGCCCCAGACTCTCAGTATTACTCAGCCTGTGACATAGGTTCACCCACCGCTGCCCCATCACAACATAACCATAATATATAACCCTTCTTGATTCACCCGGACCAACCAGTGATCCTTAGACCCACATCTAAGAGTTAACATACAATAATCGGTCCACCCAAGGACAAATCCTACATATAAGTGTAACAACCCAGCCTTTCAAGGAACCAAATATAGCAATCATAGTTCTAGAACTCAACCCGGTCCACTCATAGAACCTTCGACAAACAGAGTCAATAATGTAAAATTAAACCCGTACCAGGCGTGGTACCCAAGCCAACTGATATAGAACCTGTACTAGGCATGGTATCCAAGCCAACTGATTATATCCCGTACCAAGCGTGGTACTCGAGCCAACCAAATATCACACAAAACCAACAGTCAAACATTAAATGAACAGAGAATACCCTTGTAAAAACAACAAGCAATAATCAAGTCCACTTTATATAATTGACACCCCAAATACTTGGACATTTACTACTTCCTTTCCTAGGCACGAAAGCACATACATTACTAAGTTATTGTTACATGTATATGCATTGCATTTGGCAAGATAATAACCAGCACCTACCCAACAATCCGGTTCACGACCCCAACCTTGTATTCTTATCTGGGGACTCAATCCTGGTTCACCCTCTAGACATGCATTCCACTGATCCATCAATTTAGGAACCCCTTTTTTAGACAAAACAATATAAGGAAGACACCTCCTAACATTGGTGCCTCAACTATTCTTGTTTACCCTATTCCTTTTATATCGAATCATTCTCGAAGCCCCCTATAACTAGTCATTTATTTACCCATGTCATTTCCAGTTCCCCAAACCTCCTGAATATTCTAGTTCTCTGGACCCAACTCAATATGTATAAATAATCCGAAATGAAACATCTCACCCCAACCCTATCATTTTCTATTCAAACCAGTCAAACCCAATAATTCTCCAGACTCCGTGTCCGAAGGCCTAAACATTAATTCTCCCTTTTAGCCTATAACAACCATATGAAATGGAAACAGGTCTAAGTCTACTCAATGAAAGAACTTAGCCTACTTGGATGCCAAACAGCTGCGCAATGCATATTCTGGCTCTATGAAGGCATTTTCTGATGGATGAAAAGCCCAATATTTATGGTTTCGTGTCCTTTTAGCTAAAAGCTCTCCTTCCCATGGCTCCCAAGCCTTGAAGCAGCCTTAGAGGGTTTTTGGAGTAACCCTCGTATGTTTTCTAACTGAGAAAGAGAAGTCTTTTATAAAAGTCGTATAATTTAGCTTCTATTTTTTGACATACCGCTATAGCGGATGACTAACTGCTATAATAACAGTGCTATAGCAGAATAATTCCCACTATAGTGGAGTGACGTCAGCCCAGATCAATTTCTAAAAATTTGAAATTTCCATCACGTCAACCCTACTTAATTCAAAATGTATTTTAATCATTCCTGAAATCTGCGATACGGTGATTTCTAAGATAATGACGGATCAGGTCATTACATATCATCTATCCATTCATCCTCTTTGAAAGTTTCCTCATCATCTATCCATTCATCCCCTTCTTCTGTTGATTGCTCATCATCCATCGTTTCTAACATTTATATCTCATTTGGACTAACTTCTTCTAAAATGTGTTCAGGATGCTCCAAATTATCTTCTAAATCAGCGTCCATAACTTGGTGAACATTCTCTATTTAGTTCTGATGTGCAACATTCAACACATTCTCAACTTCCACCTGCCCTATAGGTTTGGTTTTGATAACAACCCACCAATTAGACTTGTCTGTACACAACGGATAAGGAGCGTAGCACACCTGCTTAGCATTTTGGGCAATAATAAAAGGATCATAAGCCCTCAATAATCTAGTGTATTTAACTTCAATGATGTTATGTTTCTTAAGTTCTATTGTGCCTATGTTTGGGGTTGGATCAAACCACATGCATCAAAAAAGTGTTATTCCTTTTATTGGCCAACCAGAATACTCCAACTCTAGAATCTCTTGTAGGATGCCAAAATAATCAACATTGTCATTTTGATTTCCATCATCACCTTTAACCCAAACACCCCTATTGTTAGTTTTTCGATGCCTTGAGTAGTCTTCGATGGCAAATTTAAACCCATTTACAGTATACTTAGACATTATATGGACTTCAATTGGAGCATAAGAGATATCCTTCAACAACTGAGAGTATGTGGCTGCATGTGGCGAATGGTGCACCTATATATGGTTTGTAAGTGAAATACGGTATTAGTTAAAGGATGAGTAAAGATGTTAAATTTATTATGTGATTATAATAACACTTTCCCAATTACTATACCACAATGTAAATGATGGATTCACTTGATCTTGGCCAAATTCGCTCATAAAATAATTGTACATTCACAATGAAAAGTTAGTTTCCTTAAGATAATCACAATTGAATATGTTGTGTAAGTATTTAATTTTCTTACTCTAAAAAGGGTTGAACTTTCGGGCAATTCAGCAAGACATGTAACGCCACAGTGTTTTTCTCCCTTTCGAAAAGCAAGTGATGTTTAAGCTATTTTGCACACTTACCTGGTGGATTAAAGATTGATAATGGATCTAGCACAGGGTCATTCTCAGGGTCTTGATATCAATTTGGTCTATTTCTCAAACATGACACTTGATCATCAAAGAGTAAGAACAAAAGTGGGTTGTTTCTCTAGCAAGGTATGCTTCTACTATAGAGCCTTCCACCCTATTTTTGTTCTTAACACCTCCTTTACTTTTGCCAATGGTCCTGTAAAATTATATGTTAGCCATGTAATTTATAAAAAATAGATATACACTAGCTTTTTATCATTTCTTACCACTCGTAAAGATAAATCCACCTAGTTTGAATTGGACCTCCCAATAAAGCTTCATCAACAAGGTGAATGGAAAGATGTTCCATCACATCAAAGAATCAAGATGGAATAATATTCTCCATTTTATTGGTGATAACAACAATATTTTTGGCCATTCGAATCAGATTTTCTACTCTCAAAGTGTTGGAACACAGTTCTTTGAAGAACAAACTAATCTCTGTCATCGGTTTTCATATGTTTTCAAGCAATCCACTAAAAGCAATCGGAATTAATTATTGCATGAAAATATTATTGTCATGACTTTCCATCCCATGTAAGATTCCATGCTTCATGTCAACCCTCTTCCCTAAATTGGAGGCATATCCATCTGGCATCTTCAAACTTTCTACCCACTCACATATTTTTTGCTTTTGTTCCAATGTGAATGTATAACTAGCCTTGGGATTAAAGACTTTGTTGTTGGCAAACTGTTGCAAATGTAGCTCTGGCCGTCTACAGTGAATTGGTAAGTCAAGTCTAGCCTTAACATTATCCTTTATCTTATCATTCACATCCATCACAGTGTTGAACAAGTTATCAAAATAATTTTTTCAATACGCATGACTTCAAGATTATGCCTAAGTAGATTATCCTTCCAATATGGTAACTCCCAGAATATGCTTTGCTTTGTCAAATTATGTGAAACACCATACCCATGAAACTTGTACAGTTTTTTCTCGCTAACCTTTGGCAAATATTTAACCCTCTCCCAAATATCATGACCAGTTAATGTTCCAGGTGGACCATCTCATTCAGTTTTATTCTTTGTAAATGCATACTTCATTCTTCTAAACTCATGATTATATGGAAAGAATCTATGGTGACAATCAAACCATGAAGTTTTTCGACCATGTTTTAATCAGAAGGATTTAGTATTTTCCATGCAGTAGGGACAAGCTAACTTTCCAGCTGTCATCCACCCAGACAACATTTCATAAGCAGGGAAATCATTAATAATCCTCATTAATGAAGCACACATATTAAAATTTTGTAAGTGAAATTGAACTCCCTCAGACCACAACAGTTTCAACTCATCAATCAAAGGTTGTAGGTATACATCAATCTGACTCTTTGGATTACCGGGATAGGAACAACACAATTCAGAAATATATATGGACTCATCATACACATCTCAGGTGGAAGATCATTCGGTATAATAAACACAGGCCAACATGAATATGATGCAGCTCCAACAGAGAAAGGGGTGAAACTATCCGCACGCAAACCAAACCTAATATTTCGTGGTTTAGCTGCAAAATCTGGATACTTTCTATCAAAATTCTTCCAAGCCTCTCCATAAGATGGATGACACATTACACCAAGTGGTTTTGTATTTTCATGGTGCCATCTCATATGGGGAGCAGAGCTATTTGATGCATACAACCTCTTCAACCTTAGTATAAGAGGTAAATAATGCATCGCCTTAATAGTAATTTTATTTCCACTACTACCATTCTTATAACGAGGGTGTTCACAGAACTTATAAAACTCTAGATCGACATCCTTCTTAAATTATAACATGCAGTCATTTTCACAACAATCAATCTAATCGGGGAGAGTCCTAACTTAGACACTAATCTCTTTGCCTTATAAAAAGAATCAGGAACCTCTAGATCGGGGTCAACTAATTCATTAACAAAGTCTACCACAGAGATCATTGCTCCTTGAGCAATATTCCAATCAGATTTGATACTTAAATATCTAACTGCAACAGACAGTTGAGAATGTGAACTCCCATCATAGAAAGGACGACTAGCATCATGCAATTGTTCATAAAAACTACTTGCTTCTTCATTAGGAGCTTCTTCTATATTTTCCCCAAAATCAAAATTAGAATGAATACCAAAAGCATCCTGAACCATTTCCTACATTCTATAATCTTGAACATTATTAGGTTCCGCAGACTAACTACTTTCACCAACAACAAAGTTATTAAACCTATTGTTACTCATGTCAACTTCACCATGATTAGTCCAAATTGTATATTCTGGAGTAAACCCAATTCTATAAGGATGATTCATAACAACCAGTTATGTTTCATAGCTCGTACAATCACAATCAACACAAAGACACAGAAACATTCCACAATTTAAAAGACAAAGAAGTGTCTTTGCATGGTTTATAAATTGAGTGACACCATTCGCAAATTCCTCCCTCGCACCCATTTTACCATGATTACATGGTTCATACATCCAATTATGATCAAGTTCCATCTACACAAGAAATGACAATATTAATTTCAATTCACTATACTTCACTATTTTAAGTAAGTCATTCACAATTTTCAATTCATTACAACTCAGTAGTTCACAATTTAAATTCACTACACTTCACTATTTTAAGTAACTAGCTAGTTCACAATTTCAACTCATTATACTTCACTATTTTAAGTAACTAAATAATTAAATATTATTTTATATAAATATTATAACGCAAATACCAACTTAGAATCTTAAAATCCTACCTACTTGCTTAATTATCAAAGGAATTCACTAGTTCACCAGTTCATAATTTCAACTCACTATACTTCACTATTTTAAGTCACTAGTCCACAATTTCAACTCACTATACTTCACTATTTTAAGTCACTAGTTCACAATTTAAACTCACTACACTTCACTATTTTAAGTAACTAGTTCACAATTTCAACTGATTATACTTTACTATTTTAAGTAACAAAATAATTAAATATTATTTTATATAAATATTATAACTCAAATACCAACTTAGAATCTTAAAATCCTACCTACTTGCTCAATTACCAAAGGAATTCACTAGTTCACAATTTCAACACACTATACTTCACTATTTTAAGTCACTAGTTCACCATTTAAACTCACTACACTTCACTATTTTAAGTAACTAGTTCACAATTTTAACTCATTATACTTCACTATTTTAAGTAACTAAATAATTAAATATTACTTTATATAAATATTATAACTCAAATACCAACTTAGAATCTTAAAATCCTACCTACTTGCTCAATTACCCAAAGAAATTCACTAGTTCACAATTTCAACTCACTATACTTCACTATTTTAAGAAACTAAATGAAAGACTAAGTGTCAACACTAGGTGGACATAAATTGATCTTCCAAGAAAATCAATTTTGTCATCAATAGGATCAACTAGTGTTGACACTTATGCTAAACAAACACAAACAAACCAAATGAAAGACTAAGTGTCAACACTAGATGGACACAAATTGATCTTGCAAGAAAATCAATTTTGTTATAAATAGGATTAATTAGTGTTGACACTTATGCTAAACAAACCAAATGAAAGACTAAGTGTCAGCACTAGGTGGACACAAATTGATCTTGCAAGAAAATCAATTTTGTCATCAATAGGATCAACTAGTGTTGACACTTATGCTAAACAAATACAAACAAATCAAATTAAAGACTAAGTGTCAACGCTAGGTGGACACAAATTGATCTTGCAAGAAAATCAATTTTCTCATCAATAGGATCAACTAGTGTTGACACTTATGCTAAACAAACACAAACAAACCAAATGACAGACTAAGTGTCAACATTAGGGTGACACAAATTGATCTTGCAAGAAAATCAATTTTGTCATCAATAGGATCAACTAAACACAAACAAACCAATTCTAATTCATTAACTTCACAATTATACTTCACTATTTTAAGTAACTACTTCACTATTTCAAGTCACTAGTTCACTATTCCAATTCATTAACTTCACAATTTCAAGTCACTAATTCACTATTTCAAATTCCTAGTTCACAATCTTATTCACTATTTCACTATTCTAATTCACTAGTTCACATCCAATTACAATCCCAATTCACTATTTCATAATTTCAAATCACTAGCTAAGCTAATTAATAATTCTGAATATAATTTCTAAACTTTCATTTCTAGCACAAGTCAAACAAACTAACATATCCAAAAAATTAGTTCACAATTTTAACTCACAATTACACAACCATAAGTAAGAATCAAGTAACTAGCCCAATTTTAAGTTATATTATGCTCAATTTCAACTCACATTATGTAATGACCGTTCCGGTCATTATCATATTTTTGCCTTTCTGTTGATTCTGGAATGTTGTTTCGGATGCATTAGCTTAGCTTGTTTGCACTGCACGGGGTTCCGAATGAGCTCTATGGGACCACCCAGAGAGTTTTTCCCTTTGGTTTCTGCTGGTATGTTGTTGCAGGTGCAGGCCTATGGCCTTAATCGCGACCGTGAGGGAATCCATTGTGATTGTGATGGTCTGTCTCGCTGGTCATCGTGACCATGAGGTTCCATTCACGCGATCGCGATGAAGGTCCTGTGGACCTGCCTTCTTTGCTCTACACGATCGTGAGATCCTTCTTTGCGACCGTGATGAAGCCCTTCCCTCCTTGTTCTTCACGACTGCATGGCTAGTCCTCGCAATAGCAATGGTCTAGCCAGCGTGGTCCTTGCGACCATATGGGGTCCCTTTGCGACCGTGATGAAGGACCCCTGAGCAGTATATAATCCTTTCTCCTATATTTTTCCAGCCTTTATTTCATAAGGTTCTCACTCCAAACTCATAATTCTCTCAAAACAGAATGCTCCTATTAGTTCTAAGCTTGGGGAATTCTTCAAATTGCCAAGAAATCTTGCTTCCCTCGTCACTTGGTAAGTTCTTTCTTCCCCCAAAGTTTCTTCTTCTCCGTTACCCACCCTTTATTAATGGGTTTTCTCAAATCTTTAATTTTTTGGGCTTATAGCTGTCCTTTTGGCTTGATTGTTCGTAAATGCAGGAATTTCAGTTTGCTAGCTTGTTTCTCTCATCGTGGTAAGTGTTTCTTGCTTTGATTTCCGGTTTCATTCTTGAATTTTCCCTCTTTAATTCCTGTTTGGAGGGGGCTATTTTGTGCCATTTTTCTTTGCCAAATTCTCTCAAAATTGGAGCATGCACTCATGGGACTAGTATGTTTATCGTGCTTTTTTTCATTTCTAATTTTGGGTTGTAGGCCCTGCGAGCTCGCTTTTGACCTGAATTTTGACCTGGATATTTTTATAGCATTATGGATATCGTTAGTCTTATTTTGATGAGTATATTATTGTGTTGATAGTGTTTTTTGCAAATTGAAGCTTCTCGGAGTAGTTCAAGCTTGGGCAACGCTGTTCCAGCTGCTAGTCATCGGACGACAGGTAAGTTATGGCTTTCCCTACCTACACTATGCGTATATAGGATATAATTGCATTAATTAGCTTCCTTGTGTTGGTTTTCTAGGTTGGTACCCTCAGACCTTGTCCACCTTTTCTATCCGTTTATTTCATATGTTGATTGTAATATTCCTGTAGAAGTGCTATATTACCCTTGTGGCCTCGTGTGGCCTTTGTATATGCCTCTGGACCATAGATGGTAGGATATTTGGGAATGTCCATGAGTCTCGGATATCGTGAACTTACTTTAGGCTGGTTTTCTATAATGTAGAGTTGTTTGTGCCTGTGCATGGCCAATAGGAATGTTTGTGAACCGTTGGGCTAATTTTATATTGTTTGCAAGCATATCATTCATGTAAAAGGTTTTTCCTGCATGTTTTACTATTGATTTGGCTTTGGGCCTACTATAAATGATTTTCTAAACTTTTCATGTCCCTGGGGTCCCATTTTTGGTAAAATGATTATGAAAGGGTTTTGGTACTGACTTTTATGAAACCTCTTCAAGTAGAGGGGATATTACGATGATTTTATCACTGGTTTTCACACTAACACGGCGAGGCCGGGGCGCTAGACATAATTCTCTAAGTATTTAGACCCAGATATGTGTCAGGCACCCTATTTAGGGATTTTGAGACTTGATTACTGATTTAGACCAGGATACGCTCCAGGAAACCTTAATAAGGGTTATTAAAATATGACTATTGTTTTAGACCCGGTTCAATTCCAGGCACATACTACAAGGTTCTTATTATTGAGCTTTATGTTGAGATTCACGATTTTTAGTATGTGGTCTACGAGTAGAACCCCATGGACCCTACCATTCCTGGACCAATGGCTACAGTCTAACGAGTATGCCAGAAGGAGGGGTATATGGTGGAGTTAAGGTATACGGGTGAGCCTTCCATTGGTCCTGCCTCTATTGGGCCTTCTAGGTATCGGAGGGAATAATATACGGCACTTCTATCACACCAGATTCATCATATCATCTTCATACATATTGTATTCCGATTCCACCCTTGTTTGTTGTGTGCTCAGTGTACCCTCTGGTTGTATGGGTGGCCGGAGGGTTTGTTTTCACTTGATTGTGTTCCTCGATTATATGGGCGGCCGTTGGGGCTATAGGTAGATTATATTACTCCTTTCGTGTTATAGAGCTTGTTATGATCTTTGGTTTCGATTGGATTAGTGGTTTTTAGCCTGTTGAGGCTCTGACTTTTGGACTTTGATTATTGAGGGTCAAGACCTAGAAGCATGAACTTGGGAAACAACCCTATGGATAGGTGTAATTTCACCTAGAATTGATCCTAGGATGTATATTTTTGAATCCTAGCATAAAATTAATTATTTTTAGCATGATTAAGGCTAATAGGGAACATTCGATTCCATAAAGATGAAACCTTTAGGCATAAAAATTGCTAAAAAGGATAAACTTGGTTAGAAGACCCTTTGGGTATTGACTCTATGAATGCTAAGAGCATAATTATTGATCAATTAATCCTTGTAGAACTCTAAGAACCTCATTTAAGGGTAGAATTGTTGGGTTAAATTTTCAAAACATGAAATGATGAGTAAATGGTGAATTACTCTTATATAATTATTATTTATAGACCTTGAGCATTCTCAAAAGTTAAGGAAATTAGACAAGGCTGTTGTGAGTTAGCTTGCGGATGGTATTCTTCACTCGAGGTAGGTTATGGTTTAATTAGAGTTGAGACTCATTTTATTACATACTATGTGGTAGAACTGTGTAAATTATGATAGATCTTCGTACATGGTTAAATTGTATGTGTTTTTCTTGTTATGCTTGAATGAATAGGCTAGATGAACATGAAGTAATAAGTGAGTAGAAATGACTAAGTGTAAGTGTGCCTTGGGCATAAGTCTGGCACCGGCACCGGTACCGAGTCTGTCGGACCGGTATTAACCGAAACTAGACCGGTATCGGAGTCATCTTTCGCTGCCTGACCGGAAATCGGGACGAAACCGATACCGGTAGTACCGGGAAGTTCTACCCTTTTTGTCCCGGACCGGTACCTACCAGGACCAGACCGGACCGGGACCGGACCGGTATACCGGGTCCCGCTCTCTTTTTTTAAAAAAGTTTAATTAAATTAAAATTTGATTATTTATAGTTAAAAAAGTTTTAAAATATATAAGTTATTTTATATTTCTTTTAACTTAATAAATTAGACTTTTTTAGAGTTTAAATTTTAAACTCTAAAAGTTTAAATTTCAAATTTTAAACTTTTAAAAACTTTTCAAACTCTTAAGTCTTATGTCTTAAAAGTTTAAATTTAAATTTTTTAACTATAACTAACTTAATAACTTACTTACTTAAGTTTGAAACTTTTTAAACTATATCAAACTTTCATTTTTTAATCTTTTTAAATTTTAAATTGTAACTTAAGTTTGAAACATTTAAAAATTAAAATATATAAAAAAGACTTGTATTAAATTGAAGACAATAATTAAAAAAAATTAAGGCGAATAGCCTATAATTTTATTAATAAAAATTAAATAATACAATTTGTATTACAAATATTAGAAGAGGACCTAATCTACGCAGCCACCTTTTAGGAAGGGTTCTGTTTGAATTAGGCCTCGAACTATCATACTAATATTTGAATCTTTGAAAATAGTATTGACGTAGAGTTTCTAACAATTCCCTAGTAACATTTTCTGGAAGTGGTTGTTGTGCTTGATCCTCCAATGCATTCATGTCGTCTTCACTAGAATTTACCAAAATATTATCTATATCATATTCAAATTGGGCAGGTAAACTAGGTTGCCCATAATTCCTTCGCTCGGCATTGATCCAATCTCTAAACAACACCGATATCTCCAAGCTGTCTGATACTAATGAATACCTATGCTCCCCAATTTGATATCTTGCTGCACTAAAAGCGCCCTCCGAAGCTACTGAAGATGCTTGAATAGCTAGCAATTCTCGAACCACCGGTTGAAGTTTTGGAAATGACCTGCCGCGAGTTTTCCACCATTCCAAAAGTTGAGGTTTGCCTTGTGCATCCTTAATGCTTTCAATTCCCTGATTAAGATATTCATCAAAATCATTCCTTTCATTAGAAGTAAGACCAAGATAATTTTCCATCATATCATCAATATCATCTTCATTTGAATATCTACGCCTAGAACTTGAAGGTTCTACATTACGTACTTCATCATTTATTCTACTAGAATTATACAAGTCATACAATTTTTTAGCTACAATTTTTATGATATCTTTAACATCGGACAAATTAGGTATTTTGTCCTCTTCGGCAACTTCGTCACCTTGGATACTTTGCTGATATATAATCTCTAAAATATCTAAATTTGAATATATTCTTTCAACCATTCATGTTGCACCTATTTTTTTGTAAGTTGGGTTTAATAAACAAGCAGTTAAATAAATTTGAGGAATAGGAATAAAATATTTTCTAAATTTTTTAATCATTGCATTAATAGAATCTTTAAACCGTGAAATATTTTTGTATTGAAAAATTTATCAGAAATAGCACATATATTTGGTAAAACTGAAAAAATAGTTGGATAATAAAGTCCAGATATTTGTTTTATAGCTAAATAAAAAACTTTTAAAAATTATTTAAGTTCATATACTTCATTCCAATTAGTGTTAGTAATTCTATAATCATTATTTGAATTGTGAGCATTCCAAACCATTTGTAAAGGCTTTCTACATTCATTAGCAACTTTAAGCATTTCATATAAAGAATTCCATCTAGTAGACACTATTTTTGGAATTTTTCTAGGGGGGCAGTTCTAATTCACGACACCGATTTTCAAACTCTACACGTCTAGACTTTATTTGACATTTAAAAATAAAATGGCATGCAGCTTCACATTTTATACAACCATTATTATACATTGCTATACCATCTCTAATAATTAAATTATATATTTGTGCAGTACACCTAATATGAAAACCATCATTATAAATAGGGCAAATTGTCGATTTTAGTTTATCAACAACATTTGTATTATTAGAAGCATTATCAAGGGTGACACTAATTACTTTATTACAAATTCCATAAAATTGTAAAACATCTATATTAGTTTGAGCTATGTAACTACCGATTTTCAGCATTTCACAATATTTATAACCTAAAATTCTTTTTTGCATGTTCCAATTTTCATCAATTCAATGACCAGTAATAGTGGAATAATCCTTACCATTAGGACTACGACCCATATCAGAAGTGATAGCCATTCTACAAGTATTATAGTTAAATAAACAACGAAAATATTGTACATGTTGTCCTTGATAATCAAAAATAGCTTTTTCAATAGTATTTCTTGAAAAAACTATGAAAGAAGGATTACATACTATTTGAATATAATGAACAAAACCGAGATTTTCAGCAAAACTAAAAGGCAAGCCACAAAGAACAATCATTTTAGCTAATTCTTCAAGATCTCTTTCTCTACTATAACTGCGATGTGTACTAGGGGCAGAAACATTAGAAGGGTTTAACTGTGTTTGGATCATGTTAGAGTCCCCTACTCCTACAGATGCATCAGGAAGGGGAGTACCATTTTTTTTTTTGCATCGGCTATAGCCTGAGCTTGCAAAAATTCATTTTTACAACATCCCATTAAATGATTTCTTAAATGTCCCGTCCCACCCGAATTTCCCGTAGTTTTATGATTAAAAATATATTTACATATTTTACAAATAGCTTGAGTTTTATCCTCACTTTGAGTCATAAATTGCCACACAACAGATTTTTTAGGACGTTCAGCCTTTGGCTTAGCCCTAGTAGGATGTACAGGGGGAGTGGGAGCGGGACTGGGAGCAGGAGTGGGACTAGTAGCCGTAGGCGGCTCTGTTTCATCATCATCATAAGTATCATTACCATCATATTCATTATCATATTCTACTTCTTCATCTAGTTTTTCATTAAAATTACCAAACCTTGTCTGTAAAGATTCATGATCTAATTGAGTATTGTTATCAATATTAAAAGGAGTTTCATCAGCATGTGTAAAATCATCCGTATTTATTCTTAATTGAGGCTGTTGTCTAGTTTTAGATTTGAATTTAGAAGAACTACCGACTTTAGTTTTTCCGGTTACTGCATTAGTCAACCTACCAAAAAGTATTTTTTTACCTTGGCCGACATTTTTATCACCGGATTCCATATTAAAATATTAAAAGTAAGCAAATAAATAAATAAAAAAAATAAATAAATAAGTAAAGATATGAAAGTTAGAACAAATGTACCAAACGTCTGTGTAAAAACAGACGTGTATAACCAAAAGCCGAAATTGATAGATGAAACTTGAAGCTTGAAAATTGCTCCAAAATAATCCAACAAATAAAATTAACAATTTAATAGAGACTATTCGAGAATAGAGAGTAGAAGAGTAGAAATTGAGAGTTGAGAGAGTAGATGAAGAAGAAGAAATTTTGTGTAGTAAATAATGAAGGGGGGGGGTTATAGTTAAAATTTAGGACTATAATGTATTTTTAAAAACTTTGGGGTATTAGAAAAAAATTGGGGGTAGGAGGGTGTTTTGGGGGGTGTTTTGGCTCAAATAGTTGTTGGGTGGGGCCCACTGGTCATTGCCAACGGCTAACCCAATGGCTACTTAATTAAAATAAAATTGAAAATTGGTTTCTCGCCCGGATCGAACCGGACCGGACCGGTACCGGGATGATCCGATAAATTTCTTCCTTCCGTCCCGTTACCCCTACTGGCCCGTGCCTACATCGAACAGAACTGGATTCCACCGTACCGGTAACGGACCGTGATGGACCAGAACTGGTACCGGCACCTCCCGATTCCGTTGCCAGTCTTACTTGGGCACTGTGTATAATCATGATAAATAGGTTTGAGAGCCTGGTTATATAGATATTGATGTTGATATAGTGTTATAAATTGGATACCATATCAGTATGGTACATGGACACCTAGAGTCCCCTGCAGGTCATGGCTAGTTGGACAGAAATAAGTCCCTTAGCATGTGTGTACACTCTTTTGTTTAGTATTGCATTGTTATATGATTTCTCATAGTGAGTTGATGTTGAGAAGTGAAATGAGACTAGAGATATATGGTGTATTGATGAGAGAGATATATGGATATAGGTTCTATGTGACATGACTTGAAAGTAAACTCTTATATTTTGTGATGGTACTCAGTGAATTCTATGAACTTGATATTATTGTTGAGCTGAATTTAAGATGAATATTTGTTGACTGATTTAAGTGCTAAGTATTAAGGTGCCTTTTACTTGTTATATGATTTTGCTATATTCATGTTTTAGTTTGATTCGGCCTATGATACCTACCAGTATATAGTATTTTATGTTGATACTACCCTGTGCTATTCTTTTATTGAGTGCAGACCATATTCTAGAGGTTGAGACGCGGTCTAGGCTAGAGTAGGAGAGCTGACTTCAAATTCAAGGGTGAGCACTACTTCTCAAGCTGCCATGGATCCTCTACGGGTTGTTGTCCATCATCCTGACAATGGGACTTTTATTATTTACTATTTTAGTATTTTTGAATATCTTAGATGATATTTTTGTTAGAGTTCTTGTACGGTGACTTTCAATTCCTTGGGAGATGTTTTAACTAATTCCACATTTTATTATTCATTTATATTAGAGTTGACTTCTTATGACTTAATGTTTGGTTTTATCTATCTCTTTGAAAATTGGCTAAGTCTGAGAGTTGGGTTCGAGTTAGTTGGTTCTCCCACAGGATGATTATAATGGGTGCCACTCATGGCCCAGTTGGGTCATGACACATAGAATGAAGGAAGAAAGAAGTTGAGATTTATTAAAGTCATGTATCCTCCCGAAGAAAGTACAGACATCTCTGTACCATTCTGCAATACTCTATGAGACACGTTCTTGTACGATAAGATCAATGAACTTGAGGCTCTGATACCAACTTTATTATGACTCAACTCGCCGTGAGTGACACCCACGCTAACCCTCTGGTGGAAGAACCAACTAACACAGACACTTAACCTTATTATTTAGCCAATTTTAGAAAAGATGAAATAAAAACCAACTTAATTAAGATCATAAGAAAAGTCAACTAGTATAAATAGAATGCGGAATATTCAACTAACCAAAATATCCCAAGAACTGAAAGTTATCGTGCAAGAACTCTAATCAAAATTGTATCTAAGATATCCAAACACAACCAAAATAAATAACTGAATAGTAAAGAGTTCCATTGTCCAAAGGAAGTATAACAACTCGAAGAAGATCCATGATAACCTGAGAAGTAGTGCTCACCCTTAAATCAAGTGTCAATAGTCTATTTTAACTGAGGTCGCATCTCAGTCTCAGGAACACAGTCTTCACTAAACAAAGAAAAGTACAGGACAATATTAGTACAAAATACTATATACTGGTAGGTATCATAGGTTGACTTAGTTTAGAACAGGTATATAATCAAACCAAATAACAAATAAGAGGCATTCCAACACTTAACAAATAATCTAGTTAACAGATTATCATCTCAAATCTGTCAATAATAGAAATACCAAGTTCAATAAGTCACCACAAGAATACAGGAGAAACCAATTTCAATAATTACAACACATAGAATCTAGGTCCATCAAACTCTCATCAATGCAACTATTACTTCTAGTCTCATCTCAGTCCATAATACTACCTCACCATGCATGACCATGAAATAATGCAATAGTAATGAAAAGTGTACACACATGCTAAAAGGTCTTATTTCTACCCAACTAGCCATGACCTAAAGGGGACACACAAGGTTCATGTACCCTCCGAAACCATTTTCCATCGATGCCAATATCAAATAGGTGACTATGTCAACCTATACCTTTCGGAACCAGTTTCCATTAGCACAAATATCAACCATACCGACATAGTACCCGATCCTATAATAAGTAAAAATATCACCTATACCGGTGTGGTATTCGATCTCATAATAAATTACAATGTGAATGCACTTGGTTCGCAGATCTATCTCTCAGAATATACACAATACACTAATTACACTTACACTTGCTCACCTCAGTTCATGCATCAACTCATGTACACTAGCTTATTCATTCAAGCATAACCTGAAAACACATACATTTAAACCATGTATGAAGACCAATCATAAGTTATGCAATTCAACCACATATATGCACTAAAATAAGTTTCAACTCTAATTAAAAACTTAACCTGCTTCGAATGAAGAATTACCACCCGTAAGTTACTTCGAAACTGCCTAGCCCTTTCTTAACACTTTGGATCATTCAAGGTCTATAAACAACATATACAAGAGTAATTAATTATTTACTCTTTATTTTAGGCCTTGAGCATTTAACCCACTAATTCTACCCTTAACCGAGGTCTGTAGAATTCTCCAAGGGTCAATTAACCATTAACTAGTCTCACCACATTCATAAAATCATCACCCAAAAAGTTTTTAATCAAGTTAACCCCTTTTTAGCCATTTTTATGCTTAAAGATCTCAGCTTTATGAAACCTAAGGTTCTCCATTAGCCTTAATCATGTTAAAAATCAGTAATTTTATGCTAAAAATAATAAAAACACAATTTTGAATTAATTCTAGGTGAAATTGCACCTACTCATAGGGTTTTTCTCAAATTTCATGTTTTTAGGGCTTTATCTCAAGAATTCCATCATTAATCTTCAAGCTAAAGGTCTCACCAGGATTAGTGATCAATAAACAAAAAGATTTATGGAGTTACTTACCTCAAACAAAGAAAATTCACCCTACTTCTTAGGAAAAACGCTTCTTGAAGCTCTAAAATAAAATAGGAGTTGTGAGAAAATAACCCAGAAAATTGAGTTAAGTGCAGGTAAATTGCACGTCATCTCATCACGATGAGCTATTTCTCATCACGATGAGGATGACTCATCATGATGGACTATCATAATAAGCTACCCCTTTGTTGCAATAAAGCGCAATTTCTAGAATATCAAAAACTTGTTCCAAACCCCTCATTTCACAACATACTTCATTTTCTAGACAACACAGATTAACTCGAGCAAAAACTACCATAACTGGAGTTCTATGAACTCGATTTTCATCTCAAAACTTCCTACGAGATCCTAGGACAGTCGACTATCTATAAACAGATTCCACACTACCATATGATAAACCACGAGACCCCAATCATCTCTAAGGCACAAAATACTAGATTTTTGTCAAAGCTCACCCTAGCTTGAGATTTTATCAACTCTTATGCTAGGGACTTTTCTAGTCGGGTACTTATACCTTTACTTTACTATAACGATGAAACAAGTCATTACAGGAAGAAAAGAAATGCTTGAGTTTCTTAAGACTAGAGGGACATTCTTATTAACCTTAAATACAAATTCAGATTTTTATTAAAATATTGGTGCAACATGGCCATAGTTTCAATGTTATGGAGCCATTGTTTTTCTTAGCTTTTTACATTATTTGTAAAGTTCTCTCTTTAGGATGTATTCTCTCCAATAGTTGGGAAACATCAATAAAATCCTTATATTACCAATCATCAACAGAACATAGGTATATTTGCTTTGTCTTATTGTCCGTACTAGTAGTCATAGTGCTACGCTTGTAGTTTTTTGTTCTTGGAGTTTGTGCTTGTTATTTCGGCTAGATCGAGTGTAGTATTATTTTGTGGTAGTATTGTTTTGTTACTATATGTTGTTTTGTTACTACCTATTATTTCTTACACTTTTTCTTATGACTATTTTTCTCTTGAGCTGGGGGTCAATTGGAAACAGCCTCTCTACCTCACCTATGAGGTAGAGGTACATACTATGTACATTCTATCCTTTTCAGACCTCACTCAGTGATAATACATTGGGTATGTTGTTGTTGTTGCTTACTTTGTGTCATTATTTCAATAATCGTTTAAAGACTTACTCATATGTCACGACCCGATTTCTCGGTCATGATGGCACCCACAACCCCCGGTAGGTGTACCAATCCCTGTAGCCCAGAACAGTTAGTGATGGGCTACTATCTAACAAATAAGAGAACAAAACGAATAAAATAGATAACAGGTATATAAATATATACATAAGCGGAAACTAAACCAACCCCATGACCTGGTATCATAGTACAGAGCCAAACTACATACATGGAGTGCAAAATAAACCAAAACTATATATACAAATGTCTCCGAATGGTAATAGAGTACATGAAGCAAAAGATAAACTAAAGCTAAGCTCCGATCGCCAAGAGCTCACCCTCAGTCTGAAGTAGTCCTCACCAGATCTCCAAGCACGAATCACAGCGATCTAACGGCGATGGCCCACGCTAGGATCTGCACCCAAAGATGCAGGGGGTAGGGGTGAGCACCAAATGCGAAGCATAAGGTACCCAGTAGGTATCATAGGCCGACTGGGCACATATAAGATAAAAGCGTAGTAATAGACAGAATAGAAGCAAGTAGTCACAGAAATCAACGAAAGGTACACAGGAACTAGCCCAGAGGGAAATCAACAGAAACACATATGAGGCTAGCAAGCAGAATATACACACCAAAGGCACAGGTGAAAGTAAGAACAACGCACCTGGGGTCCTTGCAACAACAGTGTATACAAAATAAGTTTACGAAATGGACGGTATACCGGTAACCTCAAGTGTAAAAAAGGGAGAAAGAGTAATAATAGGCATGCTCAAGACATGAATCAATACTCAACTAATCATATCAACCTCAAATCCAGAAACTAACACCCTAGCAGTACCAATCTCATACTTATCCATAATAGAGAACCATTCTGTAAATAAATAGCAAAAGTCTACCTACAGTCCCCCGCCCGCCCATACAACCGAGGAACACAAACAAGTGAAAACAAACCCTCCGGCATCCCATACTACCGGAGCGTACAATCAGCAAACAGCAAACAAGGGTGGAACCTCGAACCATGAATGATATGATGCATGAAGATCTTAAGTGCCATAGTATCTCTGTATGTACCTCCTCCGGCGCCGATCCGGCCAAGCAGGTAGGTTCCATGGAAGGACTCTGCCCGTATACCTCTACTCCCCCGTATACCCCTCTTCCGGCACACGCAGCCCGTAGCCCCTGGCCCGGATAGCAAGGTCCATGGAGGTCCACGACCCCATACCAAATCTCAGTATCAGAACATGTATCAAGATGAGAGACCCCAGTCTCGATATCAAGTATTAGAGACCCAGTCTCGAATATGCATGCCCCAGACCCCGTCCAGGACTAAAAATAGTAGGAAAATATCTCAAAAACCCCTCCAAGGGTGCCCGGGGCGTAGCGGGTCTAAACGTAAAAAGTCATCTCAGGTGCTCGTTCCGACCGAGGCTAAAATCATCCAAGTAACAAGAAAACTCAACTAGCAACCCGGCCCTGCCGAGTCTAGCGATAATCATAAAACTGATGATTTTAAACATAATTTTACTTTCTTGCCCAAAAATCTCCACAAGTGAAATCAACCATTTCCAAATCATTTCCATAAAAAACGGGCCCCCCCGGGCCATGCAAGGTTTAGAAAATAGTGCCAGTAGGCCCGAAGCCAAAACCACAGTAAAACATGGATAAAACCTCTTTATATGCATGGAAATGGTATGATCACACACAATAGCTGCCCAGCAGCTCACAATCAACCTATCGACCCTGCACAGGCCCACAGCTACTCAGCAAGCATAACCAGCCTAGAAGGATAATTCTATGCCCGGGACTCGCGGACATTCCCAAATTCCCACCTTCTATGTTCCAGAGTCAATAAGGCCTCACAGGACCACAAGGGTAAATAAAATATAACGGCAAATACTACAAACAACAGAGGAACAAAAGTAGGCGGATATGAATAAAGCGGTCAAGGTCTGTGGTACCAACCTAGTAAACCAACCCAAGGATGCCCATTAATACAATTTTATTTTACATATACGGAGTCTAGGGAAAATAAATCGTAACCTACCTGTCGTTCGATGACAAGCTGCTAGAACAACGATGTCCAAGCTCGAACCACTCCGAGAAAATCCAAAACTAAATCGGAATCGGATTTGGACTTGAATAACTTGATGTCGATAATTGATTTTCTACAACCAATTTAATATAACCATGACATTAAATTGGTTCCACCAATTCCCTTCTCTGGTCGTATGAATGTATATGGAGCAGATAAGTAATTGAGGTTTTTGTTGAGAGAAAATGAGATCACTTTCAACGAATATGCTTAACAATACTTGCATAATGTAAAATAAGTTAGGCAGCAACTAATGGAACCCATATGTTATATATGAAACTATCCAGCAATTGTTAGAAAGAGTTGGATAAAGCATAAATGTATGCTGCCAACTCAAATAATGCCACCATTCACTTTGGTGAGTGCTGGCCACTCCCTCCACCTACACGTGGAGTGGAGGTGGCACTTACAAGGTGACAAAACAATATTTTCGTCCCGTTATTTATATATTCGGGTATTGCATAAATTTGTGGTATAATAAATATAATATTTTAAATATACCATAAATCATAGAAAATTATTTCAAACAAAACCTACTATATTATAATAATAAATTTTAACATAATTAAGTTTACTATCACCGTTAAAATAATACAATGTATAAAAACTTTATAAAATAAATACATATACAATTATAACGTTTCAAAAATATTTCCCATAAACCTTTAAAATATTTTGAAAACGCAATACTAATATAATTTTTACCAAATTCAACTTTTAAATAAAATATTTTCAAATACACGCACGATGCTAATAAAGTTCTTAAGTTTAGGCTCGTAATTCGCCAACGCACGATTTTGATACTCCAGAATTCTCTCGGGATCCTCCCTTATGTTGTATCACTATTTTGGAACTGAAATGGCGTTTTAAAACGTGAAGTCGAGGCTTAAATCGAGTTTGACCCGACCCGGTTCGCGACCCGGTTCGCAACCCGTTTTCTGTCAGACAGTCCGCGGTAAAACAGTCATAACTCTTTACTCCGAGATCGGTTGGACGTGAGGTTTTGTGCGTTGGAAACTAGACCCGTAGACCTTCGATTTGGTATTTCGGGGGACTTCTAACTCTTTATATATTGGGAGAAAAGTCCTGATACATTTGACCCAAGGTTCAGAAAATTTGTTAAAGGTCTTACGATATCTTTTGTCGATTTGCTTGACTTCAAAACTTGTACTTGGAAATGACTGGAAGGGTCATTACAAGTGGGTTACTCAGACTTCACCCAAAATACTAAAATTGGAGCTAAAATTTAAAGCAAAGCACATACATTAACATAACAACAAGACCTACCAAGTTCATCACAGACGAAATCAATAATCTACCAAAAATTTGAGTCCCAAAATTTTTGGATCTCACCCATAATAAACATGGAAGATAAAACTAGCATACTTCACAATAAGTATTCCCCATCTACTTAAAAATATTGATTTAACATTGGAAAACTTACCACAAGTAGAGAAGAGAGAGAAAAAAGCAAAAATTAAAGTTTTGGGGTGCCAACAATGGTGACCCAACTCTTAACTAGAAATTGATGTGGTGGAGACTACTGAGTAGTGGTGGTCACAGAGTTTAGGTGAAGGGATAGAAGATTTTGGGAGAAAATAGGAGATTTAGGGATTTTGGGAGAGATTTGTGGAGGTTTTTTGGGAGAATAAAGGAAAAATAGTGGAGGGTGGCGGTTTATAATGAAGAAAAAAGAAGAAGAAAGGTTGCGGGTCGGTTTTCGGGTTGGGTCGGTCAATGGGTGGTCAACAAAAAATTTAAAAACTTACCTGGGTGCTCCGCAATATGCGATTCGCACCGGCCAATATGCAGGTCGCACATTGCTTTGCACGTGATGATTTTGCTCCCAAAATATATCCACCTTTCTGACTCAGGGTGTGACAGAGGTGCAACACATATAACGGGAGGTGCGTCTTGCACAACCCATCATACATCACCTCTGATTTTCAATTTCCTTCCTAGTTCACTGTTCGAAGACACGTTGCCCTGTGCAATCTGCACAATGGTGAGTGCAATCCACATGGCACTTCTCACCTGCCTTTCGGTGCTTTTTTCCATGTAGTTTGATGTGCCAGGATTTCACGGCATTTTCGACGCTTAAAACTAAGGATATTTTGGAGTTCTTAAGTATATTTGTTGGATTTGATGTCGTTTGTTGCATGTACAGGAAAAAGTGTTGAAAAGATAAAAGTACCAAAGAATTGCAGATTTTTGGGCAAAAGTCATGCCCCACAAGTGTGGGATCCACCACGGCCCATGGGAGAGGTCGTCAAAAGGAACAAGAGAAACCAAAGGCAAAAGTCATCTCCCACGACCTACCATAATGGGCGTCGGTCCAGCCACGGGATGTCATAGAGCCCGTCATACTGGACCAGTGGAACTGAAGCTAAGAGGCAAGACTAAATGTGCTGCCACGATGCTTGTGAGAAACACGATAGGATGTCACAGAGCCCGTCGAGTCAAGCCAGTAGAGATTGAGGATAGAGCCTACTATCAGATGAGATGGCCATGAACGGCGTCGCATCCATGATGTCCCATTGCATCAGCCCATGGAATTGAGGCAGGAGACCTGGAGATCAAACATAAAGAAGCTTGACGGGTACCCACGATGCCCGTCGCATCCAAGATGGCTCGTGGGGCATCCTATCGGAAGTACCACGTCCATTCAATCCTAGAACAGTTAGGATTTGGTCTTTTTTGTCTATAAATATTTCCTCTTAGGTTTTATTTTGGGGTCCCTGACATTGTTTGTTTTTATTACGTTTTTTTAGTGCTTTGGAGACATCATAACACAAGTTATTGAAAATTAAACTTTGTTCTTGATTTATTGGAGTGTTCTTGATATTTATTCAAGATTCAGGATTTCTTTACTTCTTCTTGTAAGTATCTACTCATGATTGTTCCAACACATCTTGATTGTTTACTTATGAATATGAGTAGCTAAATCCACAACTAGGGTTGTGGGAACCATGAAGGATTAACAAAGTAGGCAAAGTGCTTGGTAATTCTAGGGTGGTGTTTATGCATGTATTGTTCTTTCCTTCGCTTTGATTGCTTTTTAATGGTGTACAATGTTAGAAATCACCTTATCCTTACTTGCCGGACCAAGAAGGTGACGGATGGGAAAAGGGTTGTTCAACAACATAGATTTGAGGCTACCAACCCTCATCTAATAGCTTGACCTTGTCTGGGAATAGCTAATCTGGGGTTCAGGGTAACGGTTAGTAAAGCATACACCTGTGGCCTGACCAAGGCGTGTGGTGAAATTTATCTATCTGAGGGACCAACTATTTAGGAACCTAACTTACCGATTCTCCATGCTAAGCACCAAGCTAGTTTACTAAGTGCAATGCCTTTCTAAGTTATGATCTCATGGGGAACACTACCCTAGTCGCTTATCTTATTAGTAACAACCTTTAAAATTGTTACTTGTTACTTGTTACTTGTTACAAATCTAAGTTACGTTTAATATTTGTTACTTAAAACCCCCCTTCCGAGGGAAATAAATGGCTAACAGTGCAAGTAAATACTAATCAACCATAGTTCTACCATATTCCCTGTGGGATCGGCCCCTACCTTCGTTGGGTTCTATATTTGAATAGCGATCACTTATGCTTCTAAAAAGAGGTGTAATTTAAGCGTATCAACTTTTGACGCCATTGTCGGGGAATACAATTTAGGATTAAGAGAGATTGTGTTTATTTCACTATTAGTCCTTATTTCCTGATTTTACTTTTTTTGTTATTTTTATTTTGTTACGCAGGTTGCACACTTGTGCATGCGTAGTACAAGGAGTCAAGGCAATCCCTTGATCCCATACAATCCTGAACTTCCTGGAACTCTAAGAAACATGGCTAAAGAGGGAGTTTATGAGACACCAGAACAGGACACAACTCGATTGATGGCCAAAGAAGAGCAGAGGAAAAAGGTAGGGGAAGACGCCCTTACTGTTGAAGATGCTCAAATTGCAGTATACGTTGCAGCTTGAAACGCAATAGCTAAGAAAGCAAGGAAAGCACGACAACAAACTGCTCGTCAAGCCACACTAGATGCACAAGCTGTGGGAGATGAGGCAACCCGATGCAATGCACCTCATGTTCCAGTTGCACCAAGAGTGAATAGGGGCCGACAGATATAGCAGCCACAACACGTCCCTCGGTACAATATTGATTATGATGAGGCAGGGACAATAGGCCCTATAGTGTTGACACTGATGCCCGATAGTGTAAAGTTTGACATTACTAGCACTATAATTCAGCTATTGAACCTGAAGGGATTATTTGCTGGTAAGCCGATGGATGATGCTAACTTGCACTTGTTGAACTTTACGGGGATTTGTAGGGCCTACAACCTTCCAGGAATGGATTAGGATGCTACCAGACTGCGGCTCTTTCCATTTTCATTGACTGAAGAAGCGACACTTTGGCTTGTGGAACTACATGATGCCTCTATATTCACATGGGTTGAGCTTAGAGATCAATTTTTAGAAATGTTCTTCCCTCCATCAAGGATGTTTCAGCTAAAACAGGAGATCTATAACTTCAAATAGCTTCCCACAAAAGCATTGTATGAAACATGGCTGCGATTTAAAAGAAGCTTAAGCAGGTGTCGAATCATAGAATCCCTTCACACCACTTGATGGAGATCTTCTATAAAGCATTGAATGCAAACACTAAAACGGTAGAAAATACAGTGTCTGGGGGAGCATTCATAGAGAATACCTATGTTGAAGCCTCTGTGATGCTTGATAGGGTTACTAAGATGAATAGAGATTAGCATACGAGATATGCTGAAAGCTCGGCAGAAACTATGCATTTGGGAAATCCATTGACCATGAAGAATTCCAGGAAAGTAAACAGAACTTTGCATCCCTACAAATAACTGTGGACCTAATCGCAAAACAAATGCTTAATGGTGGCTTGGATAAGGTGAAGGTGGTAGGTTCACAAGGTAGAGCATCGAGGCATGATGAGTATGACTCTAATGAAGAAGCAAATTATCTTAATGATCAAGTGGTAGGTTTCTAGGCCAATGTCCAAGGAAATCAAGGTTGGAACAAGGATAGAGATGACAACTATAATCGGTCTAGTTACAGAGATAGCAGCAGAGGTAGAGATGGTGATTGGAATAAGAGGGATGGCTATAAGAATGATACAAGAGGTCTGTATGTCCCTCCTGGAAATCGCAAAGATAGACCTGAACAACCATCTATGAGGGAGCTGCTCAATAACTTATTTCAAAAGGTTGATTATACGGATGCAAGCATGAAGGAGATGCGCGTTGAACTCTCAGGTATGAGTCAAATGGTAGAGGCTCATTCTATCACCATAAAGCAGATTGAGGCACAGATGAGACAAATGTCTATGACCCTAAATCCATACCAAAAGAGTACTCTTCCAAGTGACACAACTCAGAATTCAAAGAATGATCGACAAGTTATAGTTGTGACTACCCAAAGTGGAAAACATACTATTGATCCCCCTATGCCTATAGCTGTTGATGAGACAGTTGAGCCAAAAAATAATGATGATGAGATTTTGGTAGAGTCTGAAGAGAAAGGTAGCAGTGAAGGTCCAAGTGAGAAGAAGTCTTCTGATGCAAAGGCAAAGAACAAGGAGGTTTAGCCGGTCTTAAAGCCTATACCATTGCCTCCTCCACTTTACCCATAGATATTGAAGAAGAAGGTTGAGAAAGGTAAATTTCACAAGTTCATCTCCATGCTGAAACAACTTTCAGTAAATATTCCTTTAGTTGAAGCATTGGAGAAGATGCCTGGGTATGAAAAGTTTATGAAGAATCTGGTGACTAGGAAAAGAATAGTTAGTTTTGAGCCAGCTGATAATTTAGACCATTGTAGTGTAATAGCATCCCGTTCTATGGTGCAGAAAAATAAAGATCCTGGAGCTTTCACGATTCCTTGCATGATTAGAGCCTTCTACTTTGCAAAAGCTTTGTGTGATCTGGGTGCTAGTATTAATCTAATGCCACTAGCAGTGTTTAACCAGTTGGGCTTGGGAGCCCCCAAACTAACTATAATGTGGCTTCTTATGGCAGATTGCACAGTGAAGAGGCCTGTTGGAATTCTCTATGATGTACTTGTGAAGGTTGACACTGTTATCTTCCCTACAGACTTTATTATTCTTGACTGCGAGATTGACTTTGAGGTTTCCATCATCTTCGGACAACTTTTCTTTACCACTGGATGTGCGTTAGTTGACTTAGAGATTGGGAAGATGAAGTTCAGATTGAATAATGAGGAAGTTACTTTCAATTTCTGCCAGTCTATGAAGCATCATAATGACATACGTGTGGTTTCTGTTATTGATGTGTTTAATGAGGACAAGATAATTGTTCCTATTGAGGAGAGACTTGGTGTTAACTTACTTGCAATTGTGATTATGAATTTTGATGGAGATGATATTGAGGAGTATGATGAGATGGTAGAAGCACTCGCAGGTATAGGGTCTTATAGTTATGCGCCAAAGAAGCTTGATTTGGACCTGAAGAATCGACAGACACCAGCAGCCAGACCATCTACTGAGGCCCTACAGTCTTGGAGCTCAAAGCACTTCCGTCTCATCTTCAATATATGTTCTTAGGAGATAATGAGACCTTGCCAGTTATTATTGTTGCATACTTATGAGAAGGGCAGGTTGAAGCTCTGGTTTCTGTGTTGAGAAATTTTAAAAGGGCCATTGGTTAGTCCATCACTGATATCATTGGGATTCTGCCTGGAATTTACACTCATAAGATTTAGCTAGCCCTAGATTGCATTCCGAGTATTGAGCACAAGAGTAGGTTGAATCAGCCTATGCAAGAGGTTGTCAAGAAGGAGATCATCAAGTTTTTGGATGCAGGTGTGGTCGACTATATTGTAGACAGCAAGTGGGTGAGCCATGTTCAGTGTGTGCCTAAGAAAGGTGGGATTACTGTAGTCCCAAAGGCAAAGAATGAGTTGATCATGATGAGGACAGTCACAGGCTAGCACATATACATGGATTACAGGAAGCTTTCCTCCGATTTTTTCCCAGAAATCCCCAATGAAAAATACAGACTATTCCTTCCTTTCTATCGAATCTGGTCGCACAAATTGCATAGTATCATAAATGGTGATCCCAGGTATTACCCAGCCCCAGGAGAGATTATAAACAAATACAGCTCAATTATCGATTGAAGATTTAACTTGTATGAATCGTTATTGGTTTGATACCAATAATGGTAGCCGTTTCAGTATCTTAAGGATACATATGTATCCAGATGAAATACTCGATTAATATGGAAATTCTGTTATTTTCTAAAATTATTCATTCAAAGATTATACATTGATCTATTTTTATCTACCATCTAGCTCTGGGTTCGAGTGGCATTTCACCCCTAACCACAATGCTTGGACTGAAAAGGACCATTTTTTGATGCCATTCATGGATCAGATGTTAGACCGTCTTGCTAGTAAAGGATGGTATTGTTTTCATGATGGTTATTCAGGATACAATCAAATTTCAATTGCTCCTGAAGACCAAGAGAAGACCACTTTCACCTGTCCACATGGGACATTCGCTTTCAAGAGGATGCCTTTCGGTTTGTGCAATACACCAGCGACTTTTTAGCATTGCATGATATCTATTTTCTCTGACATGGTAGAGGACACTATTGAAGTGTTCATGGATGATTTTTTGATGGTTGGTGACTCTTTCGATGACTGTTTGGCTTATCTCAGTTGTGTGCTAAAGAGGTGTGAAGAATGCAACTTGGTACTTAATTGGGAGAAGTGTCACTTCATGGTGAAAGAGGGTAGAGTGATTGTCCATCGGATCTCCAAGAAAGGTATAGAGGTCGACAAAGTGAAGATAGAGGTGATTGAAAAATTGCCTCCACCCATTTCTGTTAAGGGGATTCAGAGCTTTTTAGGGCATGCTGGTTTTTATCGGAGGTTTATCAAGGATTTCTCTAAAATTGCAAATCCATTGTGCAAATTGTTGGAGAAGGAGGTAAAATTTATGTTTGATGATGGATGTCTGAAGGCATTCGAATGCCTTAAGGATAATTTGGTCTCTGCGCCCATCATTATTTCTCCTGATTAGTCTCAGCCCTTTGAAGTTATGTGTGATGCTAGTGGAACGGCTCTAGGAGCAATCCTAGGTCAAAGGCGCGAAAAAATTCTTCATCCCATATACTACGCTAGCAAAGCACTTAACCCAGCTCAAAAGAACTACATGGTGATTGAATAAGATCTGCTTCCTGTGGTCTTTGCATTTGAGAAATTCAGATCATATTTTCTTGGCACCAAGGTGGTAGTGCACACTGACCATGCAGCCTTTCGCTACCTCATGGGAAAGAAGGATGCCAAACCGAGATTGATTAGGTGGGTATTACTTCTATAAGAGTTTGACTTTGAATTAAAGGACCCAAAAGGTATAGAAAATTAGGTAGCAGACCACTTGTCTAGATTAGAAGAAAAGGCGATGCAGAAGCTAAATGATGAGCAGGAGATTGATTATTGGTTTCTATACGAGCAAGTGTTGGCTGCCTCCCAAGATTTGATTCCATGGTTTGTTGACATTGCCAACTATTTGGCAAGTGATGTGGTTCCTCCTGATAAGTTTGTCCACCAGAGAAGAAAGTTCATGTCTGATATTAAGAAGTTCTTCTAGGATAAGCCATTCCTATTTCGTGTGTGCTGATACTATGATCCATAGATGTGTGCCTAAAGCTGAGATGATGGAGATTCTAGAGGCTTGCCATTCATCCCTTATTGGGGGACATCATAGTTGTATCCAGACTGCACACAAGATCTTGTAATGCCGCTATTATTAGCCGACCATTCACAAAGACGCCCATGATTTTTCTAAAGCTTGCACCAGGTTTCAAAGGGAATGAGGTATATCAAGGAGGCATGAGTTTCCTCTTACTCCCATCCTTGTGATCGAGCTGTTTGATATTTGGGGTATTAACTTCATGGGCCCATTTATGATGTATAATGGAAAGCGGTACATATTGGTGGTTTTTGACTATGTATCAAAGTGGGTGGAGGTGGTCGCTCTTCCCGATAATAAGGGCAAATATGTCACAGCGTTCTTGAAAAAGAACGTCTTCTCCAGATTTAGTACACCAAGAGAAATTATTAGTGATGGACGCTCTCACTTCTGCAACAAGTTGTTTCGTGCTTTACTAGAGAAATATGGAGTGAAGCATAATATTGCAACCCCTATCATCCCCAGACTAGTGGGCAAGTGGAAGTCTCCAACCACAAAATAAAGTCAATCTTGTCCAAGACTGTCAATGCCAACAGAAAGGATTGGTTGCGAAAATTAGATGATGCTTTATGGGCATATCGAACTACATTCAACACGCCAATACGTATGTCACCATATCAGCTTGTGTTTGGAAAGGTGTGTCATCTTCCGGTTGAGCTAGAACATAAGGCCATGTGGGCGCTAAAGAAGTTGAACTAGACTAGTCTGAAGCATCGCTTCAATGTCTTGGACAGTTGTGGTCACATGGTTTTTTGTAGAGTGTTTTTGTGAAGTCTGAGTAGCCAAAACACTCACATCATGCCGTGACGTTAAATCAGGCGCTGCATAGGAGGCAACCCATGAGGATATCAATAAGGTATCCGCATCCTTGGGGTTTTCTTGCCTGTGTTCTTTTCCTAAGGAATTTTAATTTATGTTGAACCGGCATGTTTAGTATAGAATGTGTGTTTGTAGAAGTAGATTAGGAATTGAATGCAGCCATGATCTGGTTTTTAAAGAAAATTTTGTGAAAAATGGAGACCCCTCCAAATTTTTATACAATAAGGTGTTAGAACTGACCTTGATGGATCTGTAAATGACAGCATGCATATTACTAGACAAGTAGCTTAAGCTAAAGCATGAACTGGTAGTTATCTAGTCTGTAGTCTATACTAGGTGCCATGTGTGAAGTGAGTTGCTTAGTATCTGTTCTTGCTATACTGTCAATCTAGAACTTGTCTGGTTTGTCTTGCTTTGGTTGTAGAATGGTTTGGTTAGGATATGATCATAAGCCATTTTTGAATTAGTCTACTTAATCCAAATAGCCTACAAGATGAAACTGAATTCTTTTGATCCCTGAATTTAAGCCTAAAGTTGAACCCTTTTTATTTCTAGCCTGTTCACCTTTCCCGTTTCCTATAAATCTTTGTTTTAGCCTTGGTCCCTCCTTGTACATTGTGCACCTCAACTCAGGCTAAAAGTCAAAGTTGAGTGTGGCTACTGTAGGGGTGAGTAGGAAGATTTGGGTATGAAAAGATCGGGTTAATTTAAAAAGGAAGATAGTGGGTGTGGTTTGTGAGTCGCAAAAGAGAAAAGAAAAAAAAGAGAAAATTAAATAAAAAGAAAAGTGCAGCAATAAAGGCCACACCCGAAGCTTGATAAAAATAAAAAGGTTTGATAAAAGGAGAATAAGGAAGGAAAACTGTAAGGTTGGAAACTGGAGAAAATAAAGAGGTAATTGTAGTCTGAAGGAGGGCATAGTCACTATTTACCTAAATGTACCATTCCCGTCCCTAAGCCTGCATTACAAACCTAACGAAGTCCTATAGTGATCCTAACCAAACTATTTGAGAGACAAAGCATAGAAAATAATGGCAAGCCTATGGTATTGTACATGTACAGCCTGAACTTCTTTGTGAGAGTGAGCATATTCCCAGTCCCTGTATGTGAAATTGATATTATGTGTGATCGGGACTTTTTTGTTGTGAGGGCACTAGAGTGGACTGCGATCGCTAACTATTTGGTTGGAATGTCTGCCTGTGTATGCTAGCTTACTCATGAATATCATTTTGTCACTCATGGATCCGTCTTGTGTTGTTTTGATAACTTGACTAAATGCACTGGTTTTTGAGCTGTTAAAGAGTAGGTATTGTTCTGAGATTTGAGAGATAAATGAATCATGTTGCTGCTGTAGTTTCTAGCTTCCTTTTACTTAAGCGTCATTTTAGTTTTTGCTTTCGTTGTTGCTTGAGGATATGCAAACATTCTAAGTTGAGGGTGTTGATGTGCCGGGATTTCACAGCACTTTTGACGCTTAAAACTAAAGATTTTTGGGAGTTCTTAAGTATATTTTGTTGGATTTGATGTCATTTGTTGCATGTACAGGGAAAAGTGTTGAAAAGATAAAAGTACCAAAAAGTTGCAGATTTCTGGGCAAAAGTCATACCCCACGAGCGTGGGATCTACCACGGCCCGTGGGAGAGGTCATCAAAAGGAACCAGAGAAACCAAAGGCAAAAGTCATCTCCCACGACCTACCATGACGGGCATCGGTCCAGTAATGGGCGTCACAGATCCCGTCGAACTAAACTAGTGGAACTGAAGCTGAGAGGCAAGACTTGATGAGCTACCACGATGCCTGTGAGAGACACAAAGGTAAATTATAGAGCCTAGTGGAGCTTGAAGATAGAGCCTACTAGCAGATGAGATGGCCATGACGGGCATCGCATCCACGATGTCCTATCGCATTAGCCCATGGAATCGAGGTAGGAGACTTGTAGATCAAACATGAAGAAGGCTGATGGGAACCCACGATGCCCGTCTCATCCACGATGGCTTGTGGGGCATCCCATCGTAAGTACTGCGTCCAGCAAATCCTAGAACAGTTAGGATTTGGTCTTTTTTCTCTATAAATACTTCCCCTTAAGTTTATTTCGGGGTCTATGACATTGTTTGTTTTTATTACATTTTGTTAGTGCTTTGGAGACATCATAACACAAGTTCTTGAGAATTAAAGTTTCTTCTTGATTTATTGGAGTGCTCTTGAGATTTATTCAAGATTCTGAATTTCTTTACTTCTTCTTGTAAGTATCTACTCATGATTGTTCCAACACATCTTGATTGTTTACTTATGAATATGAGTAGCTAAATCCACATTTAGGGTTGTGGGAACCATGAAGGATTAACGAAGTAGGCAAAGTACTTGATAATTATAGGGTGGTGTTTATGCATGTATTGTTCTTTCCTTCACTTTGATTGCTTTTTAATGGTGTACAATGTTAGAACTCATCTTATCCTTACTTGCCAGACCAAGAAGGTAACGGATGGTAAAATGGTTGTTCAACAACATAGATTTGAGTCTACCAACCCTCATCTAATAGTCTAGGGTCCAGGGTAAGGGTTAGTAAAGCATACACCCGCGGTCGGACCAAGGTGTGTGGTAAAATTCAACTATCTGAGGGACCAACTATTTAGGTTAACCTAAATTATCGATTATGCATGCTAAGCACCAATCTAGTTTACTAAGTACAATGCCTTACTAAGTTACGATCTCATGGGGAACACTACCCTAGTCGATTCTCTTATTGATAACAACCTTTGAAACTGTTACTTGTTACTTGTTACAAATCTAAGTTACGTTTAATATTTGTTACTGAAAACCCCTCTTCCGAGGGAAATAAATGGCTAACAGCGCAAGTAAACACTAATCAACCATAGTCCTACCATATTCTATGTGGGATCTACCCCAACCTTTGTTGGGTTCTATATTTGAACAGCGACCGCTTACTCTTCTAAAAGGAGGTGTGATTTGGGTGTATCATAGTCATATTTCCATCTCCATGCATTCCTAAAATACATCAAAAACAACAAAAAGGATAACAGAAATAAAGTAAAAACACTTGGGTTGCCTTCCAAGAAGCATTTGATTTTACGTTGCGGCTCGATGATAATATCTCAACCTTCAACCATTATCTAGGAGCATGCCAATCTGATTGGCGTGGCCCATCCCAAGCAAGGAAAGTGCTCCTTCAACATCTTCATTGCATTATCTTGTTGCCAAGGTGGAAACATCATAGACTCGGGTATCTCCTTCATCAAAAACTTACCATGGGCTTCAACCCACTTTCCCTCAGTATTGATCATAGAAACAACTCTAAATTCGTCTAGTGGTTTGGTGGGTTGGCATACATTAAAAGTAACTTCCTCGCTTTCTACACAAAACTTGAGCTCCCCGAGCTCTACATCAACCAAAGCTCTCCCAGTTACCAATAGTGGTCGGCCTAAAATAATGGGCACCTCAAGATCGACATCACAATCCAAAACCACAAAGTCGGCCAGTAGGATGAACTTGTCCACCTTGACTAACACATCAAACAATATCCCACCAGATATTTAATTGATCAATCGGCCATTAGCAATCTCATAGGTATAGGCCTAAGAGTACCCAAGCCCAACTTCTTGAAAATAACAAGGGGCATCAAGTTCATACTTGCCCCGAGATCACATAATGCCTTTCAAAACAAAACCACTCCAATAGTACACGGGATAGTGAAGGCTCCCAGATTTTCCCATTTGGGGTACATGTTGCTTGTCATCGCCGCAATACAGCTGTGGTACACTTCCACCATCCCCACTTCAACTACTCACTTCTTTTTCAAAAGCTCCTTCATAAACTTTGCATACCCCGGCATCTGTGTAAGAGCATCAACCAAAGGAATATTAATAGCTAGCTTGTTGAACATGTCGATAAACTTTTTGAATTGGGCGTCTTACTTTCTTGGTCAATTGTTGAGGGTATGGAGGGGGTCCCTTTGGCAAACTAGGAGCATCCTCCTCAATATCAATAGCAATTTGAGAAGGAGAATCAGTTTCATCCGTCTCTTCATGTAGATCATCATCATTTGAATTCATGTTGGGTGCACTAGGCTTCACCCTAACAACCAGACTTTCATCGACTTTGTTCTCAACTATAATCTCTTCTTCCATATTATCATTTGGATCCACAACAACCTTGATAGCAGGCTTCTTCACCCCCACTACACATTCATCCACTCCTAGTGACTATTGCATCACATGGCCATTGTTCTTCGGGTTTTCCGTTATGTCACTTGGAAGTATCCCCTTCATTCAAGGATTCATTTGTGAGGATAGGTGATTTATTTGTGTCTCAAGATGATTGATTGAAGTCGAGTGTGAGCTCACCATTTAGTGAAGAGTCGACACCTCGCTCTTTAGTTCCTTCACCCCACTATCGGTTGACTCAACCTTTTTCAAGACTAGAGACAACATATCTTTGATTTTCAAATATCCAGGGATACTCACGGTAGGCTGATATAAAGGGGCATCAGCCTTTGGTGGAGGCATATAGGGATTTGTACTTTGATGATTATAAAGATCACCATCTCTTTCACAATCATGTCATGGACCCTCACGGTCTCTAGTCGGCTCCCTATATCTCCAGTGATTTCCTTTGTTCCCTATTCCAACCTTGGTTCTCATCCCTCGAATGCCAAGGACCTATGTTGGTACATTGGTATCCGAGTTGAGAATCCAGCGCAAGATAACATAACTCCTCATCTGTAGAGGAGTACACATCTTAATCATGATCTCTAGAACCATAGGTCCCCACACCATTCACATTTTTATTTCCAGTCCTCATCATATGCTTAGCCAATAGATCAATTTGCATCAATATCTTAGCCATTGTTTCATCTCTCTCCTCTTTTTTTTGCCTAATTTCACTTGTCATAATGGATGAGGTCATTGATGTACCAGGATTTTATGGCACATTTGATGCTTTTAACAACAAAGTTTTGTAGTTTTAAGTAAGTATTGTGTAAATTTATGTGTTTTGGTTATGTTTCAGGAAAGATAGACTTGAATTAACAAAAGAAGTAGTTGGGCCAAAAATGAGACATTTTCTGATTGTTGTGAGTTGAAACGGACCATTGGTACAATCGTTGTATTCAACCTCGAAGACAGAAGATGACAAAAAAAGTGAAGTTAAAATGGAAGGCAAAGCGGTCCATTTTCAGGAACAACGGTCCGTTCTCCTCACTGTTTCCAGAACCAGAGGTTGTTGAATTTTGGAAGTTACAACGAAGAAGGAAACGGTCCATTGTTGATCAAAATGGACCATTTTGGCATCCGTTCTAAGGATGCGTCTTTCCTTTCCTGGACCAATTCGGATTAAATTTATACTTAGCTATAAATAGGACTCCTAGGGTATTTTTGCAGACACTTCTTTCAGCATACTTTTTATACATTTTTTGGGAGAAAACATTACGTTACTTTTTTATTAGAGATTTGGAACAAGTTTGAGCGCTACTTTTAGTGCTTGTTTGGAAGAACAACTTTTGGTTATTAATCGATTCAATTTGTAAGTATGTTTCTTTCAACTATCATTGTTTCTTTTCTCTATAGTATGGGCAACTAAACCCCAAATCTGGGATTGTGAATCCATGCAATGAACAACTCTTAGGGAAAAGGTATTGATATAAGATTGAATAGGTTGTGGGTGAGTTGTTAACAATCGGATTATTGGGAAATTAGCGGTTGCAAATGTTAATTAAAACCCCTTGAATCTTAGTGTTTTCCGAAAGGATTCATTTAGGTTGAAAAATTATTAATGATTAAGAATTCAAAGAGTTAATCTTTGTTTAATGGGATTTCATATAGGAATACGTTAATTCCGCTTAACTTATTGTGGTCGTTTAAATAATATGCTTCATTTCATTTGGGAAGATAAATGAAGGATTGATCAATTTTATATCGAAAGGTAGTAATTGGTATCATTGACCATAGTTCACTCGAAATCAACCTATGATTGCCTATATCGACGCTTATAACCGTTAGATGAATTCCATTGTGTGGTGAAACAATCCTGAATTCCATAAAACTTTGTTAATTCTAAACATTCATTTTTCACAAATTTTAATTTCAGTACTACTAATCATATTCTTTGTTAAGGGATAAGATTTGACATAACGTGAAGTAAATCAATAACTTTAAGTATTATATTTCTTACTCTATTCCCTATGGGATTTGACCCCAGCCTAGTTGTTGGGTTACTATATTTGACAATGATCATTTGCACTTTTTATAAGGGTGTAATTTGAACATATCACTCCCCCATGAAGAAACATCGGCCTCTCTAGTATGCCATGCACGATTTGTCTTTGTCATTCGCTCAAGAAGAGCTGAGGCAATACCATATTATTGGTCCATGAATGTTCCACCCGTGAGGTTATTTGCCACAGATTTTTTCATCAAATTCAAGGCTCGATAGAAACTTTGGAGAAGGACGTTATCAGGCAAGCCATGAGTAGGACACAACAAGACCTTCTGTTTGAACCTTAGCCATGCTTCATGCAATGGCTCATTCGATAGTTGGCAAAAGTTCATAATGTTATCCCTTAATTGCATCATTCGCGAAGGAGGAAAGAACCTCACCAAAAATGCCTCAACCAATCCGTTCCATGAAGTAATTGAGACTTTTAGAAGCTCTTCAAGCCAAGTCGTCGCTTCCCCCGTGAGAGAGAAGGGAAATAAGCAGAGATGGATGGACTCTTGCGAGATATGGTTGATGTTGAAGGGTTGGCAAATCTCTATGAAGTTTCGAATATGTCGGTTGGCGTCCTCATACGCCAACCTTCCAAATAAACCCTTCATCTGAATTAAGTAGAGCATGGTGCTCGTAATTTGAAATACGACATTTCCAATAATGGGTGGTAGGCAGATTACACCTATACCACCGTGTACCAGGTGCTCATGATCCGCATCCATATATCCATCTACGCTTTCTTGGTTGCCTACTTTTCTCATGGGCACCCTGTACAAACAAAAAAAATTAAAATAACAAACACTCTACAAAGTGAACTCAAACGGCAATAAATTGGCGATTCAAAAACTACTCCCTAGCAACAGCGCTATTTTTTATGATGCTCAAAAGCACCCTTCAATAGGAGGTGGTAGCGATCTTCAGAGCAAAATAAAAGTAACCCAATGAGTGTCGGGGTCAAATCCACAGAGAGTGAAGTAGTTATTCGCTAAAAGATCATCGAGAAATAATCACTAAGAGAGCAAATGTTCAAACAACTTGAAAGTAAAATTGGGGGGATTGGAAAGGGAAATTATGTAGCAACTTCGATTTCAACACACAAGCGGAAAGAAAACACAAGATTTGTATCAATGAGAGGAATATTAGGGGTATGCTTCCGATGGGATTCTTCAAAGGGTTAGGGTACTTGATTAATTAAGTAAATTCTCGATTTATGATATGGGTAGCATTGGTTTTATCCATATTCGGTAATCTCTCGATCCTCCAAATATATATCATATGGTCTTTGTTCAAGAACCATAGGTTTTAACACAAACTAACCAATTCAATTACTTGGAGAAGTCATACTATTTCTAGCTTAGACTCTTAGATGAGAGTTTCTGTCGATTAAGCTATTTCTAACCTCAATCTGAGGTGGAAACTTTAAATTCCCACTTTTGAATTCTTATCTGAATTATGAACTCCTCTTTCAAGCAAGAACACAATTAATAAAACTTAATTAATATTTGCAACCATCAATTTTATGATTAAAACTTGAGGAATTCAATAGACCCATATCAATTCATCAATTATAAACTCAATTAAACAAGACCCATACTCAAATTCAAACACCCATCATACACATATTTCTAGATAAGTAAATTAGCTACTCATGCTAAGGAAATAAGGGAATATACCAATTGGGTAACTCATACTTTCATTTATAATTAAGCCAATATCCAAATCCAAGCTCAATTTAGTACAAAAATGGTGAATTCAAGTGTAGAAGATGAAGACAAAGAGTACTCTTTATATCTTTCTTGGTACTATTCTCTATTCAAAAGCTATAAACTCAAAAACTATTCAAAAATATCAGGTACACACTCAAAAATGGGTTTTAGAAGCTTCCCAACGCGTCAATTGAAATTTGACAAAAATGCCCTTTGGACGTGGTGCGATGCGACGTGCGATATGATGTGTGGTCACACCACACATTTTGTGCTTTGCATGTCGCCTGTCCTTCAACCAGTGAATTTAGTTGCTGAGGTGGTGAAGTGCGAAGAGAGGTGCAGATCGCACACGGCGCATTGTACGGCTCACATGTCGGTCGCACCTCTCGGTAGATTCTTCCTTATTTTTTATCACCTTTACACTTTAACTCTTTTTAAGCTCTTTGGGTCCAATTCCTTTATTTTCTACTTTGACCAAGAGTACTTATATTTTCATCAATAAAGGCAATAAGTACCTCTAAATCTCATCAAAATATGGTAATTATTCATGAATAAAGGCTCAATAAGTTGCTAGATTACCAACTTATCAATACTCAAAATGGTTATCGCTGCTACCTGCAAGTAGCATGTAACCGATTTGACTAGGAAGAGGTCATTGGCATAGTCATCCTCTATCCAAGTGATATGTGACTACTTTGGTTAGGAAGAACCAGGAGGGCTTTTGACATTCGTCATATGGTATCTAGGTTACTTTCACTTTCAACTTCTACCAAATTAGTGTCTCCGGTCCCTAGGTTGAAGGTCTCGGCTACATCCCCAGACTTATCTTTCATGAGGTCTCTAATATTTACAACAGTCCCCTTAGCTTGATAAGAATTAGGACAGTGGAGATGAGACTCTCTCTCTCTCTCAATATGCAGCGACACATACTTTTTTAGACTCATTTATTCTTGGAGTAATCGAGGCTTATCTCCTTATCAATCTATTTTAGTGCGAGGTATTGGTTGAAACTTTCATTTCCTTTATCATTTTTGTCCTCGTCCTTATACTTGAGGTATTTTGGCCCTTGAATATCCATATGTCCCATTGGGTATGAAAACTTTGTGTGAGGAGGAATATTCAGTTGAGTATCAGCAGACAGACCATCGCGTTGAGTCCCAGACATGGTTGCACTTTTCTAGTGGACGAGCCTTGGTGATTCAAAAAGGATTTAGTACAATAGATCAAAGTAATACCACAAATGTTTATCCCTACAGACGATACCAAAATATATACTAGAAAAATCATTATTTTGGTTAACAATAAATTTGTAGGGAGGGGATTAAAGACAAGTGGGATTAAGGTTGAGTTCATTTTCTTTTGGTTAAACCATCAAGCAGGGATCAAATACAAGAATTCAAATTGCTCAAATAAAAAGGAAAGTACAAGAAAGGGGGATGTTGAGAGCATTCTTACATAGAAACTCTAGTAAAAAATGATGAAAAGTTACTGGAGGGAGTTGTGGATAGTGGCAGATCTACAATTTTCACTAAGGGGTTCAGAAAATAAGAATATTATTTAAGATTTGAACTTGAATTCTCAAGGTGAGTTTTGAACCCCCTAAACCACTTAGATAACCTCTAATCTTGTGTTTATAAGATTCTCAATCTATATATGTACATAACAAAATTACCTTAATTATATATACAATGTAATTTTTTACCGAGGAGATTCGGGTGAACTCCTTCTCGCCCTCCAGATCTGCCCCTAATTGTGGATCTCTTCCCTTCTTATAAGAAGGGATATTTTATAGGACAAAAAGGCAATCCTTCATTTACGTGTGAAATGGCCACACAATAGCTCTGAAAGGACTATTTAATAATACGTGCTTGGGCTCTGACATTGGTAGAACACCCCACCCTTTTGAGCGTTTAAATTAACTCGTACTTTTGAGGTGAGAATAAGAGTACTTAATATGTTATGAAGGATGTTTTACAAGGTATTTTGATTTCACAATTGTCATATGTTAGGTTTTGAAGTCAATCAAGTTGCGAAATAAAAGTTGGCAAAAGTTATCGTAAGTTACTTTGATAAATTCTTTGAAATTTGGGCTAAATATCTCGGAGCTTTTTTCCTAATATATAAAGCATTAAAGGCCCCCCCCCCCCCCCTCCCGACCTACCAAATAGAAGGTCTATGAGTCTATTTTATAACACACAAAATTGTTCATCCATACGATTTCAAAATAGAGAGATATTCGCATTTTTGTGAGACTGCACAAGCAGACACGTGAAGTAGGCCCAAGGTCAGTGAAAGGATATATATAATTTGTTCACCCTCGGTTATTCTTCATATTTTCACGTTTTCAGTTCAGACAAAGGAGAAAATCCCCAAAATACTCCATAGATCCTTGTGATCATATCTTGGAAGCTTCGTGAAAGTTGCTCTACGTCACGAGCTCATCATTTTGGTAAAGTTTACCCCGTTAATTTTGTGATATAGATTTGGAAGTGTTGTAGCAGTGGAGTATTGTCTTTATAGGGTGCTCTTGGTGCTGTTTCGAGGGTGTATATCAAGGTAAGAATAATCTTTTATCATTTTATAGCTACTTTGAACCTCGATTAGTATTTTACGATAGAAATCCATATCTTTTGTCGGATTATCATGGTGTCTTATATTCTTGTGTGTTGATTGAGCTCCTGCTGTGTTGCAGTATTATGTAGGTGTGGGAAGAAGTCAATAGGCTGCTTGAAATTATCGAAAAAGGTATGTTAAGTCTATTCTCTTCTTTCGGCATATTTCCTTAAAGCTTAGGAGCAATACAACAAGATTGTTATCGTTGATGTACTCGTAACCATAATTGTTAGTGGTTGGTTGCTCAAGTTGTTATACTCATCCCTTGTCAGAATTCTTATTCTGTTAGTAGCAGCCCCATGTTAGACATGGCTTAGAGATTATACGTATAGGTTGTTAATAGCTAAATTACTCGCCTTCGGGCTATTGGATTATCCGTTGTTGCCCTTGGAGCTATTGTGGTTAGCTGCAAAAATGTGACTTTTGCCTACGGGGCTATGTAAAGCTTGCCTAAGGGCCTATTGAGATAAGTGGAAGCCTATGGGTTATTTCGATGGCCTTTAGGGATAAAATGAAGCCAATAGGTTATTATGATTACCTACCGGGTTATATTGAGGCATATTCACTTACGGGCTACTCGATTGCCTAAGAGGGCTATAGGTTGATGCCTAAGAGGGCTATATGTTGATGCCTACGAGGATATGTTGATGCCTAAGAGGGCTATATGTTGATGCCTACGAGGATATGTTGATGCCTAAGAGGGATACAGGTAGATGCCTACGGGGCTATGTTGATGCTTTCAGAGCTATACTGATTGCCTATAGGGCTAGATTGTGACTAATAGGGGAATATAGATTGACTTGTACCTACCGATCTTATAGGGGCTCGAGTAGGTTATTTGATTGTTGTTTGTACCTTCTGAGCTTATGGGGGTTTGGTTAGGTTGTTGTTTGATTATTATTGGTATGCTTAGATTCAACAGCAGGTAGGTGCTCAGGTTATCTTTGACTCTCTAATCTAGTTGCTTACAACACTTTATGATTCCTGCATAGTTATTATCTCTCCTTACATGCTCGGTATGTTATCTCGTACTGACGCCCCATTTTCTGGAGGCACTGCATTTATGCCTGCTGGTCCCGACAAATGACTAGACAGACCTTCCCAACAGCATGGTTGAGTTCCAGTAGGTTGGATAGCCCCTTTCTTCCGGAGCTTCCAAAGTTCTGAGGTTTGTTAGCTTTTATTATAAATAACTTTTGGGTAGGCCGAGGCCCTGTCCCAGCCAAGCTTTACTACTCTTAGAGGCTTGCAGACTTTGAGTTGTATAAATATGTGTTGTCGGCCATGTTGGCCTTGTTGTTTTGTTCTTTTAATGCAAAGGCATGTTGGCCTTTATCATATATGTACATATATGTTCAGTTTGTATGTTTCTAGATAGCATGGTGGCTTCGACCGCCCACACAGGGTTTAGTTATTGTTCTATATGAATTGTTAGATTTTGCTGAGTTTATTACAGGTTTTGTTGAGAGGGGTCTTGCCGGTCGAGGGTTTATTTTTAAGCCAAAATATACTTATTTATTTCTTTGATTTTGTTTATCCAGCAAGAGTCGGCTCAGATCTAAATTGACATTAAGTTCCAATTACATCCCTAAGTTGGGGCATGACAATTGGGCTCGAGATTGATTGAGGAAAGGTTGGTGCTAGGTTCAATACTGACTGTTGATCTGCCTGAAGGTCTTTATGAGGGAGATGCAACTGTAAAGTGGCTCGTCTCGTGGGAGGAGTCCCATAGGGCTACCCGATTACAAAGCAACCTTGGTTGTGTTGGGGCGATATCGGTCCAAGTTGCGTCAGGAAGGTCTACCTTAATTTTCTCGAGTCGAAGTAAGAGCAGCGATTCTTCAATTCCAACTCAATCACGTGTCATGGTGTGGTTCATTCATCCCTTTTGCCAAATACGATTTTTGTCCTCATACTACTTCATTTGTATTTTCATATCCAAAAAATAATTTTTAACTTTCAAATAATTTGAAATATTATTTTTTATCAAATATTAAACGTGAGCATTGTTTAGGACGGTGTTCTTCTTAGTCGAGATATCCTGAATTTGACCAAAGAATGGAAAACCTTATCAACCACGTGTCATGTCAATCTGAGTAGTACTCAGAAAACACCTTCATTAATTAAACAAAACCCATTTTGGGAAAAGCATCAAACTAATCCGAAAAGGACTGACCCCTTTTCCCTTCCTTTGTTGACACCTCATCCTAAATTTAATAAAGAAAAAATAACACAAAAGATGCTGAGGATAGTAACAGTTGACACGTGTCAATCCTTCCCTGCTCTCACCAGTTTTAGACAAGTGTCTAACACAACCAAAGTCATTTCTCTCTCTAACATCCTTCTAGTAGTTCCATTATGTACAAACCACCTCACTATATCCATCATGTACCCTAATTTGTTGCTAGGTAGGTCCCTTGTAAAATATTACAATTACTCCTTGAGGATATTGAAAATTCATCTTATCCAAATTGAAAAGTTCAATGGATCAAGATTGTTAAATTCTTGTAAATTCATTATTATCACAATATATAAGGTAATGAACATGGCCTTTTAGGTATTTTCTCAATTTTATCGAATAACTTTATCTATTTCAAGACTTAATAGATAAAAAAAAATCACCTATCATTATTATCAATACTGAAATATAAATCTAAAATTTCACAATTTTTTCAATCCACTTTATTGACAATGTCTAATTTCAGTTCACCAATTGCTAGAGCAATACCAAGAGAGGGATCACAATAAATTTGAACCTTAAAAAGTATTTTCTCCGTCTCAATTTATGTGAGTTAATTTGATTTGATACGGAGTTTTAAAAAAAAAAAGACTTTTGAAATTTGTGGTCTAAAATAAGTCATAGATGTTTGTGTGACTGTAAATTATTTTATTAAGGGTATAAGCATTTTAAAGTTAAATCAATATTAAATATTAAAATGTGTCATTTTTTTTGTAGACCGATTAAAAAAGCAAAGTGAATCATATAAACAGAGAAAGAGGAAATACAATCCAACAAAGAACATGGGTTTAAATTAGTACTATTTCAGAAAGAATGGAGGATCTTTACAACTATTTATATGATGAATCAAAGTTAAACTATTGACCAAAATATAAAAGGTTGACACATGTGAGTGACCACAAACTAAAAATACCCCCTAATAAAACATCCATCTGTGGAAACTGTGTGATTAGAGACAGCACCTAAAAGGGGCTATTGAGTCGTACCCACGTGTCACCCTTCATCCTTTCCAATTTCAGCCACTTGTCCTCTCCATACTACTTTCTTTGTCCCCTCCACACTCAAAATCCATGCCCCATTTTCTTCTTTTCATTGCATTTTCTGTTCCCTATTCTTCTTGTTTTTCTTGATTTTCCTGGAAACACAACATTCTCTGTTATAGCTAAACAATTTTCTTGATTGTTTTTGCTTCTCCCATCCATTTGTATGACATCTTTGGTTGATTTTTTTCTTAAATTGGGTGTAAAGACTTAATCTTGGAGCTTTAATCCATCTAAAAATGCAGTTAAACATCACTTTTCTTCATTTGGGTGTGTTTAAATTTGATCATGAAACATTTAAAAAAGCAGAAACATGTGCAAACAGTTAAGAGTTTGATAGTTCTTTATTTTGCTGTATGGTATTACCATGGGTGATGAAGATGAGAGGAGGAGAAGCAGAGTGGAGATGGAGAATCTTTCATTGGATACAAGCAGATTTTCAAGGGACTTGTTGCAAAGATTTATGGGCACTTCAGAAAAATCTGAAGTGGAGGAAGTAGGTGGAAGCAGAGAGGATATAAATGAAGATGAGTTGAATCTTGGGTTGTCATTAGGTGGTAGATTTGGTGTGGACAAGACTTCAGCAAATTTATTGGTGAGGTCTTCTTCTATAGCTGCTTGTTTGGCAACAGTTAGAGATGATGATGCAGTGGCATCACCACCAGTGACTTATAATCCTAGCAACTTGATGAGAACTTCTTCATTGCCAGTGGAGACAGAGGCAGAATGGAGGAAAAGGAAGGAATTGCAGAGTTTAAGAAGGATGGAGGCTAAGAGGAGAAGATCAGAGAAAGTACAGAGGAATTTAAGGGGTACTGAGAAATGTATGGAAGATGAAAATAGAGGTAAATTGGACAAGGAACAGTTGTTGGCTACTGCAAAAAAGATTGGTTGTAAGTTGCCAACATTGGCTGCTTTTGGGGCTGATGTGGCAATGGCAAAAGGGAAAGAAAGTTACTTGGGTAGTAAAATGCAAGAAAAAAGGAAACCAGCATCACAAGGGTCAATGGAATCCCAAGGTGGTTCTTCTTCAAGTATATCTGAATTGGAAAGTAAACCTGCACTAGGTAAGGCAAATTATTTATGAGTTTAACTTATAAACATACTGATTTACTTATTCATTATATTGCTTAGAGTTGTTTACTTTTCCTACAACATTGATGAATCAATCAATTGCTTAGAGTTGAGAATCAGACAATTTGCAATTGTTCTAGAATTGGATTTTTGTTACAAGTACTCACTCCGTCCCAATTTAAGTATATTAGTTTGATTAGGCACGGAGTTTGAGAAATAAAGTGAGATTTTTTAATATTGTGGTCTTAAATTAAAAATGTGTAAGTCAAACTAAAGAAAAGTAAGACACTTAAATTGGGACAAAGGGAGTAGTATGTTTTACTTTTTACTTTGGCATTGAACTCTTGATCCTTCTTTGAGTAGTCTATTTTTGGCTCAGTAAGGGTGTTATCACATGTTAATTACTGTAGTGGAACAAGTCTAGTGCTTCTTGTTGAATCTTGCTGTCAAGATCCTCCAGATCTTTTGTCCATACCCACATGCATGTGTTCTTTCTAATTGCTATTTGCCATGTTCTTGATCCCAGAGCTGTTGTTATATGCACTTCCTTTCTACTGGTGAAACCTTAAGAGTTGACTTTTGTGTCGAGTATTTAGAGGTACTTAGTCTGACATAAAAACACAGCCAGAATTTCAATTTTATGGGTTTAGGATTTTAGAATTAAGACTTCAAGGGCTAATAACTGTCCAGGTGGCTTTTGGTACTCTCCTCTTGTTGCCACAAAGAAGCTTTCATCCCAAGAAATTGGAAAGAAAGGGGAAAAAATTAATAATATCATACGCTGACATACTGTTGAAATGCTTAAGATAAACAAGTTGGTGTGGTTGATAAACCAACTAGGCTCAAACTAATATACTCCTTTCTTTTAATTTTCGTGGTTGTTTGATGTAAACCTAGTAGGTTAGAAGTTTTTATAAAATGCTTTATTCCTTAGAGAGAGAGACCGACATTGTTGATTGCATTAAATGGCAATTATTTTGATTGTTAATTTGGAAATATTGATAAATTAGCATTGACATCTTAGACACCATAGGCAGTCAAACATTGTCATATGACATGAAAGGAGTATGACATTGGAGAGTTTGGCTAGCCCATTTATCAGCTCTTAGGTACCTTTAGATGACGAAAAGAAGAGGATGCACTCTTATTTTGGTGTGACTACGGAAAACTTAAGACGCGATAAACAACATAGGTTGGTTGGTAGAGAGTTAATTTGCAGGTAATGCATGGTGCATTAATTAACCTTTCTATATGGTAAAATTTCTCTTCTTTATCTTGGAGTCCACTCTGCATGGTTACTGAAGTCTAATAAGTTCTTTAGCTTTCAAGTCTGAGAAGTTGTTGAGTTTGTGGTATTAAACATTATACGTAAGCAGCAGTATACAAAGATACAATTAAGGAAGTTCTTTTATAGCAATTACTTATTGAGCAATTAAAATTGTTCTTTTGTTTTTCTTTCTTTTCCCTCGTTTATTTGATCTTCGCGCTGTATGATGAAGGATTAGATTCTCGTGCTGGAGCTAATATTCAACAATTTTTTGTATTAAAATTTGACAGATGTTTATATAAGAAAATAGACCAGATATTGTGGATTATTCCAATCACATATCAGATGCCCCTTGTGCCCTTCAGATTTGCACTTTTTGATATCTAAGCATTTACCATTCCCATAATATTGTAACTGCTGATGACTTCTACTTGCTTGTTTCGTGCTTATCATTTTGATTTAATATGTTTCGGGCATGGGATTGTTATTTCCATTTCGGCCAGTTCTCTTTCTGTTGAGTACGAATAAGAAACCTTTGTGCTTACATTGTCCAATGATAGATCTTCCAAGAAGACCTCTAGAGATGGTGTTCGACTTGCTAATTGTGGAATGACGTGATTCAAAAGTTAATTACTCATCGTAGGGGGCAAAAGCTCATACGGAAATGCTAGAAAAGATGAGCTTTCTGATATCAAAACAAGATGATGGACTTGATAAAAATTGAAGTTGTTCTCTGCTTGCATTGATCGAAAATCTTCATAAGTTGAAACAGGTGCACAATGTCGAGTAGAACTTCAGTCATCTAGCATTTCTCTAATAGAGCTTTTTCTGACCAAAAGTTCCATGCACGCTATGTGTTATCATTTTGCGTGATGAGTGCTATCACTATCACTATCATTAGGTTTCTTATTGTACTTGTTACCTAAATCTTTTGAATCATTTAGGCATTGAACAGTAACGTTATTATGAAAGAGACTACTCATTTTGTTGATGGAAATTACTACGAAATGTTTTCTTCTGGTTTTTGCTTTGTAGAAAAAACATGCACTGAACAAGTCATCTAAAACCTGGTCTAGACATATATTGCTCTTTTACCACATACCAAACCTGAATGAGCAATTTGCAAGAAATTGGGAAAATGTCTGAAAAGCGCTCTTATCATATATGATATTTGTATCTGGTAAGTTTAGTTTTGTTTTACTTAAAATGTTGATCGCCTAAAATGGTTGGGAAAAAAATTCATGATCATTTACACTAGGTTTGGATGATAAGAATCATGGAATTTTGTTTATGATGTGTTTCATCAGATGGGGAAAAAAATGCCAAAGTGCCTTTATTGAACTGAATTTTGTAAACAGATTTTGGGTCAGTATATTATTCAATCGCTAATTTCCATGTAAAGTATGCAATATCCTTCAATTGCTTATTTCCATAGCAAGTACACAATTTCCTGAAAAATTCCGATAGTTATGGTGAGAAGGAGAGGATCAAATATCGTTCTGCTGCTCAGCTAGTAATTACTCATCTTAAGGCTGTGGAAGCACTCAATATGAGCTGGCTTACCTCCTTTGGCCCCATATAGCTATTCCTTTCTCTGGAGAATATAATGATCTTAAGTTATTGCTGATTAACAGAAACCCATGGTCTGTATGTTTTTGATCAGATGGTTCATGATCGTAATGGTAACTGACAAAATATATTAACAATCATTGGATCCTTAACTTGTAAAAGTTTTTTTTGGCTTGCACCTCTAGAATAATCTTGTATAAACTGCTAGATTAACTCAAAAGAGATTGGATGGTAGAGTGCCATGCTAGATCACATGTGATATGATTATCCCTCATCACATCAAACAAAATGCTCCAGAAATAAAATTGGTTTCTTTTGACGTATGCATACATTATACTGTTCCGAGCTACAAGGATGTGATGTCAAACTGCGATCGAGCTCTTCTAATGGTTCACAGTTATATTGTTTTAGATTCAGTAGCGCAAATTACACTGCTGTTCTAAAGTGCAAAATAATATTGATCATGGGTTCTCTGATATAGTTCCACACGCTCATTTTGCATGACTGCCTGCACTAGATAACCTCCTCCTCCTTCTTCTTCTTCTTCTTCTTCTTTGTTTTCCTTTGTGTTATCTCACTTTTAGTTTCTTGTTGAAGTATATTTACTGCTTGACCACTGCATCGTGCTATTTCAGGGAAAGACGAATCCATTTTTTATACGTAAGTCTTAGAGAATTTAAAATCTGGTCTGAGATTTGGGTTAATATTCTTGAGTCTGGTTAAGAGGGTGTTCAAACACGTGTTAGCTGTTGCTCCTCTTTCAGAAAGGAATCAACTGATGGGATGCAGGGAGGAGCTGAGCTGATAGCAGTAGTCATTTATGAGACAACGTTTTGGCTGACGGGATCTTTCAGCGTCCAGTAACTTTGCATGTTTGTCTGTTTGTGATTGCTCATGCACTTTCTTTCCTGAGGTGGTTATAACTAAGTTGTGGAGTTAATAATTGAAGGAAATTAAATAAATAAATTTAAAGGGAAAATTAGAAGGGTTACACCTATCGATAACAGGTGTCGTTTAAACAAAAGATATCTTGTTTAAATGCGCATTCCCCTTCCCTTTAACACACTTTCTTTTCCTCCTGAAAAAAGATCAAAGCATAGAAAACAGACAATTCTCTATTTCCAAAGTTTCCTGTGAAGTTCTTGGGTAGAATCTTCTGCGAAACGTGTCGGAACAACCCACTGTAACAGGTATGATCATAGACTGGGACTCTTATGGTATAATTTGTATTTATGACATGTGATTGCACTATTTGTACTACTGAAATGTATACGATGATCGTACGAATTGTTTGTTTTTGTTATTCTCCAATAATAATGTATATATTGGCAAAAAGTTTGGAAGTGCGTGCATACATGCCATTTTTGCCTGATTTTAATTAACATTTTCCTTCCATCCTTGCTTTCTCTTCTTTCTTCCAATACATTGACAAATAAAATGTTCCTTGCAGGATCGGCTGAGGCGAGCCCTCCCAGTATCCAATCATTACAGAGAGATTTCGGAAGCCGAACGCCAGGAGGAGAGGTGGAAATTAGTCCATCTAACAGGGTTGATACAACAAAAAGTCGAGTGCAGGAAACTGGGACAAACGCGTTGGGGGACATGCCATGTGTTTTCACAAAAGGAGATGGTCCTAATGGGAGGAGAATAGACGGTATATTATACAAATATGGTAAGGGGGAAGAGATTAGAATTATGTGTGTGTGTCATGGAAGTTTTCTCTCACCAGCTGAGTTTGTGAAGCATGCTGGAGGCAGCGACGTCGCTCATCCTCTCAAGCATATAGTTATAAAACCCAATCCTTCTCCCTTTGTATGAGCACAATGCATGGTAATATAGCCTCTCTTGCATAGTGTTAGAGGGGAGGATCATACAATACAACATGCAAAGCAGTAACTGTGACCCTTTGTTCTTTACGTCTTTCTTTTAATCATTCTCATGATCATGAGAAGTTAAGACTAACTTATATCCATTACTTGTGCACATTTTAATGAAATATGGAGCAATGGAACTTGAGCAGTGTCACATCCTTAGACTTAGTTCAGTTTCCTTTGAACTTCATAATTTCCAGGAACATTATGGGACATCGATCCTATATATCGGAAACCTGCTGCCTGCATCATGTGCAGTAAAATGAAGGTAAGAGATTTCAGGTTCTAGGTGTAAAACTAAGTTCACTGAGGAGTTATACTGCTAGGATTTTTCAAAACTGTCACTAGGTGCATGTCGGAACTTTGAGTGTCGATGCAAGTGAAGAGTTATGCTGCTAGGACTTTTCAAAAATGTTACCAAGTGCATGTTGGACTTTGAATGTTTTTGGAGGATTCGATGCGAGCGAGATAGTATTTTTGGAAAGCTCAAATAACATATTGTATAGTAATATTGAGGTTGTGGTTAGGGCTATTAAATGGGCGGTTTGAGCTGAATTTGAGCATGTTAGAATGGAATGTGGTCCGTTCAAAAGTTCTGTCATCTGTGCTGAAATGATATGAGTGTAAATCCCATTTTCGTAATTCACACCTAGGACTAACATTACGAAAATGAAGCAGTGCAGTTTTGTTTAGCATATAAAATTAATTAGCATTTCTTTTTTTAATCATCAACATGAATAATTGGCACATAATAATTGCTCTTGTTTGAGGATCAACGATGTCGTGCATGATCCTAGTTGGTCACGACTAGCATTCCTCTCGGGTTTACGCTACTAGTCTTGATGTCCTGGCATTTAAGCCACCATTTCGAGTCGTAATCAAGCGTTGGTCGATTTGCTATGATATTAATCTCATGAACGAGACATATAAAAGAGCTCAACCCAAAAGAAGAAGATCAATTTGCTATGATATTATTAATGTTACGAACGAAATAAGAGAGTTCAATTCCAAAAAAGTTTCAATTTGCTATGATACTAATGTTATGAACGAAGTAAGAGAGCTCAATCCGAAAAAAGGTTAATCTATTGAGTGAAAATACTATTTAATTAATGTATAAGCCCATTAATATATTTTTTTTAATCCACAAGAAACAATTGATGCATAATATTAAACTTGTCTGCTATATGTCAGTTACGTTGTTCACGAATCTTTCAAATTGTAGATAAAATTATGCTAATTATGAAAATAGAAAGTCTTATCTTATTCTCAAAAATTGAAGTGTTAAATATTAGGAAAAGGATAAAAAGAAGATTGAAGAAAATTTAAGCGGAGCAACCCCGTGTGTGTCATGGGGGGGGGGGGGGGTGACGGGCAGTGCAGTTCAATCTTTGTGTGAAAATAGAAAATGTTGCTTAGAATCGATTAGTAGGTTTTTTAAAGTAAAATCATAGGTTTCAATATATATTTATAACTAATAGAAAATTAAGGTATACTTTTTTATTTTATAACGATACCAATCATATCGGATAAATTTATATGCATAAATTTTATTTTATAGGTTGAGTTTAAAAATATTTTAAAAATTGATATTGAATTTTTGGGTGAATTCAGATTGAAGCAACTACAAAATACATAACTTTATTATTATTGAACTTCATGTATAACTTTTTTGAATGATAGTATCATCGATATGACTACACAAATTTTTTATAACTTATCAAAGAACATATGTCAATAAAATGTACGAAATTTGTAAGCTTTACTTTGAATTTAATGGACTGATTTATATGAAATCTGGCATATTTTGTAGAGCATCATCTTTTGTACATATTATAAATAGTGTTATGTGTATTTTCTATAGATAAATTTTCATGTTCTTTCTCTAGTTATTGACATCACAAACCATGTAAAGGAGTATGATCAGTTTCTCATTGTTACGAGTAGTTTAAAATCGTATCAATCTTGGAAAATGAAAATTATATTTTTTGCATTATATTAAAGTTTGTTATTATTTTATATAACGAATCGAACATTTGAATAATAGTGTAACTCTAAGATGGAGTTTAAGAAAATTTATCGAATCATTTCAATATCGAAGAAAAATTGAGATGATTGGGACGATTTTGAAAATTTTAAATTTGATTATGTCCAATAGATGAATAATCAAAAAATTGGTATGATATAACTTTTTAAAATTTGATTGTACCATTGACACCCCTAATTGGGACACATGACAGGTGATTAGTAAAATATTACAGTTTTGCATTCATATTTAATTAATTTTTGTCACTCATTTTGATAACTATGCAAAAATACCCTTCTTTCGGCTAATGAAAAAAATTGGACAAGAATATTCTTAAGCAATTTTTTTTTTGTGAAGTGTGTTGTTGTGTTGTTTTGAAATCCTATTAGATCATGATGGCTTACTTATAATTGTCTATCAGTTATGTTGCTGAATTACCTTGACGTTTTATCGGATTAACAAAACTCGATGTTATATTCATTTTATTTATTTTATTAAATCATTCACAAGTCATGTCAGATTAACAAATATATATATATATATATATATATATATATATATAATGATTTTGTGCCTGTTCAATTATTTATAAAATTCTGTCAAATATAAATCAATGATATATGTATTATTATCTATTTTGTTCTATTGTTCTCAATTTCAGATCAATATGACTTTTCTATGTTATTCAACATATATTTTTTGAACTTGCAAGTTTTGTTTCGATCAAATCACTCTAAAACTATTGCAACTGATCTCAAATTCAAAACAAAGTCTTCAAGCACCAACACAAAATGGTTTTCATTATCAATTAGTCAAATAACATAGAGTGGAGAAGACATTGAAGTAAAAGATATAATATTAGTTCAAAAATATTTTCTTAAAATGGCGAACCTACTTTATCTTCTTCAATATTTGTAAGAACTAGTTTCACGGCACGTGCGTTACGCGTGTATACCAAATCATGTTGTACCTGACTTTGTAAAATAGTATCAGTATCTTTAAAACATAAGTTTTGATTAAATATATATACACAAAAATATAAATTACATATTTATGTGAGTATCAATTAATGTGGATCATCGTATATTTACTTGTTTGTTGAGGTTAAAATTATTGAATATAGCGTGAACATATAAAGATGAACATTCAAAGTTTAATTAAATATAATGAAATTGTTAGTGTAATCCATTTGAACCTCTTTGTGCACCGAAGAATAGTTGGGTTAACACAATCTAATCGACTATTAATAATATAATAGTTCTTAATTTATCTTGTTAACAAGCACACAATGTTTAGTTATATCTATTTGATTGTCATTTGATCGAATTAACCTGAAATTAAGTTTGCAAAACAGAAGATAGTAGTCTACAAGTGTTACTCACAAGTACTAAACAATATTATACACATCGAAAATATTTAACTTATTTAAGTGCTCTGAGTACACAATCATCTTTTGAAAGGTGCATGGATCAATAGAGCTAGGGCACTCCTTCTAATTAGTTAAATAATATGAAATAATGTCACAACAAATAGGCTAATACTCTATTTTTACATAATTTTTTTGTCCTTGAGAAATCATGACCAAGGCTATATTAAATCTGTGGTGCAGGAGTGTTTGGCAATGACCCTACTATGTAATATAAATATCAATAAATTATATCTAGGAGGAAGACATAAAACCTAACTTCCACAAAACAGACATAAGTTCACTATACAACCCTCCTTATCATCATAAAAAGGGGAAAAAGACATACAGATACTTTGGAGGGAGAAAAATCAATGTTATAAATCATAAAAACAAAAATCTAGTAAAGGAGCTATTAAGAACATTATATCTGAAAGAAGACAGTTGAATTACGTCCCATCTATATGGACCAAAAGTCTCTCTGGGATCTCTTTAACATGAAATAAAATTGTCATCTCCTGTGCAACTCCGTTTAGCAAGGGCAAACACAACTCCATTTATTAATGACAAACCATCACTTAAAAGATTTTTTTTCTAAGAAACAGGTGATATGTACTCAAAATAAAGAATTAAAAAATTAGAAAAGAAAGATATAATAGCAGTACTTCATATGTGCAAGTAATAATGGAACCAAAAAATTCGTGTCATGAAAATTCTAACACCTACAATATTATTATCAATTTTTAGTAATTAAAAAAACTATATGATTTGCTACATTATTAGTATTTTTAAAAAAACATTGTTCTTCTTGAAAACAGTACCCGAAAATATTTCAATGGAAAATAATTTTCAATAAATAGGTAACTTTTGAAAAAATAGTTTTTGAAAAATATTCTCATTAGGCAAGAGCATCAAATGGATGACCAAAATCAAGTTGTTTCTCTTATAAGCACATGTATTTATGTCACGACTCAGACCATCGTGAGTGGCACCCACCCAATCCCCGGATGAGCGAACCAATAGAGTCCAACTCTTAGCCTAGACTAACAGCCTAAAACCAGCAAACAGAAAATAAATTAGCAATTCGAATACGCAAGGAACCATATCATTAAATAAGCCTGCGGAAATTCCCCTAGAACCTGAAAGTCATCGTACCAAACGCTACCAATACTAGAGTACGGGGATACAACTCCAAAACTTAAAACAATAAGAAATAGTCTAAACCCGAAATAATTGGGCTGTAACTCAAAAGATAGACACCGAGGCAGCTTGGTCGAACAGCTCACGCTTGATATCTGGAACAGTCAGGCCTACAAGTGAGGTCGTGCGTCAACCGCCGAAAGATTTTCTGTACTCACAAAAAAACAAGCAAGTGCAGTATCAGTACACGACCACCTTGTACTGATAGGATCATCAGCCAGTTCCAATAACAATGTATGAACAGTACAAGAATCAAGTAACAGTACAGGAAACACGTAATCCAATTACCAAACACCTCTAACTACAAATCTCATCCTAAATTGTCTCTACATGCCATTCACTTCCAATATGAAAATCAATACAAGTCACACCCTCATATCTATATAGCCCGGACCCACCCTGGGATCCCCTCTAACCAACACCTAAGTGTTCACAAGCAACCCGGTCTACACCAAGACCAACTCTAAATCAGATACAACAATAACCCGGCCTCACAAGGACCATAAACAATTATCACTCTCAATAATACAGCCCGGTCCGCTCACGGAACCAATATCAATCAACACAATGCAACAAATATCCATGCAATGATGCAGTAAAGTAAACCCGTACCAAGCGTGGTACCCGAGCCAACCGTTAGTAATTTTCCGTACCAGGAGTGATACCCGAGCCAACCGTTAGTATTCCCGTACCAGGCGTGGTATCCGAGCCAACCGAATGTCAACAATCCACAGTCACAATAATGAACAATTAACTTGTAAACCAACAAGCAAAAATGCACAGTTCAAAAGTACCAGACTGATCAAACAGGACTATAAGACATTCCAATTCATCTCCTAAGCAATGCATCTCATACAATCACTTAGATAAAAGTACTCAAACACACAATGCATAAAGAAATCAAGCCATCACCTACCTCGAAATGATCCAAGCTCTACTCAACTGGAGCTTTCTCGTTCTCCGAAGTTCTTGCCGATTCTTAGTCTAAAACAACACACAATAACCAAGAATTAATCCTCATGGCCTACAATTTACCCGGATTAAATCCTAAACCCCAAGCCACCCATGATCATTCCACCCTTTCCTCGAGCTTTTCCACCGTTAATTCACCTAGTTCTATTATTTTTACGGATAAAATTAGGAAATTAAGATCACATGATCATAAAACGGCAAATTTAGCAACACCCAAAAACTTCTACACATAGAATCCCCCTTTTTCCCAGATTTTACCATCCCTAAGTCATCCCAAACCTCTTCCCAAGTCCACCCCTAGCAATTTTACCGCATAAGAAAAGTATTATGGAGTTTGGGGAGTAGAAACCTTACCTTACGGAAGAAAAATGATAAAGAACGGAGGAAAACGCGTGAAATTGCCCTAGTTCTTCTCCCAAATGAATTGTAGAAAACTGAGCTGTTTTGGGGAAGTTTCTGCATTAAATTCCATCGGGCTCCGCTATAGCGGTCGGCTTCTACTATAGCGGTACCGCCGTAGCGGAGTCAACTGCTATGGCGGAGATTGACCGCCTTGACTTTCGCTATAGCGGTCTTTTCTCCCGCTATAGCGGAGGTCGCCACAGTGAAGCCTTAGCGCTCGTCACGGACAGAATGTGCGGAATTCTCTAAAATTGGTCCATTTTACAACACACTTGCTTCCCCCGACGATCCGAAATAACCACTTTCACGTCAATCTCGATTTCGGAAGATCTATTTACCCGAATTCGATTCCGAAAAGTCCCATGGACTCCTTTATATCTTGGCTACGTGAAAAACTAGCTCAAATCAAGACATCTAACTCAATCTTTACCTGGATTTCCCTAGACTATACCTCACTCTAAATCCGACTGAGGTTAGCCTAGCCCAGAATTTCAAACTCCCAAATCCGGAGTTTTCTAACTCTAAAACTTGGCACGATTGGACTACCCGTGACGACGGACTCAGTCGTTACAATTTACCAACTACCTCTAATTCCTTCTCCCCTGCCCTCAATTTTTTTTGGTTAAATAAACAATTAAAGTGAAAAAGCCCACAAATTACATGTTTCACTATTGCATTGACTTGACAATGTAAATATGTGATACCTAGGCCTAACTCAACCTGAAAAGTTATCTCTCATGTAGGGAGAATTACCTAACTCCATATAAGCATATCACCAATTCATTTCCTAATCAATATGAGACTATAACCCACTCTAACACCCCCTTTCTAACATGTCGAATAAGTTATTTCTCTGAAAAACATTTCCAATTATGTTGGCCAAGAAATAATCTAAGTTGCTATAACTATTGAGAATCTAACTTTTCATGTAATCAACTCACTGTGACAACTTACTATATAAAAACACATAGTGACATAATAAAATAATCACATTTCTGTCGGCACCAAATTACGAATACATCAATTGCATAGAATGGTATTATTTTCACCTCTTACAATAACATACATGCTAGAATTAAGTCTTACTCTTAAAGAATAAGTTATTTTTGACACGTTGCTAGCATATTTCTTAGAAAAAGCAATACTCAAAAATTAATAACTAAAATCATGGCCTCTCACATAACTGAATGTTATAAAAAAATATTATTCTGCAAGAAGCTAATAACCATGTTCAAAATGACACTGAAATAGGAAAATTTTCCTTGGCTTTTCATTCATTTATGTTACTGCATTAATACAAGTAAAAAGAAGAAAGACAAAAAAAGAAAACCTATATTGTACCCTAGTCTATTGGCTATTAACTACACTCCAAAATATATACAGCTGTATTTGTACAATGAGCTGTTATGTACTATTTGTATAATGAAGAATATACCCTATATATGTTGCTCTATTTTCATTCTCAGCTGTAGCTTAATTGTTTATCTATGTCATACCTTGTATTGTCCACATCAGTTCTTGTAAATGAGCTTGTTTAGCTGAGGTGTGATCTTATAATTTTTTGCCAGGTGTCTTAGAAGAACGCTGAGAATTTTTCTCAATGTGTCTTTCTTCATTCCTCTTCTTTTCCTTTCTTCCTTCAGCTCTTTGTTTTTTACATTGAGTTTGATTGTCATCTATAATTACTGCATGACTGATTGTTTTAATTCCAACAAATCAAAATTCAGTGACTAAAAGTGAACATTCCACCAACATATTATTAGAGAAATCAATTTTACCTTAAATATACATTCAAAAAGCACGATCTAAAAAAGGATATATATCCTGCAATCAGCAACATATTTAACTTTAATAATATGACAGGGATTCTCAAGATACTTTTTTCTTTTCATCTGAAATTATCTTAAACTAATTTTCTTTATTCTCTGGAATCTGCCCATGTCCACCACAGAACCACCAAAAATATCTCTATAGTAGATGTTTCTACTTCCTTAGATTCCAAGAAAATCTAGGGTGCATCAACTTGTGACTTTTTGCACTCCTCATTTTATTTTAATGCAGTCCAATAACCCTTCATGATAAGTTAGATTTGCTCAAGTTTAATTCAAGTCTCTTGACCTTATCAAATAAAACTAAATTAGCATTAAGTGATTGAAATAATAAAACAAACCATCACTTTCAATGAATTTAGAAGGCATAAATTCACACCTTTTATCCCATGCCAATAGAAACTCATTCTGTAAATTGTGCACCAATCTTGATTATTCATAAACAAGAGATTCTGATGAAGATACTACCAATTAGTGGTGTAACTTCAAAGGTCTTGTCACTATGAAGTCTTGTTGATGTGCACAAGCATTAGCATTATGCTTTTTCGAGAAGTTTGCCTGGTTTTTTTTTTTGTCGATCTTGAACCGGTGCATAATTTGAAAGATGATTTTAGATGGCTATCTTCCAACAGGCGTCTGTAAAGGAGGTAGGGATCTCTTCAAACAGGCGGCTTAGCGTGTATTTGTAGGGTTTTTTAAAAAAAAAAAAAAAAATTAATAAGAGAAGGGTATTTTGATAATTTCACTTTAAAGTTTTTGAGTTCATGCTTTTAAGGTAGTATAAATTAAGGATGGAGTTTTTTGAGATTTTAAAAAAGAACTAATTAAAATTTAAGCACAAACAATCAACTCTAAAATGATTTTAGCAATTTTAACAATAATACTTATTAACTTTAAATTTCTACCATAAAACACAAAATTTGAGCTTCTAGAATTAAATAGCTATAGTATTCTTGGTGAAAAGAAGAGTTGGAGATAAAGTGAAAAAAATAAAAGGAAGATAAAAAAATTATTTTCCTTGCCTATGAAATAAAAGAAGCATAATTTGGGCAACTTATAAAAATGAGACAAAAATGAATGTCATTCCTCACGGGGAACTATGTCAATTTTTGTACAATAATTTTGACATTAAAAAATATTTTTGTACCATCGATCGATATTGACTTATCCCAATTTTTAAGAAAAAGTTCGACAATTTCAAATTCTTGTCTCTACTGCCATATATTAAAAAAGAATGTAACTCAATTTCAAAAACTAATTTATAAAAAAAAGTATTACAAACGATCATATCCCTCAACCAATATGAAACACTTAATAACAAAAGAATTTTCATTATTTTGGGAGGTCAACTACTTACATTTTATACCATCTTAGCTAATAAATGACATGTGAAAGCTCAAGCACTTGTGGCAGACACCAATAAATAAGGAGTGTCATTTTACACTATTTTATCAGAAAAATATATATTTATTAGTATCAATTTATATTATTATAAAAATACATATATTAAAATATTAAATAATGTTAATCGGTGAAAAAATTCTTTGAAATGATGATTAACTTTTATGCCCCTAAAAATTAAATTATTTGTTTAAAGAAATAATTCATGTTGAATAAAATTGTGTATTCAACTTTACCTAACATTTAGAATTTTGAATACATATAAAATAATATGTATTTCAATTTCGGTTAATTAACAACAAATTTAGTATCAATTTAAATTGCATTTGGTAAGACTTTTATCAGAAAGACATTAGTGCTAGTCAAGTAATTTACATGTAGTTGAGTTAAAAAAAAAATTCAATTATGTTAATTTTTATATGAACTTGTTGACCTCACATTAAAAAATAAATTCAGCAACCTGAACGTAAACTATAATATGTACTAAGTTAAAGAGTAAAGATTGGATGGTTGAATATCCAAATTAAAATGATATTAATAAAAGAAATTTTATATTGTGTCAAAAAATGTGATTGCCGATTTTAGAAAATATGAAGAAAGAAACATTTAGGACAAAAAATTAAAAAAACCTAGATGATGAAGCATACCCACAAAAATCAATACCAACGATATCAAAAATTTGTGGTAGTGAAGGTGTGTAAGATGGTTACAAAAGAATATATGACAATTCATTTGATAAAAATTATCATACACATTAAAATTATTAATCTTCCGAAAGAATATGATTAAGAATATTTAATAAAGATCATGGCATACCTAATTTGATCACCAGTTAGATATTATTGTTGCATCAAAATGTAAAGAAATATCTGAAGAAAAAATTATAATAATATGCACAGTCATCAAAATTAAATCCTGAACAAGTTTTTACTTTGATATTACAAATAATCGCACGTGATAAACAAATTTATAAATGGACTTGGAAGAATAGACAAACATTATTATATCGTGCAATATTTCTAGATGTCAGATCATGAGTAAGCATGATTGTGTTAAAAATATCAACAAGTGATGTAGTGGCAAAGAATTCATCAAGAGGTCGTATAACTCATTTTAGATTGAACATACCTCTTTAAAAAGTGATGAAACAACTATATATTCCAAAGTAGAGTATTCGTGCTTCTAAATTGTAAAAAATAAGAAAAAGCTAAACTAATAACTTGGAATGAAAAAATTATGAGGAAGTGTCCGACAATAAACTGTTGATAGAAGATTTAGAAATACACTATACATTAATGATTCCTTTGGTGAAATAATAATAATTTTTAAAGATGATTTTCTTCAATTAACTCGAACAAGAACCTATGAATACAATCTTTGCAAAATCATACTTATGACATCAAATGAAAAATATTTAGCTAACAAAAATATGAAGGAGAAAACAGATCCAATAGTCAGTCATTTCTTATTGCGCGTAAAAAATAGAAAAAAACATACAATAAGAGATAATTCGGTTCTTCTTAAGAAACAAATAGTTGACAGTTCAATGGTGATAGTAGTGTTAAAAATTGCTTAATAAGAAAAATATTTATTATCAAATAAAACTAAATGCAAGGTAGGCAAAATACATGAAAGAACTATATATTGTCAGCTAGCAAAAATGAATATGTCGTTCAACTGAGATATTGATTATACCACATTCCTAGTCAAAGTAAATTATTTTTCTATTTAACTCCAAAAGAAATGTGGTGCCAACAATTATTAAAAGAAAAGTACTTTAATATTTTGACACGAAATAACCTTCCACCACATGAGTTCATTGTGAAGTTTAATATATCTTATATGGGTCAATGTCTATATATGAATTTTTAAAATGGTGCCTTCCTCTATGTACGAGTTGGTTTTGAAGAAAAATAAAGCCACCATGCATGTCATTGAAAATTTAGATCCCTCAAATGCTTATGTAATGATACAAGGATGATAAGTATATATGTTTTCAACAATATAAAATTCATATATACATGCAGAAACCCTGATGAGCCAATATTGTAACACCTCAAAATCCGATCCAGCTTTCAAACTTAGAAAATCTGAGAATTTTAAATTTTTCAGGAATTATGGGTCCAAACTACGGACTGTGGTTTGAACCACAGGCCATGGAATGGAGTCGTGGTTTATCTTCTGCAGGATTAGCCTCTGGTCTGAGAACCACGAGTGGGTTCTACGGACCGTAGTTCATTCTACGGTTCGTCCTGTCCACTCGTGGAATCAGATCAAAGGGCTGAAAAATTTCCTGAAAATTACGAATTGGTCTACGGACCGTCTTGTTGACCCATAAAATCTCTTCTGCAGCTTGAATCTTGGGCAAGGAATCATAAGTGGAAACCACGAGTCGTGGTTCATTCTACGGCTCGTGGAATGCACCCGTGGTTCTTGAAGCCAAATTTTTTACAGCTTTTTCCTAGTTAAATCTCAGGGGTATTTCTATAATTACCCACCCTTTTAACTCTTAAGTGAGGTCATTTTGACCATTTTTAGTAGGATTTTATTCTCTAAAAGCCTAAACTCTTCTCATTCTAAGCAATTCTATTTCAAAAGAAGAAAGAACTCCTTCAAGCTCCAAGTCTCGAGCTTCAAGTTCAAGCCTCCATTTCTTTTCATCTTAGATCAAGCAAGCTTCAATAAGGTATATGGGTATTTAATAAGGGATTTTCTTTACCCTTATGCCTAAAATCCATAATTTTTATTTTTATTTATGAATTTATGAAATTAGGGTTCTTACCCAAATTGAGGAAAACTTATGGGTTCAGTTTTAAAGCTTCAATTCATGGTTTCTCATTACTTATCTATGATTTATTTGAGTTTCCTTAATTGATTTCAAAAGTTCATGCATTAAAGATGATTTCTAGCATGATTTCATTGAATTGCATGATTTCAAGTGAAAATTGGCATGTTTAGATAACATGGCCTTATGTATTTATGAAAGTGCATGCCTAATTCTTCAAGTTATGAATTTAGAAAGAAAAGTATGTCTTGAATTATGTCTATGCTAAGTTTTAAGGATTTTGAAGTATGAATTTCATGACATTAGATATGTCCCTATATTTTATGAAGAGGTTGGGCATCTAGATATGTCTACCTAAGCTATGTGAATTGCATGGTATAAGATATACCCTTATGCTTTTCAAACATATTTGACATCAGGTATGTCATTAGTTATGATCAGTTTCGGTATTAGATATGCCCAGTATTATATGAGCTATATATATATTTTGGAAGTAGTATTTAGTACCGAGTTGGACGAGGTGAGAGTACCCTAAGTCCCAGAACTATGTGCCCCCGTAGGTTCATAAGTTCTCTCTGTTGGGCATTAGAATTAGTGATCACGCTACAACTATGCCTCTACACCCTGACAAGGTATATTGGGTCCTCTCGATGGGGCGGATATATCAGATTCCATATAGCTCACATGGTCTATGTCGGTTAAGAGAACCTCCCACAGAAACAGTTTCATGTTTTTAAAATGTATTTGAATCTTGCTCAGATTTCAGACTTACCACTTATGATTATGTTTTCAGCTTATAATATTGCATTGATTCATTTACATTACAGTTTTATGGTTATAGCATGAAATCAGTTTTATAGTATATCTAGCATATTTAATTCAGATTTTGCGTATCTCACATACTCAGTACATCATATAGTACTGAGGCATATTCTAGCGCTACATCCTTTGATGATGCAGATTCAGGTTTAGGTCCTCAGATTCGTGACTAGAGATTAGCAGGTGTTCCAGCTTCGAGTGGTGAGTCCTCATACTTCGAGGACTAGTATCAGTTATCTATCTTTATGGTTTCTGCTTAGTATTTGGAGTTAGCTGGGGTCTTTTTTCAGCAACTCATTATCCAGTTTAGAGGCTTTCAAACCTAGTAGAGATTCTGTATTTGGATTTCAGATTCTGTTATGTTATGTTTTGAGCTGTTGATAGCTCAGTCTATTTATCTCTTCAGTTTGATGCTTCTGTTAAGTTTATCTATGTTTGTTTAAGTCATGCTTTAGCCAAGGGTTAACTTGGGGCACTTGTAGTCCCAGGTCTCGTGTTATGTCTAGGGAGTAGCCTCGGAGCATGACAAACTTGATATCAGAGCATCAGGTTCAAGAGTCCTAGGGTGTCTGAAAGTCGCATCGAGTAGAGTCTCTTTCATGGGTGTGAAGCGCGCCACACTTATGAGAGGAAAGCTATGAGGTGTCTTAGAAAAAAACTTCACTTCTTTCATGACCAATATTGTGCGATAGAGTTTGACTCTATTAACCCTCTAATTCATTCTTTATGCATTTCAGATTATGCCTCCTCACCGGGCCATGCCTCGCAGAGCCGCTCGAAATGTTGACCCTCCGATTCCAGACACCAAGGTCACAAATGTAGAGTTCAGAAATGCCATTCATATGCTAGCTCAGACTATGGACGCTCAGGCCAATCAGTAGGCTCCTATCTCCGCCCACCCTCAAGGTGGATTAGCGGCCCAAGTTCGAGATTTTATTCGCATGAACCCACCTGAGTTCTGGGATTCAAAAGTTAGTAAGGATCCATAGAATTTCTTGGATGAGGTAAAGAAGGTCTTTGGTGTAATGCAAGTGGTTGGTGTTGAGGGTATCGAGCTAGCTTCCTATCAACTCAAGGACGTGGCTCATATTTGGTTCACCCAGTGGAGGAATACTAGGGATAGGGATGTGGTCCCTATGACTTAGGAATTCTTTGAGAGGGCTTTTCTTGACCGATTCTTACCGAGGAAGTTGAGGCAAGCTAAGGTCGAAGAGTTCGTGAATTTGAGGTTAGGTTCTATGTCAGTTCAGGAGTACGGATTGAAGTTCATCTAGCTTTCTAGGTATGCTCCTTCCATGGTGGTTGACCCGTGAGATGAGATAAGTAAGTATGTTTACGGAGTGTCGAATTTGGTAAAGAAGGAGTGTAGGTCCGCGATGCTTCTGGGATATTTCTTAACTTATGGCTCATGCCCATCAGATTGAGAGAGACAAGTTAAGGGAAAAGGCAAAGGAGAATAAACGGGTTAGATCTGAGAGTTCAGGTTATGGCCATCAGAGGTCCGAAGACGGACATCGCTCTTCGTTTCAGAAGAAATCATCAGGGCCCGTTCATTCTTTGGCTAGTGCTCCTACCCAGGCCCAGGCCTCATCATGGTCAGAGTGATATAGGATCTGGTTCATATTCGCAGGGGAGTTTTGCAAAGGGGAGACCTTACCCTTCTTGCAACAAATATGGTAGAAGTCATCCCAGCGAGTGTTTGGCTGGTAGAGAGGGATGTTTCGGGTGTGGACAGGTTAGACACAAGATTAAGGATTGCCCTTCAGCTAACAAGGGTCAGGGAGGTAGTAAGACTCAGTTTACTTCAGTAGCCCAGAAGGTTGACCAGTATAGTAGGGCACTGCTTCTAGTTCTGGTAGTCCGCTCTAGAACCGCTTTTATGCCATGTCCTCTTGTCAGGACCAGGAGAGTTTATCGGACGTTGTTACTGGTATGTTGAAAGTCTTCTCTCTTGATGTGCATGCTTTATTGAATTCGGGTGCCTCCTTATCTTTTGTGACCCCTTATGTTGCTTGCAAGTTCAAAATTTGCCCTGAACAGCTTTTAGAATCCTTTTGTGTTTTGACTCCTGTTGGTGAGTCAGTCCTAGCCAAAAGAATCTACCGAAATTGCCCTATCTCAGTACTTCATAGAGTCACTTTAGCAGATCTAGTAGAGTTGGAGATGACTGATTTTGATGTTATTCTTAGTATGGATTGGTTATATGCATGTTATGCCTCGGTTGATTATCGTACTCGAGTCATCAGTTTCAAGTTTCCAAATAGACCTGTCTTAGAGTGGAAAGGTAGTCCTCCATCCTCGAAGGATCGTTTCATATCTTATCTTAAGGCTAGGAAGATGATTTCTAAGTGTTATGTTTATTATATAGTTCGAGTTATAGACACGGAGTCCCAAACCCCATCTCTCTGGTCAGTTCCTGTTGTGAATGAGTTTCCAGAAGTATTTCTCGAAGATTTGTCCGGAGCCCCTCCTGAGTGGGAGATCAACTTTGGAATAGATCTTCTTTCAGATATGCATCCTATCTCTATTCCTCCTTATAGGATGGCTCCCACGGAGCTTAAGGAATTAAAGAACCAGTTGAAAGACCTTCTTGATAAGGGTTTTATCTGACCCAGCATCTCTCCATGGGGTGCTCCAGTCTTATTCATGCGAAAGAAAGATGGTTTTCTCGGAATGTGTATCAACTACCGTCAGTTGAACAAGGTCACAATCAAGAATAAGTATCTCATTCCTAGAATTAATGACATGTTCGATCAGCTTTAGGGTGCCAGTTACTTCTCCAATGTCGACCTTAGATCCGGTTATCATCAGCTTCATGTTTGAGAGTGTGACATTCCGAAGACAGGCATCAGAACTTGGTATGGTCATTATGAATTTGTGATTATGTCTTTTGGACTAACAAATGCTCCAGCAGCTTTTATGAATTTGATGAACCGTGTGTTCAAGCAGTATTTGTATATGTTTGTGATTGTGTTCATTAATGATATCCTTATCTACTCTCAGAGTAAGGAGGAGCATGCGGATTATTTGAGAGTGGTGTTGCAAACTCTCAAGGACCGATAATTATTTGCTAAGTTTAGCAAGTGTGAGTTTTGGATGCAGTCTGTTGCTTTTCTGGGTCATATTGTGACTAGAGATGGTATTCGAGTTGATTCTCAAAAGATCTAGGTAGTAATAAACTAGCCTAGACCCACTTCCCCGTCTGATATTAGGAGCTTTTTGGGTTTGGTTGGTTAATACAGGAGATTTGTGGAGGGATTTTCTTCCATTGTTTTCCCATTGACTCGGTTGAGTCAGAAGAAGGTTAACTTTCAGTGGTCTGACCTATGTGAGAGGAACTTTCAGGAATTGAAGACTAGATTGACCATAGCTCCAGTGTTGGCTCTACCTGGGGGCCTAGATAACTTTGTTGTGTATTGTGATGCTTCTAGAATTGGTTTGGGTTGTGTTTTGATGCAGCGTGATAAGGTGATTGCTTATGCTTCAAGACATCTTAAGATTCATGAGAAGAACTACTCTACTCATGATCTTGAGTTGGAGGCCGTGGTTTTTTACTTTGAAGATTTGGAGACACTTGTATGGTGTTCACATGAATGTATTCACCGATCATAAGAGTCTTCAGTATGTGTTCACTCAAAAGGAATTGAATCTTCATAAAAGAAGATGGCTTGAGCTTCTTAAGGATTATGATATGAGTGTGCTTTACCATCCGGGTAAGGCCAATGTCATGGCGGATACACTTTTTAGGTTGTCCATGGGTAGTGTGTCTTTGGTTGAGGACAGAAAAAAAAATTGGCTAAGGATGCTCATCGACTTGCTCGATTAGGAGTTCGCCTTATGGATTCGACATAAGGTGGTGTTATTTTTCAGAATGGTTTTGAATCTTCCTTGGTAGCTGAAGTGAAAGAAAAATAAGACAGTGATCCTATTTTGCACCAGCTGAAGGGTGCAGTCCATCAGCAGAAGGTAGAGGTTTTTTCCCAAGGGGGAGATAGTATGTTTCGATATCAGGGACAATTGTGTGTTCCTAACATAGATGAGTTGAGATATCAGATTTTGACAAAGGCTCATAGCTTCAGGTATTCTATTCACCCCGGTGCCACCAAGATGTACGTGACCTACGGAAAGTCTATTGGTGGAATGGCATGAAGAGAGACATAGCAGGTTTTGTGGCTAAGTGTCTCAACTGTCAATAAGTGAAAGTAGAGCATTAGGGACCGGGTGGTATGACTCAGGATATTGATCTTCCTACTTGGAAATGGGAAGCAATCAATATGGATTTTATTACTAGTTTGCCTCGTAGAAGGCAACATGATTCTATTTGGGTGATTGTCGATCGAATGACTAAGTCATGCCACTTCTTGGCTGTTAAGACTACGGATTCAGTAGATGATTATGCTAGACTCTACATTCAGGAGATAGTCCGATTACATGGTGTTCCATTGTCTATCATTTCAGATAGGGGTACTCAGTTTACATTCCAGTTTTAGAAGTTATTTCAGAAAGGTCTTAGTACTCAAGTTAAGCTTAGCACAACTTTTCACCCACAGATGGATGGCCAGACAGAATGTACTATTCAGACTTTGGAGGATATGTTGAGAGCTTGTATGATTGATTTCAAAGGTAGTTGGGATAATCACTTACCTCTTATCGAGTTTTCCTACAACAACAACTTCCATTCTAGCATCCAGATGGCTCTTTACGAGGCACTTTATGGGCAGAGGTATAGATCTCTTATTGGTTGGTTTGAGGTAGGTGAGGCAGCATGGATTGGTCCAAATTCAATTCATAAGACTATGGCAAAGGTTCAGATCATTAGGGAGAGGTTTACGACCGCTCAAAGTCGACAAAAATCATATGCAGATGTGAGGAGAAGGGAGTTGAAGTTTGAGGTTGATGATTGGGTATTTCTGAAGGTGTAACCCATGAAGGGTGTGATGACATTTGGCAAGAAAGGAAAGATTAGTCCCCCCTATGTAGGTCCTTATCAGATTCTGAGGAGAGTTGATAGTGTTGCTTATGAGTTAGATTTGCCAATAGAATTAGAAGCGGTTCATCCAGTTTTTCATGTTTTCTTGTTGAAGAAGTGTGTTGGTGACCCGACTTTGATTGTTCCTTTGGAGGATGTGAATGTGAAGGATAGCCTTACTTATGAGGAAGTTCTCGTTGAGATCCTTGATCGTCAGGTTCAGAGGTTGAGAAACAAAGAAGTCGCTTCGGTGAAGGTTCTTTAGATGAATTAGCTAGTTGAGGGAGCTACTTGAGAAACAGAAGCAGCCATGAAGGCCAAGTACCCCCCATCTTTTTCCTTCCGATTCAATTTCAGCTTGAGATATTAGTTTCCTCCCTAGTATGTCCCTCCAGTTCTATTCCATCAGTTTTTCCTCATGATCCTAGCATGCATTCATGTTTTCCGAAGTTAGTTCTATCATGTTTTAAGTTGAGAAGCTCAGTTTTCATGTATTCTTTAGTTTTTCTGTTTTATTGCTTGATTGGGCTGTTTTCTCTCCAGTTTTCCTTGCTTAGTCTTCATTCGAGGACGAATGGTACCAAGAGGGAGATATTGTAACACCTCTGAATCTGATCCAGCTTTCAAACTTAGAAAATTAGAGAATTTTAAACTTTTCAGGAATTATGGGTCCAAACCACAGACCGTGATTTGAATCACGGTCCGTGGAATGGAGTCATGGTTTGTCTTCTGCAGGATTAGCCTTTGGTCTGAGAACCACGAGTGAGTTCTACGGACCGTAGTTTATGCTATGATTCATCATGTCCACTCGTGGAATCAGAGGGCTGACAAATTCCCTGAGAATCACGAATTGGTCTACAGACCGTAGTTCTGTTGACCTGTAAAACCTCTTCTGCAGCTTGAATCTTAGGCCAGGAATCACGAGTGGAAACCACGAGTCGTGGTTCATTCTAGGCTCGTGGAATGCACCCGTGGTCCCTAAAGTCGAACTTTTTACAGCTTTTTTCTAATTAAATTTCAGGGGTATTTCTATAATTACCCACCCTTTTAACTCTTAAATGAGGTCGTTTTGACCATTTTTAGTAGGATTTTATTTCCTAAAAGCCTAAACTCTTCTCATTCTAAGCAATTCTATTTCAAAAGAAGAAAGAACTCCTTCAAGCTCCAAGTTCAAGCCTCCATTTCTTTTCATCTTAGATCAAGCAAGCTTCAATAAGGTATGTGGGTATTCAATAAGGGATTCCTTTCACCCTTATGCCCAAAACTCATGATTTTTACTTTTATTTATGAATTAATGAAATTAGAGTTCTTACCCAAATTAGGAAAAACTTATGGATTCAGTTTTAAAGCTTCAATTCATGGTTTCTCATTACTTATCTATGATTTATTTGAGGTTCCTTAATTGATTTCAAAATCCCATGCATTAAAGATGATTTCTATCATGATTCCATTGAATTGCATGATTGCAAGTGAAAATTAGCATGTTTAGATAACATGGCCTTATGTATTTATGAAAGTGCATGCTAATTTTTCAAGTTATGAATTTAGAAAGAAAAGTATGTTTTGAATTATGGATATGCTAAGTTTTAAGGATTTTGAAGTATGAATTTCATGACATTAGATATGTCCCGATGTTTTATGAAGATGTTGGGCATCTAGATATGTATATCTAAGCTATGTGAATTACATGGTATCAGATACACCCTTATGCTTTTCAAACATATTTGACATCAGATATGTCATTAGTTATGATCTGTTTTGGCATCAGATATGCCCCAGTATTATATGAGCTATATGTATGTTTTGGGAGTAGTATTTAGTACCGAGTTAGATGGGGTGAGAGTACCCTAAGTCCCAGAACTACGTGCCTTCATAGGTTTATAAGTCCCCTCTATTGGGCATTAGAATTAGTGATCATGCCACATATATGCCTCTATACCCTGGCAAGGTATATTGGGTCCTCTCGATAGGGCGGATACATCGGATTCCATGTAGCTCACATGGTATATGTCGGTTAAGAGAACCTCCCACAGAAACAGTTTCATGTTTTTAAAATGTATTTGAATCTTGCTCAGATTTCAGACTTACCACTTATGATTATATTTTCAGCTTATAATATTGCATTGAGTCATTTACATTACAGTTTTATGGTTATAGCATGAAATCAGTTTTATAGTATATCTAGCATGTTTACTTCAGATTTTGAATATCTCACATACTCAGTACATCCTATAGTACTGACGCATATTCTCGCGATGCATCCTTTGATGATGCAGATTCAGGTTTGGGTCCTCAGATTCGTGGCTAGAGATTAGCAGGTGTTCCAGCTTCGAGTGGTGAGTCCTCATACTTTGAGGACTTGTATCAGTTGTCTATCTTTATTGTTTCTGCTTAATATTTGGAGTTAGCTGGGGTCTTGTCCTAGCAACTCATTATCCAGTTTAGAGGTTTTACAGACATAGTAGAGATTTTGTATTTGGGTTTCAGATTCTGTTATGTTATGTTTTGAGTTGTTGATGACTCAGTCTATTTATCTCTTCAGTTTAATGCTTCCGTTAAGTTTATCTATGTTTGTTTAAGTCATGCTTTAGCCAAGGGTTAACTTGGGGCACTTTTGGTCTCGGGTCCCATATTACGTCTAGGAGTAGCCTCAGGGCCTGACAAATATACTTTGAATCACTTGTTTATTCTCAAATTTGCCACAAGAAAATGAAAGATATCCTTTTATATTCATCCAAAAATAATTTCAAATGCGGTTATGTTATTATGCAATGTAATTGAAAAAAATAAGGCTAATCAATCTCCAATATTAGACTATATTTTCTACAATATGCTTTCTCATATAGATGACTATATATTACATTTTCAAGATAAATATCAATGTCAATAACAAGAATTTTGATTATATATAATTGAGCATTCAAAGAAACACAAAAGAACATACACTAAAAACATCGTTTACAAAGAAGTATTAGGTAAGATATGATCATAGTGTTTATTTCTACTTTATAAATATAAATACTATCTAAATAACTAAACTAAATTGATTATATTCACAGATTCAGATGATATCCAATTATTTTGAATTCAAATGTTATATTAATGTAAATTATATTAATTTTCAATACTTCAAAATTGTTGTGTTTTATCCATAAATATATATTTCCTTACAATAATTTTTATTCTTGTATATACTTTCAATAAATTTAAAATGTTTCTCTATAAAAATTGAATGGAGATTTAGGTTGCAACACATGTACATAAAAATTAGTATTTTAGAAAAGACAATATGCATATTTAATATCGGTCGATAATATTTGAAAATAATACAAATTATTTATAATAAATAAAGTCTTAAAATCATAATAAAGACTCATTTATTTTTATTAAAATTAAGACGTTTGAATTTGAATGCACATCTGAATGATAAAGATGTCGTCTCTAGATCAGAATATTGAATGATTAAGACTGTTTGTTTTTCAACATCTGAATGTGCATAATTTATTTATTTATAAATATAACAAAAAATTAATTATATATTAAAAAAATAATTTAATAAAATAAAATTGTTATTTGATTGAAAAAATGAAACATTTATGTTTGCTAGTGATGATGGAGATAGTTTGTAATGGTGGTGGTGGTGGTGGTGGTGGTAATGGTTGGTGTTAGTGGCTAGTAATATTGGCGATGATAGTTGTGATGGTAGAGGTGGTTGGTGTACTAGTGACTGTCATGATGGTGGCAATTGATAGCGTTGGTGGTGGTTTTGTGATGGTAAAGTTGGTTAAGGTTAGTAGTTGGCGGTGTTGATGGTGGTGATTAAAGAATGCGTGGTAGTTGGCGACGGTTCTAGTTGTGATGGTGGAGGTGGTTGATAGTAGGGAATGATCGTACTGGTGGTAGTGGCTGATAGTGGTGGAGGTGGCTCCGACGGTGACAACGGTGGTAGTGATGGCTGAAGAAGGTGTGGTGGTTGACAATGTGCTGGTGGTAGTTTGCGGTGGTGCTAGTTGTGATGGAGTGTGTTATAGTAGTAGGAATTGACTACAGTGGTGGTGGAGGTGGTGGTGATGGTGGTGACAATGAATATAATTATAATGATGGATGTAGTAGGTGTGGTAGTGACTGATAGTAGTGGTGGTTGGTGGTGGTGGTTGAAGATGGTAATGGTGGTTGACAATGATAATGGTGGTTGTGATGATAAAAGTGGTAAGTGGTGGTGACTGGTGATTGTGGATAGAGTGTTGGTGAATATTATCCATACAAGAATACCTCTTAATGGTATTAAGATTTTATTCTAGATCTTAATGATTAAGAGTACCGTTCAGACTAATTAAGTGTTTAAATCTTAATGAAAATAAATGCACTTAATGGCCTGAGATCTGAACTTCAGATCTCCATTAAGTGCAAACAAATGAGCCCTTAAACACACAAAGAGAAAATGACTGCTGACATTAATATCCTGCGTAGGCACTAGATCACTATGATTACCATTTACCAAGTTCAACTTTGTTGGTTTCTCATATTTGGCAATATGTTGAGTGATCAGATTTTGCTTTATAAAGAGCCAGAGAATTAGATTACACAAATTAGATTCTGTATCAGGTTTTCTTGAATGCATAGCATCACAAAAAGGAGCTAACAATTTAATTATCTTTAGGAATTTTATCATATTTTCATTATCTTTAAGCTGGCCGTCAACTTACTACAAAGTACAACCCTTCCTGTATTCGAACTTGAGACCAGCTATACTTCACGACTCTCATAAAACCCGAGTCAAGATTAAAATAACTTGTATAGAAACTCTCTACAGAAGATTCATAGATATTCTAAATCTTTACAACATTAATTATGTAATCTCAATTGTTCCCTTAAAATTTTACTGTAATGAGAATGCCTTGCTCAAGGGAAGAAAAGAAACATTTGTACATGAACTAAAACAAAATTAGTCCTTTCAAAAATCTTTAAAGCTCCATTGTTTTTGGTTTTCAGGGTAAGAAAATGTGCATTCAATGACTAATTGACACAAGAAATATGATGATCTCTGAGATCATGGTATTGATATGTTAAATATAACAGTATTTATTCATCCATCAGAATATACAGTGAGCCAAACATTAGTTAAAACTAACTATAAAGCAACTTAAAACTAAGTTACTTTTACTAATTATTTGATGGATGAATTCAGAATCTCCACTGCCTTAAGGCACAATAGGTTCAAGATCTTTCAGTTGCCCGACAACTTGCCTCATCCTCGGCCTGGCAGCAAGGTCTCCCGTAGTACACATTAGAGCCAACTGCAGCATGTCCATCAACTTCTCCTCAGGACCTGCATCCCATAAACTGGTATAGAAGAATTTATGTATCTTGTCATTGCGCAACAACATGTTCGCCCATGAAACAATGTTGAATCCATTCTTATACACAGAAAAGGAAGGATCTAAAGCTCTCTTATCCGAGAGCAACTCGAGCAGCACGATACCATAGCTGTAAACATCGGCCTTGTCGGACACACGACTTGTCTGAGCATATTCAGGTGCTACATACCCAAAAGTCCCTGCTACAGCTGTGGTGGTGCAGGTTTCTGTTCCCATTATCCTTGACAGTCCAAAATCGGACAAGTAAGCATTTAGCTCATTGTCCAATAATATATTGCTCGGCTTGACATCCCGGTGTACAATACGCGGGAAACATTGATCATGTAGAAAAGAAATTGCAAGACCAATGTCCAGGGCAATTTTATGCAACACCTTATAGTCAAAGACTCTATTTGCTCTGTCCTGTATAAACTTCTCCAAGTTACCTCCCGGGAGATAATTATAGATCAGGAACATGTCCGTCTCACTAGCAAAGTACCCAATCAATGTAATGAGATTAGGATGACTAATGCTTCCGAGGCTTCGAATTTCCGCATGGAACTGGAGAACTCCTTGACATCTTTCAACTAGGAGCCTCTTCACTGCCAGTGTAAGTCCAGAGGAAATTTCCGCTTTGTATGTGCAACCAAAACCACCATTTCCAATGCAGTTGCTCCAGCTAAAGTGTCTGGTAGCCTGGACGATTTTTTCATATGTCAAAGCTACTCCAACGTGATTGAAAATTGTAACATCGCTTCTTTCAGATGATTTAGAGGCCTCAATTCTAGGATTTGATGTCTGCTTCGTCATGTGCTTATAGAAGGCAACAAGGATAGCAAGAACAGAAACAATGACAATTGCAGATACTGCAGCGGCAATCTCAATGGAAGGAAGTCCTTTCTTACCATTTTTAGACTGAGGCCCTTGTGGAGGAGCTGCATAACTTTGGGACTCATTGGATTGAAGACCCATTGGTGGTGCTGAAGCAAAGGTCGTTGGCGTGACTGAAAGAAAAGAGTTCCCCAGGAAGCTACACCGGCTTATCACCGATGAAAAGGATAAATTATTGAATGAGATGTTGCATACATGAAGCGATGTCATATTTTCCAAACCGGAGGGAATCTCACCAGTAAACGTATTGTTGTTGAGCAATAGAACTTCAAGCTTTTGAAGCCCACCAAGCTCAGAAGGGATTACACCAGAAAATGCATTTGATGTCAACAAAAGTGTCCTTAAGTGGCTACATTTCCCCAATACACGCGGAATTTCCCCTTGCAGGAAATTGAATGACAAATCTAAATGTTCAAGATCCCTGCATTCACTCCCTAGGTTAAGCGGAACACGCCCAATTAATCGATTAAACGACAAATTAAGCACCCTTAACTTTTCGAAGCCACCTATGAACCCTGGAATGACATCATTTATTCCATTTCCCGCTGAATTCAATACACTCAAAAACCTACATTTTGCTAGAGAAGGTGGAAACCTCCCTACAATTCTGTTAAACCCCAGATTAAGAACTCTCAGTTTTCTCAAGCCAGCAAAATTATAGCTCGAAAAATTCCCCTGAATGGAATTCCCTTGTACATCAAGAACTACAAGATTCTCTAATTCCCATATCTGAACAGGAATTTCACCAGTAAGATCATGGAATGGAAGAGATAGAATCCTAAGCTCTTTGAGGTATCCAATAGCAGGAGACAAATTCCCAACAAGTTTAGCATTCATAAGAAAGCAGCTTTTTCTTCTAATACCAAAGACAGGCAATGGTAACTCAGGATTATTAGTGCAAGAAGCAGCATTAGTGTTGTTACCTCTTATTTTCAGTTCTGAAACCCTCGATGAATTCGAGTTGCATGACACTCCATACCAAGAACAGTAGCTAGAATTGTCATCTTTCCAGCTAGACAGAATACCAGAATGATCACGAAATGATTTCTTCAATTCCAACAAAGCCATTCTCTCAGAAACCACCTCATCTCCAGATGCTGAAAAGGGAAAGCAAGAGAAAACAAATGCCATCAAGAACAAAATGATCAGGGTTCTTGAAAACAAGAGTTTTCCCTTTCCTTGAGAGCCCAACAACTGCATTTTGTCTGTTTTCATTGTCAAGAACACAACCCCAGATGTCAAAATCAAAACTTTTAGCCTCAGTTTTCAAATTCAAATTCAAAAAAACCAATTTCGGGGCTTTATCAAAAGCAAAAAAAAAAATGATTCTTGAACAACAAAAGCAAAGAAATGAATAAATTTCTCTCTTCACTTCAACAACAAGCAAAATATTAAAATAAAGAAGACAACTTTGTGTGTATGAACCTCAATAAAAGAGAAGGAAAAACAAAGAAGATATAGCAGAGAAGATGAGATTTCTTCTTCAACTACTACTGGAGTTCTGTGACTAACTGTAATTTTTTTTCTTTTCAAACATGTGTTATTTATACTGTGAGTAGTATCTTCATTGGGTCCCACAAGGGACTTTTAGAAGCTTCTGTGGGTCCCACAGTTTCCTCTCTTCATGGATTATATTAATTCATTTAATTAAAATTATATCAAATTCGAAATTATTTGAGCGGCTTCTAACATGACTTTCCACGTGCACACACAGAACGTCGTCGTTTTGTTTCATATTTTGGAGAAAAAGAAAACTACAGTGGGAAATAAGATTTGCCTTTTTTGAGGTTGAAATTATTTGGAAAATTGAATTTACTGCAAAAAAAGGAATATGCTCCAAATATGCTACTGAAACAACTAACTAGAAGCAGTAATTAATTGAGATTAAAAAAAAAGAGGAAAATTGTGAGATAAAAATGGTTAGAAGTATTAAAAAGAATTTGATTTTTTATCAAATGGGATGAGATTGCCAGCTTCCATACCTGTAAAAGAAAAGATTAAGAGATGTTGTCATAATGAATTCTTGTAGTTTAGTGTAACTGTGAAAAATCATGTGATTTAATATTTCTAACCAATTCTTATAAGAGGAAAAACTTAGTTAAGTGTAATCTTCCTTTTTTCTTTTCTCTTTTTTTTTTCTTTTCTTTCACATTTAATTGCAGCATGACTGAAAAAAACAAAATATTTTTCGTATTTCATTTATATATAATGGTGTTTAATTTACATAAAGTTTAAGAATAGGACAAAAATATTGTCAAACTAATTCTTGTCACACCATTGGGCAGCTAGATATATCAAAACTGTAACAAAATCGTGTGGTTTAACATTTGTAACGTAAAGAATTTTATATGTTGAAAAGCATTTCTGAGTGTGAATCAGATTTTATAAATAAATAGCTACGTATTTAAATAAAAATGTTAGAACTATTAATACACAATTAATGTATTTAATAAAAAAGTATTAATAAATTATTCTTTTATTAGAATAACTAAATACTTTTAATTTTTTTACAAAAATGATAAACATAAAAGTATAGTGTATTAAAATAGGAATGACAGATAGAAAGTGAAGAGGAAGTTAGGAGTTGTTTTGGAACATATACTTTGAGAATTAGAAAACATATTAAGGGTAAAGTACGGAACTTAGATGACAAACAAAATACAAAAAATGATCGAAATAGAATGTAATATAAAAGTTGATGGACGTCTACATCTAATGACTGAATTTAGTGTGTTATATCTGTCAGTAAAATAAAATAAACCAACACTTGGCTCTTTTTTGGTGGTTTAGATTTATAAGTTAGTTATGTTATTTATTTTTTCGTGTTTTATATGATTTATTCGTCGATCCTATTTCGTGTTAATCATTTAAATCGATAAAGAACTACGATAATAATTATCATAAAAAATAATTTAATCAATAACTATAATATATTTATTAAACTATACATACAATTAAAATTAGGGTTTATTAGTTGAGAAAATGTACGTACAATTAAAATTAGAGTTTAAATCTTGTAATTTCGAGACATAAAATCACAACAAATTGAACTTGAAATAACGTGCGCACTAACGAAATTACATTTAGTTCTTGAAAAAATGTATGTACAGTTAAAATTAGGGTTTAAGTCTTGTAATTTCGAGATATAAAATCACAACAAATTGAAATTTGAAAACCCCAAGTTCGTTATTACGTAAGTCTTTTCAAGTTCAATTTGTTGTGATTTTATGTCTCAAAATTACAAGACTTATACCTTAATTTTAATTGTACGTATATTTTTTCAACTAATAAACCCTAAGTTCATTATTACGTACGTCTTTTCAAGTTCACTTTGTGTGATTTTGTGTCTCAAAATTACAAGACTTAAATCCTATTTTTTAATTGTACATATATATTTTTCAACTAATAAACCCTAAGTTCATTATTACTTACGGCTTTTCAAGTTCAATTTGTTATGATTTTAGGAGTTATTTTGGAACATATACTTTGAGAATTAGAAAACATATTAAGGGTAAGATAGTAAAATATTTGATTGAGATTTTTTTTTCTTATATATACGAAAATAAACCCATAATTATCAAATATAGCAGTATTTTTCCATTTACCAAACATAACAGGTATTTTTTTCAAAATGTATACAGAACCACGCTGCGAATCTCACTCACCATTTCATGTATAAATTATAACACCCCGCTCGTTTGAACGTTTAAATTAAGTCATACTTTTGGGGTGAGAATACGAGTACTTAATATGTTAGGAAAGATGTTTTACAAGGTATTCTAATCCCTCAATGGTCATATATTAAGTTTTGAAGTCTAGCAAGTTGCGAATTAAAAATCGGTAAAAGTTATCGTAAGTTACTTGGATAAATTCTCTGAAATTTGGGTCAAATATCTCAAAGCTTTCTCCCAATATATAAGGTTATAGAGGGCCCCCGACCTACCAAATCAAAGGTCTACAAGTCTAGTTTTCAGCACTCAAAACCGTTCACCCATACGATTTCAGAGTAGAGAGATATTCATATTTTTGTGAGACTATGCAAATAGACAACTGGCACGAGCCCCTTAGCCTCTAAGTCGGTGAAGCTTTATAAGATCAGCTTCTCCTTCGTTTTAAGCTCACTAAACTCATCCAAAAATCATAGAAAATCGTAGGGGAATACCCTAAATTCTCCATGGATGTTAATGCTTTCAACTCTCAGATGTTTAATGAAAGTTGTTCTACATCGCGAGCTCGTCATTTTGGTATAGTTTGTCCCATTAATTTTATAGTGTGGTTGTTGTGGCAGTGAGGTTGTAGTTGTGTGTTGAGTTTGTGGGAGTGTTTCGGGTGTGTTTTGAGAGGTAAGAACCGTCTTTTATCGATTTATATCTACCTTAGACACCAAATAGTATTTTACGGCAAAAATTTATATTTTTCATTGGGTTTTTGTAGTACTTTGTATTCTTGTTTGTTGATTGAGTTCCTGCCATGTTGTAGTGTTACGGGAATACAGGCAAAAGTCAATAGACCACTTGAAATCATCAAAAATGGTATGTTAAGACTATCCTTTCTTCTCGACATGATTTCTCAGAGCCCACGAGTGATATGGCTAGTATATTATAGACAAGCTATCTATAGTTGTAGTAGTTGTTTGTGTTGACTACCCGAGTAAAGATATATATCTCTTGCCAGGACTCTCATTTTATGGATACCGACCTTTTTCTAGACACGACTTAGATTACTGGTATAGGTCGCTTGCAGCTTATCTTGCTCACTTTTGGGGCTGCTTGAGTACTGTAATGCTTTAGGCTATTTGATTGTTTGTTGTTTCACTCAGGGCTATAGTGATGAGCTTCAGGGATTTTACTTATGACTTCGAGGCTATATGCAGGTTTCCTAAGGGGCTATTGAATTTTATTAAAGCCTATGGGCTATTTTGATTGCTTACGGGGCTATAATGAAGCATGTTCATTTACGAGCTATAACATTTACCTAAAGGGCTAGATTGAGGCCTACGGATCAAAGAGTTTCCTACGGGGTTATTATTAAGCATGTTCACTTATGGGCTATAAGATTTGCATAAAGGAGACTAGATTGAGGCCTACGGGTCAAAGAGTTACCTACAGGGCTATAATGAAGCATGTTCACTTATGGGCTATAATGTTTGCCTAAAGGGACTAGATTGAGGCCTACGGGCTAAAGATTTGCCTTTAGAGCTATGCATATATATAAAATTGTCTTTGGGGATATACAGATATATAGACAGTTGCCTTTAGGGCTAGACAAATATACAAATGGCCTATGGGGCTAGGGAACTACCAATAGGGATATATAGATTGATTTGGCACCTCTCGAGCTTATGGGGGCTCGGGTTGGTGATCTTGTTTGCTGTTTGTACCTTTTGTGCTTATGGGGGTGTAACGATCGGATCCGTCATTACGAATAGTCCGATCGTGCCAAGTTTTAGAGTTAGAAAACTCCGAGTTGGGGAGTTTGAAATTCTGGGCTAGGCTAGCCTCTGCCGGATTTGGAGTGAGGTGGAGTCTAGGTAAATCCGAGTAAGGATGGGGTTAGGTGTCTTTTTTTTATTTAGTTTTCCACGTAGCTAAGATATAAAAGAGTCCCGGGGACTTTTCTGAATCGAATTTGGGTAAGTAGAACTCCCAGAATCGCGTTTGACATGGAGGGGTTGTTTCAGGTCATCGGGGGAAGCAAGGGTGTTGTAAAATGACCAAATTTTGGAGATTTTCGGACTTTCTGTCCGTTAAGAGCGCAATGGCTCTGCTGTAAAGATCTCCGCTATAGCGGTGGAACATACCGCTATAGTGGTGGTCAAGGCGGTCAACGCCGCTTAAGACCGCTATATCAAAAGTTGTCCGCTATAGCGAGACCGCTATAGCGGAGCGGGGACTGCTATAGCGGGCCGACGGGTTTTTAATGCAGAAACTTTCCCAAAACAGTTCAGTTTTCTACAATTTGTTTGGGAGAAGAACTAGGGCGATTTCAGGCATTTTTCCTCCGTTCTTCATCATTTTTCTTCCCTAAGGTAAGGTTTCTACTCCCCAAACTTTGCACTACTTTTCCTATGCGGTAGAATTGCTAAGAGGAAACTTGGAGAAATGTTGGAATAATCTAGGAATGGTGGAATCCGGGGAAGAAAGGGGATTCTAAACATGAAAGTTCTTGGGTATTGTTAAAAGTGAAATATAATGATCATATGTTGTTAAATTCTCTATTTTTATCCGTGAAAATGATAGAACTAGGGAAATTAACGGTGGAAAAACCTGGAAAAAGGGTGGAATGATCATGAGTGGCCTGGAGTTCTGGGATTTGGTGTAATCTGCGTAATGTGCAGGCCTTGTTTGTTAATTTCATGTACTTGTATGTTATTTTAGACCAAGAACGAGAGAGGAATCCAGAACACGAGAAAGCTCTGGTTGAGTAGAGCTTGGATCATTTCGAGGTAGGTGATGACTTACGATTCCTGTGAATGTGGTATATGTTTGTACTCTTATCTAAGTGCTTGTATGAATTACATTGCTTAGAGGAATTGTGTAGAATGTCTAAGGGTCCTGTTTTACAGTTTGTGAATTGAACGGTGTGTTGCTTGTTGGTTTACAAGTTGTTTGTTCATCTATTGGCTGTGGGTTGTTGACATTCGATTGGCTCGGGTACCATACCTGGTACGGGAACACTAACGGTTGGCTCGGGTACCACGCCTGGTACGGGATACTAACGGTTGGCTCGGGTACCACGCCTGGTACGGGTTATTTTACTGCATCTTTGCATTGTTGTTGTTGTATTGCATTTATTGTTATTGGTTCCATGAGTGGACCGGACTGTTTTATTGAACTGTAATATTCGTTGGTGGTCCTTGAGTGACCGGGAATCCTGTTATATATGTGTAGTTGGTCTTGGATTAGGCCGGATTGTTTGTTTAACACTTAGGTGTTGTTTAGAAGGGATCTCAGGGTGGGTCTGGGCTAGAAGGAAAGGTATAGTTATTGGTATATGATTGTTGTTTAGAGTTATAAGAGATGGATTTCATACGGGAACAAGCTAGGTAGAGACTTGTAGTCTAGGGTCTGTTGACTTGTTGCATGTCTTCCATACTAATTACTTGATTTATTGTACTACTTATACACTATTTATTTGGAAACTGGCTGATGATCCTACCAGTACACGGTAGTTGTGTACTGATACTACACTTGCTTATTTTTGTTGTGAGTACAGGAAATCTTCCGGAGGTTGACGCACGACTTCACCTGTAGGCCGGACTGTTTCAAGATATCAAGGGTGAGCCGTTCGACCAAGCCGCCTTGATGCTTATCTTTTGAGTTATAGCCCAATCATTTCGGGCTTAAACTATCTCTTTTATTGTTTAAGTTTTGGGGTTGCATTTGCGTACTCTAGATGTTGGTAGAATTATTTGGTACGATGACTTTCAGTTTCTAGGGAGATTTTTCGCAGGATAATTTTAATGATATAGTTCTTTGCTGATTTGAATTGCTAGTTTACTTTTTGCTGCTGGTTTTAGGCTGTTAGTCTAGGCTAAGGGTTGAACTCTATTGGTTTGTTCATCCGGGGGTTAGGTGGGTGCCACTCACGACGGTCTGAATCGTGACAGGGGGCCAGTTAGGTTATTATTTGATTATTATTGTATAATGTGTCAGGAACAGTTAGGTTGTATTATAATAATTATTGACTTTCTTCCTCGTGTACTTCGTTATTTGATGATATTAGTTAGCTCGATTCAGGTAAGCGAATTGCTCAGTTCGTTATGGTTTGTAAGGTTAAGTCGAGAACAGGTAAGTACGCTCAGATTATCCTGGACTCTCTTATTTGATTACATAATACCTGCTCAGTTATTCAATTGCCTTGCATACTGGGTATATTATTTTGTACTGATACCCCATTATCTGGGACGCTGCATTCATGCCTGCAGGTCCTGACAGATGATCAGATAGACCCTCCCAGTAGCATGATCGAGGTCCAACAGGTTGGCTAGCTCCTTTTTTTCCGGAGTTGCTAGAGTTTCGGAGGTTTGTTACTTTTGCTGTCAATAGTTATTGGGTAGGTCAGGGTCATGTCCTGGTTAAGTTTATTACTCTTAGAGGTTTGTAGACTTTGGGTTGTATAGACATGCGTTGTCGGCTGTGTTGTCCTTGTTGTCGGTTGTTGGCCTTGATCAATATGTATATAGGTATTCCATTTATATATTTCTAGATATCATGGTGGTCTTGACGGTCCCCATAGGATTTAGTTTTTATTCTATATGAATTTCTGGGTATAGCTGAGTTTATTACATGTTGTGTTCACAGGGGCCTTGCCGGTCGAGGGCTTATTTTTAAGCTGGGATATACTTGTTTGTTTTATTGATTTTGTGGCTGGTATTACACCAGTAACATAGTTATCCAGCAAGTGTCGACTCAGGCCTAAGTTGACATTAGGTGCCAGTTACGTCCCTAAGTTGGAGCGTGACATAAATAATATATGAAATAAGTATATAACTATATAAATTTTATATAAGCTAGATTAGTGGGAAAATATATGTAATTTTTTGTGTATAAAATATGTATATAAATTGTATCTATGTTGTGATTCTAATAAAGTACATATAAATAGTATAAAATTTGATAAAGTATATATAAATTCTGATAAAATAAATACAAAATCTGTATAAAAATTGGTAGGGCATTGCACAGTCAAAGGAAAGGGTTATGGAGATGCACATTTTTTTTCCAAATTTGCTATAAGTTGCAAAAAAACTTGCTATGTTTGGTAAATAAAAGGAATTCTTGTTATATTTATAGATATAGGTTCTGACAAGAAAGAGTTGTTCGGATGGTAAACACCTCTCACTTCCAATCCTAAGATATAAAATTTGATAAAGTACATATAAATTGTATAAAATTTGATAAAGTACATATAAATTGTATAAAATTTGATAAAGTATGTATAAATTTTGATAAAATATGTACAAAATCTGTATAAAAGTTGGTAGGGGGTTGCGCACAAAGGGAAGGGATTGTGCACATACACATTTTTCCCTCCAAGTTTGCTACAAATTATAAAAAAGACTTGCTATGTTTGGTAAATAAATAAAAGGGAAAATGATTCAAAACACACCTAAACTATGACCGAAATTGCTTTTATACACTCTAACTTTGTGGGGGTCCTATGACCCCCCTGAACTATTTTATAGTGTAATATTGAGGGTATTATCAGCATAGTTGTACGTGCAAATGAACACACGTATAAGAAACAACTTCAAAACAGTAGACTGAGAGTAGCACTATCAATTATCATGAAGATAAAGTTAAAGAATTTTTGGAAAATTCTAGGGTTAATGAAAGATAAATTAACATTAATGAGAACTGACCCTTATATTTGATAGTGCGTGTAAGCACTCACTTTAGTTTAAGTGATTTAGTGATCCATCTAAGCTGATAATACCTTCAATATTGCACTATAAAATAGTCCGGGGGGTCATAGGACTCCTGCAAAGTTAGAGTGTATAATAGCAATTTCGATCATAGTTTATGTGTGTTTTGATTCATTTTTCCTAAATAAAACTAACTCTTGTTATGTTTATGAATTTAGGATCTGACGAAAAATGGAGTTTTTCGGATAATAAATACCCCTCACTTCTAACACTAAATTGTGAACTTGAGCCACCAAGGAATCAAAAATGGTAGAAGCTCATAGGAATAGGTATATATATATAGAGAGAGAGAGAGAATCTTATTTAGTTATATAGTGTAATGTAACTAATTTTTCCAATTTGATTTTAGTGTTATCCACTCCTTGCTTTTTATTACAGTCGAGTAGAAATACAAAATACTTTTCTTGTGTTATTCTATACGGCGATGTTTAATTGATATGGAGTTTCAAATGGGGATAGAAATGTTGCCAAAATAAATTCTTGTCATACCATTGAGAGATAGATATTTCAAAATTACAATTAAATTATGTGATTTAATATTTCGTACATGGAAAATAAGATTACACTTGATGTGAATTGAGTAATAATAAGAAATGATAAAGATTGAAATTCAGTCACTCTTTTTGTTTCTTTTTTTCCCTTGAGAAGAATGCACTGATTTGCAATAAATGTCACTAGGTCATTTATGATTTGTATATGCAAGAATGAAGGACAGAAGATTGAAAAATTAAAAAGAAAGTCAAGACATTCAGTGGATAAAGTCTACTTTTATAATGTCAAACTGAAAACGGAGATATCACGAGAGAGTCAGAAACTTTCCCTGCAACTGAAAAGTTCACACCTTCTATCAAACTAACCTATCTATTATATGAAAACTTATTTCAATGCCATACGCTCATTGTGTTTTGTTACAACAAAAGTGGAAAAAATTAAATATTTTTCTTGTATCATTTTATATGACGATATTTAATGAGCATAGAGATTTAGATTGGGATAGAAATGTTGCCAAAATAAACTCTTATTATGTCATCAAAGAGATAGATATTTCAAAACTATAATAAATCTTGTGTTTTAGACTGTAGTATTTGTTACTTAATCTTACAAGATGAAAACAAACTTAAAAAATAATCAAAATAATGTGGTTTTGATTGCAGCATGAGTGGGCTGTGGGAATAACAAAATACTTTTTTGTTTCATTTTACATAATGGACATAGAATTTAAGATTTGGAAGGAGAAAGTGTTTCCTACTATATCTAAAAAGATTATTAATTAGCATGCTAGGCTTCAAATATACTGGCTACCAAAATAAACTTTGATATATATGTAAGAGAAAGTAAAAGATTTAAATCCACAATAAAACTCATAGAGTTACAAGCCCTAGTGCAGAGAAAAGATTGCACTACCTCCATATTCTCTCTAACAACCTTTTCTTGTCCCAACTTGAAAAAGGAAAGAAATGGTTGCACAATGAACTAAGTAATGTGAGGAAAACAAATATATCTAAACCTCACTGCCTACATATACATACACTAAAAATATCAAAATATTAGATATTGTTTAAATTCTTGAGTACTAGATAACCTACTATGAATATCCACAATGTTAGCTAGCTTGTTTGCTGCTGTAACATTATACATACTTTAACTTCTATATTCTCATGATTCTACGGCATGCTAGCATTTTTAATGAATGAAGCAGACGTAGAAGGAGGGCCTAAATGAAACTAAGCCTTCACGTTCTCAGCAACATCTAGAGCACGGATGCATGAAGGGCATGAACCACACGAAACAAGAGAGGCTGGTATGTTATGCTCCTTGAAGCCACTGCGGAGCTGAATGGGTATAATGGTGCTCGTGTTATCCTTTTCCACATATACAGTTTCTCTTCCGTCAAACTGCACAGATTGAATAAATTACTCTTATCAGATTTCTTCAATGACCCGTAATTGAAAGAATCATTGGACTGTATTCACTACATGTCAATATCATGTCACAAGATGAAGTAGAAATGTCACAGTAAATGAAAATTTTCAATGAAGTTAGAATTAATTAACTTATCATATCATTAGCTTGTGAGAGAAAGAGGTGTATACCTGGCAAGATCAGATCATGTATAGTTCCCACAAAGCAGAATGCCCAGCTATAGTGCAGTACAGAGCTTTGCCAGGTCAGGGACTTGCAATTGCTATGCCAGATTGGACATTAGCAGCAGCAGCGTAGTGACGTTAAACACTTGCATTCACAACTCGGCCATTTGCAGCAACCACCATGGTTGCATGGCCATTTGCAACAGCCAACAGGCATGCTTGGCCACTTACAGTGGCAACCTGCGCAGCTTAATAGCTTACAAGAGCAACTTGAGCAGCTTGGCCACTTAAAAGAGCAACTTGAGCAGCTTGGCCACTTACAAGAGCAACTCGAGCAGCTTGGCCACTTACAAGAGCAACTCGAGCAGCTTAACCACTTACAAGAGCAACTTGAGCAGCTTAGCCACTTACAAGAGAAACCTGAGCACTTCAATGAGCAGCTTGGACAACTTGAGCAGCAAGACCAACTACTACAAGAACAGCATGACCACCAAGAAGACCTTTTTTTCCTGCATAGAGAGTTTGTATTCTATATCAGCTAAATCACAATATCGGGAAAGTACGAACTTCCATTTGCATGCCCATGTACTCAATTATGACACACTAATACTAGCCCATGCGACATCAAAGAATAGGTGAACAAAGAAACCTACAATCGCCAATTTCCTTAGACCAAAACCCATTGCATCATAACCTGACTGCCCATGATATCTTCTTTTGAAAAAAAACTACCTTATTCGGTTGAGGTTTCTTATACAACAAAGAAAAAACAAACAGCCCATCACACATGCTGTAGATAACTTTTAAAAGTATGTTGGTGCATATGTATATATAAATAAGCATGTAAGTAAATTTAGGAGAGATTATTTGTAATACAGAAGAATATGGATATTTTGCTTGTTAAGCAAAGCGATCTCTAATTGGAAATTGCATAATACCTTTCAAGCTAAGTTAATTGGCCATATTTAGTAATGCACTTTAAGCTTCTTCTTACGCCAAGTTTATCACTAATTTTTGCTTATAATCACTAATCTTTAGCAATCTTTAACTTGGATAGCCAGTTACAAATATGGTCTGATGAATTCTTACTGTCAAATCTTTCCAGACAATCTTAAATGGCCCAGAACTTTATTTGTCTTTATCCTTGTTCTGTTATCTTCTACAAACACATATTAGCGACAGTCGCCTCTGTGTATTAGTTATAGTACTAAAAGTACCCACAAGCTGCACTTTGAACACTCAACTTGAAGTGCATTGATTGTGGTCTCTGTGCATATTTCAAGTTTATGTTGGTAGAGGTGTTTATAGGATTTAGTTTTTCGTTTACACTCTCAAATCGCCTTGAATAGCCCATGTATCAGCATGTAAGTCAGAGATAAGACAAAGAAATAACGTCTACGCTCACATTTAGATGGTCTCAATATGTATATACATTAAACAAAAAGCACTTAATTAACTAATGAGCAACTAAGCAGATTGTTTCTTTGTTTAACTCAGGAAAAATCCAAGGAACTAAATGCATGCGCTAGACATTTATTACCAAAAAAAGGAGAACGTTACTCACATTGGAGAGGCAGAACACGTGCCATTCCCATCAGAAGGGCGAACAACACTGCAAGAGTCCCTAAAACATACATTTCCATCAGAGCAGCCAATGGCAGTAGACCGGTTTCTGTTCTCTGCTACTTTTATTTCCTCTCTAAAACGGACTATTCTCTTTGTTGTTTCATCTGAACTTCCTGTTGCTGACGGCTTGTTTACAACATCTACTTCCCCTTCTTTCTTAAAGATCTTTTTCTTGTATTCTCCTCCTTTTGTAATAGGCAAAGTCTGCCTAAACCTAGCTAGCTCCCCAGACTTATTATTTTTTTCATTTTTGTCTACTTCTGCACAGTTGTCTCGTTTCCTGGACCGTTTGAGATCTGCATCAGTCATCACAATATCATTCCTTGCAGGACTACCATTTCCATTAGTGTGTATACTGAACAATGATTCGTTAGAAGCAGTGCTCCATTCCTTAGAGGATGAATCCTTACTCCCAAAAATGGATGGGGGAATTCTATTGGGATCAAAACCTGCCTCCCGTTCCATCACCTGTATAGAAGGAGATTGTGACATTGTTGAGAATTCAGATTCATGAGTGACATCTGAAACCTGTGAGGTGGAGCTTGTAGATGTTTTCGAGGATTCTTTCAATTGATAACGTGTTACCCCTTGAGATAGAAGTTTTGCATCAGGATGAGATTTGGAAGATGCTACACCTGATGAGACAGAGTTGAATATTATTTTTGGATTCACTTGGATGTAATCATCTGAAGAAGAACCTGATGAGGAAGACGAGATGGAATGGGAATATTCAGAACTTTTAGAAGATCCCGTTTCACTTTCATCTGAAGTGGCTTCTGAATCTCGTCTTCCTTCAGTCTCTTGGTCAGAATCCATGAGTAAAGTTGGTGGTGCAAGGGCCTCAACTTTATTTTCAGTTACTGGTGCATCTGTTCTAAGATGGTATTGCCTCCACTGACATATCTAAGCCCATCACTGAAATACAATTAAACATCACCTTCAGAATACCATCTACTAGGACATACAAAGAGATTTCAGTTAAAGCAATAGAACCGGGACACATACAAAGATGCGTTGTTGTTTGAGGGGTGGGGTATTATTGGGGACAATGTGACATTCATAACGAACACCATTTCATGCGTTAATATAAGGATATACGTCCAACTCTTAATTCTTGCATCTCAAAGAGGTCCACTCGAGATGGAGAGGATGACCACCATTTCTCAGGTTCAGCTACTATATCTGGCTTTTAAATGTAGAATGGTGGAAGTTATTATTATAATAGAATGCACATGGAGAATAAAAATAGCATATGAAAAACAAAGATCACATATTTACTCAGTCAAGTGGGATTGCATTTCATCCACACAAAAAAAGGGCTTTAATTGAATAGATTTAAATTGTAAATGGTGTTAATATGCTTTCAATTTACAATATACCAGAACCACCATTTTACATTTCATGATTTCTCCAGAATCATGGATAGAACAAAATTGAGAATTACTGACAGAAAAGAAGCACCAGGAAGCAAAAAGGTTGCCAAAACTATCAAATATGAAGGAAAGATGTATTAGAATATTACATTAAGAACTTAATGGGAACTATGCACCATATTGCTCGATCTTCAAGAATGATGCTGCAGCCTCGTCAGATTTTCCAAAAATGCATTACTTTTGGAGGATTCAATACACGCCAAGCAACATTTTTGGAGGATCCGAGAAACATAGACTAATCACCCTATAGAAGTTCCCCTCTGTGCTAGCTGTTGATATACAATAATATTTTCCTTTGCATAAGAAGGAAGACATAACTTCTCATCATATTCTACCTAATCAATTACCAAATTTTCTTTATGCATAATAACAATTGAGTTTTAAATTAGAAACAGAAGTCACTTAAAGGAATGAAAAACAGCAGCTAAATAATAATCTGTGACACAAAAAAAAATACCTTATAATGAAAATGTGTTCCTAGAGCTGGAGCCACCTCACATGAAGCAGCTCCAACAATCTTTGTTTCTCCCTTTACCAACCCAGAAATCCAACAAAAAGGGCCCCACAAAAAATAATTCCCTGAAAGAAAAAGAAAATAATCATCAGCATAATTAACACACAATATTTGTGGTAAAACACAAAAAGAATAAATGAAAGCATTAAGCCAAAAGCAAGAAAAGGGGGGAAAATCCTGATATGGGAATTACCTAATTGAAAAAAAAAAAAAATTCAACTTCAAATTTGCCCAATAAGTGAAACCCAGATTCTTAAATTTTTATTTCTTTCTCAATATTCATACTAGGGTTTTGGAGGAAATAATAAGAGAGAAGAAATATATGGAAGACAAATAGTAGTTGGTTTCGGTTTTCGATTCCTAAAAATAACTAACTTTATCTTCCGTTGGCGCCAACCCATATTCTATTAATATTGTTATCAAGTGATTTGCACGTGCATAATACCACATAAATAGTAAATTCACCTCTATGGCCAATATTTATTACACCTTCTGTTTTATAATTTATTTGTCTTACTTTTTTCTTTAATTCGTTCAAAAAAAATGTTTCTTTCTTTTTTTGGTAACTTTTTATTCTAATTTTTCACATAACATTTTTAAAAAATCACAAGATTCAAAAGTTTTTTTATTTTTTTAAATTTCGTATCAAGTTAAAATCAGACAAGCAAATTAAAACAGAAAGAGTATAATAGTCAATATTTGTGTGATTATGACAACATGATTCTCAAAATGACCGAGATAATTAAAGACGTATCAAGACTTTTTACATCTCTTCATTTTAAAGAAAATATATAAGAATAATAGTTATTATAAAATAAATATTTGTTTGACGCTTCCGAAAGTGAGGTTAGGCGAAGTAAAAGCGGGGAGTAAATTTAAAGGAATATTGGTAAAATTTAACAAACCATACGTACATATCAAATAACAAAGCGAAATTTGTTCAAATTACTTTGAAAGAGTACATGAACTTTCTTCTTCTCTGGGTATATTGGAAAAAGATTAGAGAAAATCAAAATCGATCATAAGTTATTAATTATTATAATTTATAGTACTTTTTAATAATTTTTAAATGATATATATTACTTTTTATATCCCAATTTATTTGGCATTGATATGATTTTGAGAGTCCTCAAATTTTAAATATTTTAAGTTATTAATTATTATAATCTATAATACTTTTTACGTAATTTTAAAATAATATATGTTACTCTTTCTATCTCATTTTATGTGACCCTGATTAGTATTTCGAGAGTCAATCACACTTTTAACATAATTTTTTTTTAAATATTTTAAATTGTTAAATATTGTAATTTATAATACTTTTTACGTCATTCTTAAATATATAACAAACCAAAAAAAAATAAGACAAATAAATTAAAATAAAGAGAGTATTAAAGTTTCAAAAATATCCTCGACTAGAAGCACGCTATCGACGAACAATTGTCTGCTTCTAGCCGCTTCTATATAGTAATAACTAGTATCATTTGGCCCAGGCCCAAACTAATGTTAAAAAATGATATTTGTAGATATATTCAAAAGTTCTATATTCTTACTTGTTTGTTTTTGTAATATCAGTTTGATAATTTATAAGGATTTCTCAAATATTAAAGTATGACCCTAAAAAGACTTTAAAAGGAAAGTATTTTTTTAATTCATATATAAGACTTTAAAAAAATCAAACAAAACATACATGAAAACTTTTTTAATTTCTATTTTATTAAGAGAAAAGACATTGAAATACCTTTAAATTTGTCCGCAAAATTTACTTTAGCCCTTTAATTACACTGGCATTTATTTACCCCCCTTAACAACTTTCAAATGATTTAATATCACCCTAAAAATATTATACCAATCTCACAATGAAGAGTGTATTACACACGCACCACATCGTTGACAATTAATGCCATATCAGTTGCCATGTTGGAAATTATATTTTTTTTAAATAGTAACCCCCCCCCTCCCCGCCTGCTTCAACCTTCTTTTCCAACAACCCTCCCCCTCTCCCCCCTCCCCCCCGCCTTCTCCAGTCTTCTTCTCCAATACACACCCACCCCGACTTTAAGCTGCCCCCTGCCTTCTTCAGTCTCCTCTTCTTCTCCAACACGACCCGACCCCCCCCTCCAGCACCCCCCCCCCCCCCCCGCCTTCTTCAGTCTTCTTCTCGCACATCTTCACCCCCACCCCACCCCTTTCTCTTTATCTCCAAAAAATATCATGAGCCTATGATTAGATAATCATCAAAACTCACATTTCATTAGTTTTTTTATTCTAATTTCAATAATATTGTACCGCAAATCAAGTAAATATAAGGTAAAGAAAATTAAGATTAGTTCTAAATTATCAATTTTGCCTTAATTTTAAGTCCCTTTAAAATTATGGTGAGATGAATAAGATTTTTTTATTTTTTAGCAAGAACTATTGTGGTGAACTAAAAAAGGTTAAAAAGAAAAAAAAAAAAAAGGAGAAGAAAATGGAGTGGAGTTGCAGAAGGGGTGGAGGGAAGGAGAAGAAAAAGGAGGTGGGAGCTGCAAAGAAGAAGAAAGGGGTGGGACAAGGCTTCTTTTATTTATTTTTAATTTTTATTATATAATTCATATACTTGTGGGGTTGTTTTTATTTTTTTTAAATAATATGCGCTTTTAATTTTTTTGTCACGTCAGTATTTAAGGTGGTATTTAATTACTTAAAATTTTTTAAGGGGGATAAATAAATGTCCGTGTAGTTAAAGGGTTAAAATAAGTTTTGCGGACAAGTTTAGAAGTGTTTTGATGTCTTTTCTCTTTTATTAAATATATTTTTAGATTATAGTCTCTGATGATCTAAATTGAGCTTTAGCATATGTAAAATTAATTAATTTATTTTTTTAAAGAAAATTTCATTTCTCTCTCTAAACTGAACTTACATGGGCTAACTTATTTCTTGCAAAAATATACAATATTTGACTAATATAAAAATAAATTAGTGCTATAATATTGTTATATGATGAAATCAATAAAGTTAACTTATAAATAAATACGAATAATTAGAAGTTAAGGTATTGCAACATATTTTTGTAGATGTACTTTCAACTTAAACCACAGACAAATTGTGAAAAAAATCATTGGAATTCAATTATTCTTACTTTGAGCTCTCTTTTTAAGAAATTGTTGATTTTTTTTAATGAAATCTACATTGTAATAGCATTTTCATGTTGAACTTAACTATTTTATTCTAAATTATTTAAACTATTGATTATCCCGTATTTTACAATATACTTTAATATTAACAAAAGTGAAAAATATATTTTCTTTAATTGTTAGTATTGTTAAGAGATCAAATGGTATTATTATTACTTTTTAGAGATCAAATTGTATTTTCTCTAACTATAGGCTTTTTTTCAAACATTTTCAAAATATATGTGAAAATAATGTTTTATAGTTCCTCTTCTTAATATAGTCATTTATTAAGAAATTTTATGTTAAAGTGCTCACACATAAAATTAGATTGTTTAACTATCATATTCTAAAATTCGTTTTTCAATTGAAACGCAAGGACTATAATTTACATTTGTGACCATTTAAAAGTATTTAGTAATGATAAAAGTTATTTATTTTTTATTTTTTAATTTAAAACTTAATCCTACTATTGCGATCCGAGTGTACACCCTGGACGTAATCAACACCAGATGCCATCTCTGGCGAGTGTACCACTTAGCATATATCATGAGCATTTAATTACTATATTGCGAAAGACATAAGTGAAACATGATACATCTTTTAAAAGAAAACGTTTTTCAATAATTCAATAGTAAGAAAACTTAAAACTCATAAATAAAAATGACACGAAGGTCACAATTCAAATAACATAACTCTAACAACTGTGGTCTATGAAGCCTCTGACTCTAAGTAATACTGTCTACGGGAAAAATTCCCCCGGCAACCTTAAAATTAAAAAGAACTATCAAGTCTAACTAAACTTCTAGAAAGAAGGGAGGCTCACCAAAAACTGAACTCTGACGATCTCAAGGATGTGCTGGATCACAAACCTGTGTACTTAAATTTGCATTATATAATGATACAACGCCAAATAGCGTCAGTATATGAAATATACAATTTGTAAATGGATAGAAAAGAATACAACATAACATATATCTGAAGTAGTACATAACAATAGAAGTAAATTAGACATGAAAGTAACTCAAACTGAAAACCTGCCTAAAGGACATTTAGTACATTCATATTCTCTTCTTTCATTATAGAAGTGAACGGTTTAATCGTCACAATATTTTATGTCAATCTCTGTCTGTATGAGCTTCCTTGTCCCAAATTATCAGAGGGTAGGAGGCTTCGTTTGAGAACCCTAGCTCCGAATTAACTGGGGTTCTAGTTGAGTACCATTGCCTTAACAAATATGAGGGACCTACTCATTGAGCATCCTGGCTCCAATGTCAGTGGTTGAGTACCCTGGACCCTATATAAATATACATGAAATGTTTTTTATTCATTACTAGTAGGTTAGTCACTTTAGGCTCATTATCTTTAGTTAGCCATTTTTGGTTCATAATCGTAATTCGTCTAGTTCATTAACCATTCATAGAGAATTCATATCAAGCTATATCATTTGTTAGCATAGTAGAGAGTTTAGAAAAAATACTTATCATCATTCATCATACTATAATTCAGGAATTTATAGATTTTTCTTACTTTTGTGGAGAGTAAGCTTTTGGACATTATTCATTATCGTCTTAACATAGTTATTATAATTTGGGAGTTCATGTGTTATCATATCAAGCATACAAAGGAACATAGACTTATCATGTTGAAAGCATACTTAAAAAAATCTATCTTATAGACCATAGACACTACATTATCATAAAGGTTAACATTTTCATGAGATTTCATAAGATTTATGAGGATCTTAAGTTCGTAGATTTCATAGGTTCCATGAGATACATAGAGTCATTAAATTCGTAGACTACACAAAGTTTATGAGGATCATAATTTATACAAATTCATGAGATGTCTTATCACTTTCACAAGGTTCACCAATTCATAACCATATATAGAGAAATATTCGTAGACCATGAAAATCATTATCACCGAATAGAGAAACTAGGTTATATAGTCTAACATGAAATTTTAGCTTTGATTTTGAGAATAAAATCTAATACTTTAGATATGATTGCAGGGAAGAACAAGATTTTCACACGAAGAATTAAATTTACATACCTGAAATGAAGAGAATCTACGAAGAAAACTCGCTTGAAGAGCCCTAGACTTTGCTTGGAGAGTCTTCTGACTTGAGAGCTTTGGGAGAAGATTTGAAAGAACTTCTGCAGTGAATTCTTCTAAATGTAGAAACTCATGAGAAATTAGTATTCGTTCTAGGGTTTTTAGGGGGGGGGGTAAAGGACTTAATTATATTTAATTAGATGTGTCACGCCTTGAGTTTACGCCTAGACGTAACACGGTGCCTAGAGCCACAAGTGACTTCAAGTTAACCCTTGATCTGGCATAGACTTAAGCATTCTGATTAACATGAATATCTAGGCAGAAGCTAAATTGAGTTCAATTGCAAGTTCAGAAAACATAAACTGAAAATTTCTGGATATATGAATATGTGCATCTGAAAAGTAAAATGATTGAAAAAGCTGAAAAATCTAACTTTATGTTTGAAAGCCTCTACTACTGATGAGCTGCTAGGACAAAGTAATCATGCTAATAGTGTTGGCAAATGAGCGGGTCGGACTAGATATGAACGGGTCGGATCATATATGAGCAAGCGTATAAACACCTTCTTAACCAACAGTCAAACGACTCCTTAACCGCTCTCAAATCAATCAATAGTGTATAGCGAAATTAATGAATTGAAGTATTGAATGAACTACTCGTATATTCAATAATTTTATCTAAATTTAATATTTATATCAAAAAGTTTATTAAATATATAATAGTATTTAGTTTGAAATCAGTTTATGGATTGTATTATTAATATATATATTAATTTAAAATTTTAATAAAAAACAAAAATTTATAGTATAAAGCTTTTTGAAAAAATTGACAAAGTTTAATAGTTAAAAAAAAGGGAATAAGAAAGAAGCAGATGTCATTGCAGTAGGGACACAGACGCCTGAAGCAAAAAAGTCAGGAAAATATATCCACCAAGATTCGATCTTGGACAAAATGGGGAAACCTGCACCCCCTTGGCCGCTGAACTACGAACTTTGCTTGTGTTGAGAGGGTTCAACATATAGTATATATACTTAAAATGAAAATTTGACCCTATATATATAGTGTAATTTTTCGACGGAACCCCCTCGGCGTCATGTAGCTCCGTCCCTGTGAAGAGTACAAATCACGGGACCAAAATCTCTACTATAATCACCAAGAGTTACAATAATGTCCTCCAAAATGGCCACCAAAAAAGTGCCAAACAACGAGCAACAATAGATAAATCACAACACCAAAAATAAGAGAATAAAAGGAACAAAAACACCATAAAAATGCAGTTATTATTCACGGATACAAAACTGAAGCCACGGGACACAACTCTATTAGTTCCTAATCAAAGATTGAAATGAGAGGAACAAACTATTCAAAAATCAGCTCAATTGGACAAGAAACAAAACGAAAATTGCAATTTGAAATTGATAATTTAGGGCTGAAATTGGGTGCAAAAATCTGTACTTTTTTCTCTATGTGTGGCTGCTGAAAAACTCTTTTGTGGGTGTGAAATAAAACCTAAAAAAGGTCTATATATATTCCCTATAGAATTGGACCTATGGGCAAAAATAAATTGATCCAAATTGGACTTTATTTATCCACATAGAAAGGAAAAAAGACCCATAACTCAACAAATAAAATGCTATTGAAATCCCAAAAACTCTTTAAGAATCTCCCACGCGAGTTCCTCAAAATGATCCTTCAAAAATGAAAACCCAACCTTCAATCAGCTTAATAATAAATGATAGACATGATAATATGAAATTAATAAATAACATTAATTAAAAGAATAAATCTTTATTACCTCATATTTGAGATGCAAACAAATTATATACTTCACAAACCTTTTCAAGTCTTTATATGTATCTACAATATTCTTTATTTATAATATTATATGAAGGTAGATAGAGAGAATATTATAAATATGACATTAAAAGGAAAGATCACGAAGATGAGAGACATTGCATTAAGAAGTTGAAGTCATGAAAAGATGAATTATAATGGTGAAAAGTAGAGAGATGAGGAAATTACGTTTATTGGACATTCACATAAATAATATATTTCCTCCGTTTAAAAAAATGATTTGTTTTGATTTGGTATGAAGTATAAAAAAAAAAAAAATTTGAATCTTGTGATCTTAAATTAAAGATATGTCAAATGTACCAAAATGTCATTTAATTTTGTGGTCTTAAACATACCATGTGTAAATTGAAAGTGAAGAGTTACTAAAAAAAGTAAAAGATCATTCTTTTTGAAACGGACTAAAAAGAAAATAAGACCATTCTTTTTAAAACGGAGGGAGTATTTCATAATCGAAAATATTTTTTCTAAAAAAGTATTTTTGTTGAGAAGTAATTTATATTTGACTAATAAATTTTGAGCAACACTTTTGATTAATTTCTTTTAAGGGGTATTTTTCTCAAAAGTACTTTTAAGAAAAAAAATATTTTTTAAGTTTTTGAAGTAGCTGTAAACAACAAATTTTCGGAGTCTGGAGAAATTAATAATCAAGACAGGAAAAAATGGAGTAACAAAATGTAGTATTTGATTTTCAAAATGTAGTGAATACAATCTCTACTATAATCCTATGATTCTTCGGGAAAATAATATGAACTATGTTGAGCTTGAATCTGATCTTGGATTCAAGGGCCTGAGTAGCTTGATCTTGAACCTTCGAACTTGGATTGGAATTATTCGCCACGAACACTTGAATGATTGCCACGAATAAGGAATATGAACAAGTAACTTGACCTTGAGCGTCTTGATATTTGCCTTTATTCTTGATCTTGGACTTGATTTGCTTGAGTGCTTGAACTTTGTAGTTTGTAGAGAATTTGTAGACTTTGATCCACGAGCTCTCTTCTTGCTTTTTGTTCTTGAAAAACTCCTCCCTCCTTTTGTGAATTATGAGGACCCCTATTTATAGTTGTAGGGGTGATGTAGCTGTGAAATTTGATTGGTCGGTTTGAACTAACCAATCACAATCCTCTAATGACAAGCTCTAATTTAATTGGTCGGAACATGTCACATACACACTTGGCATGATTTTAGCGACTCATTAATTTGACTTGGATTGCCACATAAATTTGACACATGTCATGATTTCAGTGACCCATTTGTTTGACTTGGATTGCCACATAATTTTGACACATGACACGCTTTTAGTGACTTATTTATTTGACTTGGATCGCCACCTCACGTGACACGTGGCATGAGCCTGGCCTTTAAGATGTGCTAATAGTCATTCGGGACTTGAACTTATAAAAGTGGACTCATCATTTGGAGTTCAATTAATTGGATTAGCCCAATAGCTTTTGAGGTTAGATGACTAACCCAATTATATTGGCCACATTATTTAAATTATTTTCTTGAATTCAACATTGTTTAAATAAATTTTATAGATTTAAATTTAATAAAATTTTAATACTCATAGTAGCCAAGAATACTACTCCGTTTTAATTTTTTTGGCCTATTTTAACATGACACAAAATATAAAAATAAAGAAAACTTTTAAAATTTATGATCTTGAATTAAGATATATATCAAATATACTAAGAGGGCGTTTGACCATGATTTTTTTTTACTTTTTTTCGGAGTTGAATTTCGAAAATGGTATTTGGCCATGCAAATTTGAAAAATTCCGGAATTCAACTTGAAGTTGAATTTCGGAATTTGAAAAACAAGAAAAAAATGTTTTCACTTTTCACTTCTCTCACAAAAAGTCAAAAACAACTCCAATTTATATTCATAACTAAATATAACTCCAACTTGTTATTTGTTTTTCATGGCGAAGCGGCGACTAAAATACTTTTTAATCTTGTAATGTTATATATATATATATGTAGTGAAAAGTTAAAATTAAAGAGTTACTAAAAACGAAAAGAGTATTCCTTAGACCCAAGTCAAACAGCGCATATGTATTATCCAAAAAATTTCAGCACTAGGAAAATGCATTTAGCGACACATTTTAGCTAGGAAATGAAATCCCAAATTGTTGAAACTTGAAACCCCAAATCCGATTTCTGCGCCAATTCCGATTCGCTCTCCCCAAACCCCATATATGCTACTACTTCTCAGTTACCAACTTCTGTATTGGGTGAGAATCCACAATACTCATAGGTCGACTTTGAAGTGCTAAACTTCTGGTTTTGTCAAAGGTAGTCTCTACTCTCTCTCTTTGGCAATTTTTACACAATTGCATTTTATCACTGAATTGCCAGTTTTTTTTTTTGTTTGGTTGGGGTTAATAACCATCTTTTAAGAAAACAGTGACTACAGTCTACACATGCCTGGATGTCATGATTCTTGTGAACTCTTTTAGATTTGGGAAATAGACCAAATATTGGAGTTTGTTTCCTGGATACGAGAATTTAATCTAAATAATATGTAATGTACAAACCCGCAGTTCTTTGGTCTATTGGCAATAGTGCAGTGTGTGATGTGTGAGTTAGCCCCACATCTCTGTTACAAAATAAAAACTAGTGTAGAAATGGTTTATTCATGCTACTTTGTTTTACTGATCGGACCCTGCTAAAGCGGGATGTTTTGTGCACTGGGCTGCCCTTTTATTTTGTTTTACTGAGTTAGATTCTTGATTGTAATTCATAAAATGAGTTCCTTTTTAATTGTCGGGGATACGATGCTATGTCATCGACACCACTCCCCTCTTATGTTGGATGTTATAATTTCAGTTCCTTAATATTTGCAAATAAAATGTGGTTACTCTAACTCACAATGTTATCAAAACCCAAAAGCGCAAAAAAGCTCTAAGGTGCATCGGGCTTTAAGCGCAAAGCCAATAAAGCGTGGGCTTTAATTAAAAAAGGCGCAAAGGGAGAAAAAATACAAATATATATAGAACTCCAGGACTAATAATTATAAGCATAAATAACAAATATATGCACGAAGAAGTTGAATTTTTTTACCATAAAGTGAAAATCAATTGTTTACTGTAGCATCTTCAGAAGAGGATCATTGGCAAGGAAAAACATGCCTTAAAACCTTGATGACTACATTGAAGCGCACATTAAGTGAGGCAAAGCGCTCAACGCGTTTTGAGCCTCGATCCAGGGTTTAAGCACGCCTTTGATAACATTGCTCTAAGAATTACCTTATTCAAGAATAATTATATGTCATTCGACATCTCTCTTGAAAACAAAATTTATTCTGCATGAGTACATCCTATGTTGTATGGCTAAACTTTTCAGCAGTGCAGTAGAACAATTGGTGTTACCATCATAATAAGTTTTTCAGAAGAAAGAAAAGTTTGCAAGCCAGTTACATCTCTGTTTTTTTTGGGTCAGCCATTTGTTCGCCTTGAATCATGTTTAAAATGGTTCAACAAAAATGAGTGGTAAATTTCCTCTCTTTTGAATTAAATAAACCTTTACCTCCAAGATTTCAGGATTTTTTTTCCCTTGCTAGTTGATAATCAAAGAAAATGTTTGCTAAGCTTACTACAATATCTGTTTACCTTCATTTTAGATATAAACATTGCGAGAAGAAGATTTTAGAATACCAATATGTTATATTTTGGCTGTCTCCCACTCTTAATCTACTAGATGATTTATTGACTAATTAGCTCACACATTTGATCAGTAAGCTATGTCTAGATGTAATGCTTTTTTTGGTGATAAAAAATTTGGATGGTCATAATGCATACACCTTAATTGAAGCATCCATTACCAGAATAAATGTTAGTTATTAATATTACATTTTTGGTGGGGCTGTAAAATAACTGATGATGGGTTTTGTTTTACATGTTATAGTTTTGGGTTTAGTCAGGTTTTCAGGTGCGTTTTTCAATTCAAGGACTTGAGATTATGTTTCACTTCATTCACTACAAGAAAAGCCTTTCTCAATTTCAAGGACTTAACATTATGGTTCAATTCATTAACTACAAGAAAACACCATTTAGTTAGGGACAAAATCCCAGCTAACTTGTATAAATCCCTAGCTAACGTCATTTTAGCTTGGAAAATGACCCAGGTTAACTTCCGCAGCTTGGAAAAAACTTTTTCAATTCAAGGACTTGAGATTATGTTTCACTTCATTCACTACAAGAAAAGCCTTTCTCAATTCAAGGACTTGAGATTATGGTTCAATTCATTAACTACAAGAAAACAACATTTAGTTAGGGACCAAATCCCTCACTTGTATAGATCCTAGCTAATGTCATTTAGCTTGGAAAATGACCCAGGCTAACTTCCGTAGCTCAAATGAGGGTAGCTAAACTTAGCTAGGAATGTTTGAGGCAATGTATCACTGTCATGATATCAGCAAATTGATTCCTAGCTAAACTTATCAAAATCTAGTTAGAGGATGTTGACTCTAGCTAAAAATAGTTTGGAATATCCCAAGCTAAAAATAGCTAGAGTTTCTCGCATAAGGGATTTTCCAAGCTAAAAATAGCTAGAGTTTTTCGCGAGGGATTTTCCGCTAATTTGAGAAATATACTAGCCCTTAGTTGGTTTAAGATGTTTCCTGATAAATGTATAGCTGAATAAATTTAACTAGGTATAAATCCTAGCTTACATAAAGAAGGAATCACAATTTGCTGTAATAATTGAATCCTTTTCAAGTCGCACCAAATCATAGATATGCATTCAAATGCACGACCATTTCAGATAGTATAATTTTTCCATAGTACATGTTTACAAGTGAGACAACTTCATCCTCCATATCTTTATGTTGACCTGGTTTACACACGTGGTGCTTTATTCATCCGTCTGCTCTTGTCTGTTCGTATTCCTACCCATAATTTTTTTGCTTCACTGCTTCCAGTGCAACTGCATATGAGACTATGTTTTGTCAAAAAAATGAGATTAGACAGAAGAATTAAAGATTGGTTTAAGCCTGATTACTCACAAGTCTCTTTGGTTGGCCAATCACCCCTTGATCTTAAGCTTTTTGCTGTGGTCCCCAATTCAGCTGCAAAGCAATTTAAACCGAAATGAAGAGGTGTCAGTTCATGTCAATCAAACGGATATTTGAATTTACTATGTTGTGTACCTAGTATCTATATTTTGGTGTCCAAACACACCCTAAAAGTCAGCCCGTAGTATCCTTTCTAATTAAACCAGTCCTTTCTAAAATCCCTTAAAGTCCTAAACCTATTGAGCAATCAGGCACTCTCCCAAAGTGTGTCCATCCCTCTCACATTGCAGTCTGTCCTTACTCTCCAAATCCATGAGACACTCATGGTAACCCAGAGATCACTCTCGTTCGGCATCAATGTTTCATGATTTTTGTCCACTGGTGTGCTCATTTTGATGAATTACTTTTCTATTTTGGTTTTATCAGGTTGAGAGAAGTTGATTTCAGTGGGATATAAATTGTGATTTTTTGTCTTAGAGGTATTTAATTGTATGAGTTATGTCATTTGGGTGATTTGAGGTTGAGTTATGGCAAGTGGGATTGGGGAATCTACTTGCAGGGCACCCCCTGTTGTTCTTAATCTAGTATTAACAATGGTAATGACAATGATGCTGGCAAATTTGGATGTAGTACTGGCTTTGATTTAGCTCAAGATCCCATTGTTACCCTCTATGGCCACCTCTTTGTTGGCCTAGATTTTGCACTTGGCTTCACCTCCTGCATTCCCGTTCTCATGAATTCCCAGTGTGTAATGCTGTCCATATGCTTCTTGCTGCCAACATAGACTTTCCTTTTGAAATAGAAAAAATAATGGATAACTGACTTCTACCTTTCAAATCAAGAAGAGCCCCATCTTTTCACAAGATAACTTCTCACTCAATTTTATCTTATAATTTATGTAACTTGGTTATTACTTTTCAAGTAAGTTCTGTACATGATTACGATTCTCTATAGCATTCTGAAATCAATCCACCGATGTTGAGCTGAGGGTAAAATATATAGTCCTCTTATTTCAAAACGTTTCATTTATTAGGAAAGAGATGATAAAATTGAAGGAAAAGAAAGTGATATAGGATATATTATATTATATGAACGTGTTTTTTGCAAGAAACATACTTATTGACAACTGGGGAATCTTGGCAGTAGCAAGAACATCAGCATGCTTCTTGGAAGAAAAGTTGCTAACTCAAATGTACTTGGTTAGTCCAAGTTTCTGGCACTCTTCCATGGCTGCCAAACTGACTTGAAATCCATGGGAAGGATGTCCTCTTTCTTAATTGTGTACTCAATACTCATTAATCCTGGCTTAGAACTTTGGCCTGTAACTTTACCAGATTTCTTTTCTCCCTTTCTTGAGTAATTGGTATTGCAAAAACGATATAATTTACAAGAAAGTGGTGATGGATTGATAAATTTGGTAAAGAGTATGCACTTGGGTATTGATTATTTAGAGTTTATAGTGCTTACTCTCCTTTTGATAAGGAAATATGCCAAGGGGAAGAGGTCGTAAACGTAGTTCGGCAGGTCGAGGAGGCATAGCCAACAAAGGCGGAAACAGTTCCCAACAACTAGAAAATATTTCTCAGACAGATATTCCTGAAGCACCACCTCCTTCATCTCAAGGTGCTAATTCTTAACAATGTGCTGTTTCGTCTTGTGAGTGGTTTTCAACAGAATGCACAAGTTCATAGTGCTTACTCTGCTTATCGAATTTTAATCAGGGGATATGCCAAGGGGAAGAGGTTGTAAACGTAGTTGGGCAGGTCAGGGAGGCATATCCGATAAAGGTGGAAAAAGTTCCCAACAACTACAGAATATCTCTCAGACAGATATTCTTGAACCATCACCTCCTCCATCTTCTCAAGGTATTGATTCTTACCAATGTGCTGTTTGTCTCGTGAGAATGATTTTCAACAACCTACACGAGTTCATAGTGCTTACTTGGCTTGTCGAATTTTTATTAGGAAATATGCCAAGGGGAAAAGGCCGTAAACATAGCTGGGCAGATCGAGGAGGCATAGCTAGTAGTGGTGGAAATAGTTCGCAACAACTACAAAATATCTCTCAGACAGATAATCCTGAACCACCACCTCCTTCATCTCAAAGTATTGATTCTTACCAATGTGTTGTTTTGTCTCGTGAGAGTTGTTTTCAACAGCCTGAACGAGTTCATAGTCCTTATTCGGCTTGTCGAATTTTGATCAGGAAATATGCCATGGGGACAAGGACGTATACGTAGTTGGGCAGATCGAGGAGGCACAACTAGTAGAGGTGGAAAAAGTTCCCAACAACTACAAAATATCTCTCAGACAGATATTCCTGAACCACCACCTCATTCATCTCAAGGTATTGATTCTTACGAATGCGCTATTTTGTCTTGTGACAGTGGTTTTCAACATCCTACACGAGTTCATAGTGCTTACTCGGCTTGTTGAATTCTGATCAGGAAATATGCCATCGGGACAAGGCCGTATACGTAGTTGGGCAGATCAAGGAGGCATAGCTAGTAGAGGTGGAAAAAGTTCCCAACAACTACAAAATATCTCTCAGACAAATATCCCGGAACCACCACCTCCTTCATCTCAAGGTATTGATTCTTACCAATGCGCTATTTTGTCTTGTGACAGTGGTTTTTAACAGCCTACACAAGTTCATAGTGCTTACTTGGCTTGTTGAATTCTGATCAGAAAATATGCCAAGGGGAAAAGGCCGTAAACGTAGTAGGGCAGATCGAGGAGGAATATCCAATAGAGGTAGAAAAAGTAACCAAGAACTACAAAATATCATTCAGACAGTTATTGCTGAACTATCACCTCCTTCATCTCAAGGTGTTGATTCTTACCAATGCGGCGTTTCGTCTCACGGGAGTGGTTTTCAATATTCTCAAGATGTTGAGTATCAACAGATGCCTCATACTTCTCATGCTGCTCAGGATGTTTCATCTCAACAACCAACACTTGCATCTCAAGAAACTACCGATCCGCCGGAAAGACAACACACTGCCCATGGAATAAGGCCCTTGAGAGTAAATGGTGATACGTAAGTAATTCTAATTACACAGTAAGGGTTAAACAATTTTTCATTTAATTTTCATCATCTGAAATTCATATTATTCAATTTGTAGGTTTTTCCCACATGACTCTGTTCGGGATGTAACAGTAGTCTTTAAGAAAAGCTTTGTTGGCTCATGGTATTCTTGGAGCAAAGTTCCAGAGCATGTACGAGATCAATGGTTCAATGACTTTGAGGTACCTATATTTTATTGTAACATTATGACTCTTATTTAGTTAAAATTTAAAATTACATTTTAACTTGACAAATAAATACCAAATGTGATGTTTTTGTGTTAATTGTAGAAAAAGTATTCTTTTCATGATGGGGATAAAGATTTAATTCGGAAGACATTTGATCGAGTGGGGAGTGAAAGGTTGAGTGACACCTTGGGAAAAGCAAAAAAAAAATTTGCAAAAACTAGGAAAATACCAAAGTGGATCAGTCAAAGTCATTGGGATGGCTTGATGCAGCATTGGAATTCTGATGATTTCAAAAGAATTTCAGCCATCAACTCCAAGAATAGAATGTCATGTAACAATGGAGAAGGTCCATCCTTACATACCGGAGGATCGATTCCATTTGCTGAATACAGACGAAGACATGTAATTATTTGTCTTTTTAAGTATTAAATATTATTTGTCCAGTTTTATTGTTATATTTTTATCAGCATATGAATGATCTCATGATTGTAGAAGGAGCTAACTGGGCAAGAACTTCGAAATGATGCGTTATTTCTGAAGACCCACAGGACCAAAGATAAAGAGTGGGTCTGTGAAAAGTCACAAAGGGTGTGGGTACGTTTCTATCTCTAATTTCTTAGCGTGGTACATAACATGTTCTGGGGATGTAAGCCTTGTCAGCTATATTGGTACACTCTAGTTGTGTTTATACTTGCCAAGTGAATGTATATAAGGCAGATTTTCAAAAAAAGTACAGGAAAGTGTGATTATTGCTATGAGTTGACCAAGGCCTTTGGGTTTAGTTTGGCTTTCATTTGTGTTTCTCATTTCACAGTTTGGTGTGTTGCATTGTTTTTTTTTTCTGTTGAAATGGTAACAGATTTCATTAGCTTCAAAAGGAAAATCTCAGCACAAAGACTGTGCTAAGAATTACAAAAGTAGGGTACAAGACTTCCAAAAAAGAGCAAAAATCCAAGTCTTGTAAGCATTTATAGGGCTCCGATGCTTCTTTACACCAGAAGTGAAACAAAAATATACAATTCATTTTGACCCTCTGTTCTGAGTTTGCTGTATCTTTAAAACACCTGGAGTTCCTTTCCCTCCAAACTGCCTACCATATACAGACAGGAATGATACTCCACCACTTCTTCTGACTTGTACCTGCAGCTATGTTGTCCCAGCAAACCAGCTCAAACCTTTCATACTCATGAACAATTGCCACAATCTATAAGTGACTTGACAGTGTATAAAAAGATGACTATTTGTTTCAGCATCCAGGCCACACAAAAAACATCTAGAGCAAATTTCTGGAGTATCAATAATGTTCCAACTTACCTTCCAGCATGACTCGAACCCTCAACTGACTACCTACTGTTGATGGTGGAGGTGCTCAACCACTTGAGTAAACCTCACCTTGTCACGAGCACAGTGTCATGTGTCACGATGGCCTTTTTGACCACTAGCCAACAGAATAAATTGTAGATAGATGATTCATTTGCTGGCTTCCCTAATGCAACTTTGGCTCTGTCTACCGCCTACTCTGTTGATTTGCAGGTTATTTGTCTGTTTAGCTAGCTGCACCAAAAAAGTTATTTTTAGGATTTTGCAATAAATAAATATTAGATGCTCTTTTTTGATGGCAACTTTTTTTTTTTTTTTTTTTTGTGATTTGATGGTTTTTATTATTTATAGTAACTAATTACCTTAAATTTTTTATTGTATTATTTTGTTGTAGCTACTGTTCCTTTTTTAGTATGCTCTGTCATGCTTTCTTTAGTATTTTGTCTTGGCTTTTTCACTCCCGTTTTCTTTTTCCCGAACAGCTTTTACTTGAGCCGAGGGTCTTATAGGAAACAATCTCTCTACCTCCCAAGGTAGGGGCAAGGTCTACCTACACACTACCCTCCTGATCCTCCCCAAGCCCCACTTGTGAGATTACATCGGGTATGTTGTTGTAAATTACCTTAAATTTTTTCCAGGATATGTTTACAAAGAATATCAAGAAGAATGTGGAATGTACTTCTACTACAAGGGATGAAAATGGTAGTGAAGTAGGAGCCATGGCAAGTAGTGGAGATGAGGAAACAGAAGAAGAAGCTAATGAAGACAATATTATAAATTTGTTGCAAACTGTACCAGACAAGCAATTACTGAATACATGGATAGATGCAGTTGGGCAACCAAAGAAAGGAAAAATATATGGTCTTGGTTTAGAATCCGGTTTTCGAGGAGATCCATTGCACGTTAGTTCTGCTCCCTCCACTGCTCCTGCTCCAACTGTCACTCCTCAACAGATTGTTGAAACACCAGAGTTTGAGCAGATTCTTAACCGTGTACTAGATCAGCGAATGGCAGATATGCAGGCAAGTATGCAAGCGAGTATTCGGGCAGTTATACAAGAAGAGATAGAGGTCGCGGTTCGTGGTGTCATGAGTCGGATGCTTGGGTTTGCAGCGACACGATCAAATGGCTCTCGTTCTCCTTCGGGATTACCCTAAGATAATTGGAGTTTATGTTGTTATTTAAGTTTGAGATCCGATTTAATTTACGTTTAAACATGTGTACTGATTCACTGATACTCTTTGAGATGGCTGAGGTAAATAAATTCTGTTTTTCTTCCTTCCTATCCTATATAAGAAGTGGCGGACACAGCTGAAGTTGCCCTTAGTTTGTTCATTTCTTCGGCTACATCTTAGTTCTTTAGCCTTCCATTGAAACTCTATAGTAATTCTATAGTAAAACAAGAGCATCATATATAGAAATTCTATAGTAAAGCTAAATACCACATTGCAAATCCATTGAAACCGTAGCTGTGATTTAATAAAATTAGCATTGTTTACATGACTTGTGTTGGAAGGTTTCTGGATTCTCCACAACTCACAAACTAACAAAAATTTTGATCATAAATAGATGAAAAAGAAAAGGATAATGTGCACTTCAGTTTAAACCAAGAAGGTTTAAAATTTCACCAGAAAATTATGTTAAAGTTGCACCTTCACCTGATTAGATAAACAAAAAAAATCAATCAATATAACTGCAAAACTACTCACGCTAGCAACACAATTATTGGCTATAATTTGGTGGGATATTCATTTATTGATTTCATTATATTGGAAATCATAAAATTGATGGTTTAGCTTATGTAAGCTACGGTTAAATTGCTGCTGAAAGACCACCAGGATCAGAATTTGAGTCACAAACTGAAAATGAAGATGAGGTGTGTTGGTGGGTTGGGAGGACACAATCAATGTGAGATGATACTTATTGAACTTGTTTTTCCTACTTCCACTAAGTACATTTTCCAAAAAGTTTGACCAACCGATTAAAAAAAAAACATTTTCTGGAAACACACAACCTACAATTTGTAGTCACTTTGATGGTAGTCATATAGATCTGATTTTATTTCAAGGAAGTGGTTTATTGTTTCCCTATTCAAGCTGGAAAATAAATCAGTGAGGCATAATCTATGTATAATTTGAAAATTGAAAGGACAGGTACCCCTAGGATTCGACCTATACTAACCTACATCTATATATACCAATTAGAATTGTCCTCAAATAATGCAATCTATTTAGTTTTGGTCATGGAGGCCTGCTATATTTTCAAATGGCTTTCACAGATTAGAATATTAAGGTTTGTCAAATTGTCACTTGAAAAGCAAAACATAACAACTAATTTGGGACGGGAGAATACTAACTAGCAAATAAAAAAAGATATTAATATCGCAATGTAGAATCAATCAAAGATGATACAAAGTGCAAAAGGAAATATATAGAAGGTTGCTGAATGCTTGCAACAACTACCTACAAATTAAAGGTTTCCTTTCCCTTCTTCCAGAGTTCACTTGGATTTGTTTTCTTCATCGATAAACAGAACCTGCAATAAGCTAAGACGATTCTACCGACCCTAATGAATCAGACATGCTTCTGTTCATAAGAAGCTAAGCTGTACCTGTACGCATGCATGGTGATCGATATGTACAGAAACATTAATATATCTATTCTATTCTATTTGCGTTTCCCTGCAGATGCCATGAGGATTGCAACAGCTGCTATGAACATGATCAACATTCCTGCAAGAAGTGTATACGTTCTTCCTGATGATCTTCGGTACTCTCCAAACAATATTACCCCCCAAAATGTGCTCACAAGAGGCAGTGCCTGCAGGAATTAAACACCACATTTTAAATGAGGAATTATGCTTTTATCAAACAAATCTGACGATTTCAAATGTTGAATAACTAATAAATTAGCATTTGTAACAAATTTATCGTGTGGATAAATGTACAAACCTGAACAGCATCTGCAGCTGCATATCCAGCTGCTTGACCTCCCATAAATTGGAGACCATTTCCAAAGCCACTCAAAATTCCAGCCAAAAGAGCCCAACCTCTGCCATCCCAATCGTTCACATAACACATCACCGACGATTTGGGTGCATTTAGTACAGGGCGGTACAAGAAGGTGAAGTTCAGAATCGTTGCCAGCAAAGAGCTGGAAACTGAGAAGTAGAAAAATGCCGTATAGACACTCAAGTGCGGCACTCCATCTTTTAGAGCATGCCACTGATCATTTGTTGCTAGGTTGAATGCTGGCGAAAAGAGAGAAAGGCAAGCTCCAGCAAAGAAGGTAATGGCCAGACCAATGTAAGTGCTCTTCCCAAATACCTGCCGATCAAACATTGAGAATCTAACAGATTAGACATGTTTTTTGGACATACTTCTAGTGCACTAGATTAACAAATCAATTGATCTATCAATCCCGAGGAGTCTGGATCGACTGTATGAATCCTCTTTATTCAGGTCCATTTCATTTGATTACTATAAAAAGACAAGTTGGAGGATCTCTCAAACTAAATTTCGATACCAATAAAGCAGAAAACAAGTTAGTTCCTAAAAGTACCCCGTCTTAATGAACTCTCTCCATGCCGCATAAAGTCAAATCTTGAAGTGGCAATTAGAGATATAATTTGAGTAAGAATTCTAACCTTCATTGCCCTTTTGTTCTCAACTTCTATAAGGAACAGCGCAGTTCCGGCCTTTGCCTTCTCCTCAGAAGCAACTCCATTCTCCAAGTCATTCATATCGACTGCAGAATGTCTATACATTAACTAAAAAGGTGAATACGAAATTCACCAATCTGAATAAAAAATGGAGAAAACATGAACTTCAAATGCTCCAGCTAAAGTACCTGTGTTTTTATTTGTTTGTTTAGAGTCAGTAACACCGTTTGTCCTGCCAAATATTCAACCAAACTAAAATCAATCTCCTGCAATCAATGGCAGAATCTTACATAGATATGTGGTGCGACATCTTTAACAGAATATCCACATATCCTGCACTTGAGGAGTGACTTTGAAAGAGCTAGGAAGATCTTAAGAGGGGAAATATTGCACAATAGATGCAAAACACAAAGTCTTCGCTTCCCATCTGAAGAAGCCATGTACATGAGATGCTCGTAGAAGAATTCAAAATTGCAATATGTTCTTGAACTGATGCATACCCAACCCCGTTTTTATAGTCATTTGAAAAATAATCAAGTTTTTCTTTGTTATCAGATGCATTGGATGCATGAACAGCAGAGCCTAGACAAACAGCAATCAAGAAGCATCCAACGCCAGGAAAAAGAATCTCGGCTTTGTTAATTTTGTCATCAAGGTAGTAATTCAATGTCGTTCCTGCCATAACCAAAGCAAGAACGCACGTCAAATTCCAACATAATATCAATACCAATTCCCTGCCATAAGGTATCAATAACTGACTCACTTCAGTAAAATGTAAATCACTCAAGTTAAGATGATACCTATAACAACCGTAATGCTTGCAGTGATGACCTCGGTGACTGACAAACCAACAAAAGCCCATGCATATTGAGTTGAAAGGTTTCCAAGCGTGAGGACCACTCCTCCAGCAATCGCAAACAAGACACTGGGCCAATTGTCCTGCACCTTTCATCCATAAAATGTGTTCAGAAACCAAAAAGAAAATACAAATTCCAAATTATATATTTGTTGTTCTGCAAATTCAACAATACACACAATCTATGTCGCATTTTTGGCAAGTTTCTATGACAGGACCACTTGGATGTCATATATTATCTCGTCTTTAGTTTATAGGTGATCTAAATGGAAACAAAGAAGCTATTTTAGCGAGGATCATAATTCTAACTCTTCGATTAATCTATCAGAATACATATCTGATCAGTAGTAGAACATGGTTTTTATTGCTTCAGCATCAAGGATTCTTGGAAATGCGAAAAAGTTACAACCATTAAACCAGAAGAACATAATAGATTAACTAGACTCCAGGCTAAGTGGAAAAGATCATCAGACGGACCTGTTAGAAAAATGCATCAGAACTGCAGCAGTCCAAGTTCTATGTAATATGTAATCTGTATAGCAGTTTTTTATTGTTTAGCAGTTAAGTAGTTCCTTATCTTATCCCTTATCCTTAGGAGTTGGTTTCTTTATTTTAGATAAGGTTGAAAGCTCTATAAATAAGTCTGAATCTGTAATAAAGTAAGTAGTTTTGCTTTCATCAATCTATTTGCTGGTTAATCAAACTTCTGTTCCCCTTGTTTAATAGTAAAGAAAACCAAATCTTCATTCTCTGGAAACTCACAGAACCAATGAGAGAACAGATGAATATATTTATCTAGAATCTAATCTAAAATGCATGGTAAGAACTCATACGTTGCCCCTTCAACTCCCTGTCTTATATCTAACATATGAAGCTACAGAGTTGTACGACAGAACACTAGGAACATGACGGTGATCATATCTCCTTGTTATATCTATCAAATTGCAAAACTGCAATATCTTTCCTCTACTTAATTACAGAGGAAGCACACAATATGGAGAATTCCATACATTCCAAATGACAAACAACACAAACAATAGCAACGACAATAACACAATTACGTCTGAATCCCAAACTAGTTCGAGTTGGCTATACAAGTCCTCTATATACATTCCACCTTATTGGGCAATGGTTCATTTAGAATGTCAAACAAAATGAAGCAAGGTATAATATAACCCACCAATACAGAGATATATTGGAAACGTTGAAATAAAGCTCAGTATCTTGCATATACGCTTAGTCTGTAGAGATGTAACATAATTAAGTACCATCACCGTCTTCAAATAAAGTATTTTCTACCTTAGCACCATGAATGGCGCATAGCTAAAAGTATGTTATCTACAACAACTTAAGCTTTTAGACGAGGTAGTCACAAACTTGACAAAGATTATGGGTTCAGATCCCATCCACCTAAAACGCAAAAACTAGTGCATGAAAAGAATCAGATAAAGGAATTGAAATATGCTCTCTCTAACAGCTTAAGCTTTCAAATGAGGCGATCACACACCTCAAACGCCCTCCAGAACTCCCCACTAAGTTGTTGTGTAAGCCACTAACCTGAGAAAGCTGAGTGAAAAAGTTTGGTTGTTCCATTGTGCTCTTTCCAATCTCTCCAACAGTAAAAGCTATGAGAGTAGCAGCCAAAAGATTGGTGATGGTATAATCAAGGTAAGTATGTTGAGGAAGACGTCCTCGTCTTTCAAGTAAAGTAAGCAGAGCAGGCCATGTCCCCAAGAACAACAGAGAAAATAACATACAAGCTATAGCCCCTGCTTTACTCTCCACCATATACATCTTCAAAAAGACTCTCTGAGGTGATAGTTCAATAAACTTAAGAATGCTCCAAAAATCCTAACCAAAGAAGAAAACATTCAAGATTTAGCTTCAATTATTGAACATATATTATGACAATTCCCTAGTCCCAATTCAAGATGGTTGATATATGGCACTATCTTTTGTCTTACCTGGTCCATTTTGTTTCTGTCTCTTTCACCTCCAAGATTAGCAATCTGCAAATGAGTTTATATACACATGCAGCTGTAATATAGTATGTATATACCTAATCATAAGGACCATCAGATTTGAGTTGACAGAACAAAAAGATATACAAAGTATGAGACAGCCATGTTGTAGCTTACACTTGTCAAGTTTATCTGGCAAACTATACAAATTGTCATGGATATTATAAACATGAGGTGTCACAAAAGAAATGAGCTTTCCTCAATGAAAGGAAAATCAGAAAAAAAAAAAATACTCGTCTGTGAAATTGTGGTGGTCCCTTTGGAGACAGAATATGACGAGTTCATGAATAAGAAATCTGCAGCGCCTGCCTGCCTCTGTAGAAAGGCAAATCTGCAAGTCGGCGTTTACGCATAGACAAATATAGCCAACAATAAAGACAGTCTGAAGAAAGTAAAAGAAAATATATAGAGTTCATAATCATTAATTACCAGTTTTATGTGAAAAAAATTATATGTTTGGTTATCAATATGAACCAGAAAGGCAAAAGGGTATGAAGAATTAGTGAGAAAATGATGGAGCAAAAGTTACATTTAAGGTTTCTACAAAAAGAAAGTTGTACTCCCTTCTGACCACCTTACTTTGTGATCGTTACTAAAAATAGATGGATCAAAGTAATTGTCATTTTGAAATATTAAGTTATAATTAGTTGTTTATTTTCATATTTACCCTTAGTCATAAATATAAAGAGATAATAATATAATGCAAAGAGAAAAGTATTAAATATTGAGGAGTAATAAATAAAAATAATTTAATCAAATTACACTTTAATTAATATTTTATTTTAAGGATTGTGTAAACCAAAAAGTAAAGTGGTCCGGAGGTAGTATAAGAAAGAAATGGATATATTGGTGAAATTGCATGATAATAAAATTGATCAGTTGAAACATAGATCATTGTCTCAGACACAGGAGTCAGCAAAAGGTGATGGACAAAATTGACTAAAAATAGAATAAGGCTTTTATGTCCTTTCATTTTCATAGTAGGATATTTTTTTTAACATGTAAGGCCTATGAGGAACACCTCTAATTATATTGGCCGATGAAGAACACACTTGTAATTATATAGGAAGGAGTCTTAAATAAATTAGAATAGAATTTAATGAATAATAATCAGTAAGAAGTGAATTACGTATGAATTCAAAAAAGGCAAATATTAGTTTGTCTTTATAACTTACATAAATAGCTTTATGCGACTTGTTAATTAGGTGTTATTATTATTCTTATTTTAAGAGACGTGAATGAATAAAATACGTGAATCATATGGTTTCGTGTCATTTTCTTTATGTTCTTTTCATTTTACTTCTTTCCTCGTGGAAAGTTAATCCCTCCCGTGGAGAATTGATTTTGTAGTTTATTTATATATATTTTTTGTTTTATGACTGTTTTATAAGATATTTTTAATTTTTACAAATACGAAATTTTAAAAAGCTATTTTCTTCTATTCATTTTGTAAGTGGCCAAGAGATCTTAATTCCTTCCATCTAAAAAGATTTATTTTGGAAAAGTTACGAAAATGTACCCTTCGGTCGTCAAGTTTACTAACATAATCAAAATATATATATTTCTATACTTCGACTATATATATATTATGTATTGGTATGTATATTTTATGTAATAGTATATGTGTGTTATGTGTATAATATACCTATATACATTTAGTATAAAGTATATACTATTTATATATTATGTACATATTTTATAAACTAGATGATCCAAAGACATCGCAGCTGTAATTTTTCCCTTTTTTTCCCCCCCCTTTACACGTTTGTATATATTTGAAATATATATAGTGATTCAATTAATTTCGGTCCGATCGAGTAGGTTCTATCAGAAAGATCTAAGCAGAGGAACCTACTGATCATATATACACACTACATAAGCGCACCTCGTGTGCTTCTTAAATAACTTCTTAAGCGACTAATAACAATAATTAAATAACTAATAAACTATCTAATCACATCGTTTAGCTAACTTCAACAACCTCTCAAGTCGGAGAGTGAAAGACATCTACCACTCCCAGCTTGGATAGAAGAAATTGATGTTGGACAGTCCCGAATCTTTTTGTAAGCAAGTTGCTAGTTGGTCATTGTTCCCACATACTCAACGTTTACCCTAAAATCGATACAGTTGAATTTGTATGAGATCAAGAGCATGCGTGTTAAATCTAACTCTATTTAAGATCCATTTACCTGCAGATTGATTATCTACCTAATGAATTAAAAGAAATAATGTAAACGTAAAAAAAAAGTGAAGTTAATCAATTAGCAAGTGTAAATCTGGGGAAAAAGCTCCTAGCTACGTCCTTTGAGGGCTAAAATTCCTCCCCCGAGAGCAAAATGTAAGTAAAATGAACAAAAGAAGTAAAAAGGAACAATTGCTTAATGAGCAAGTAAAAAGTGTATTGTATTACTTAGAATCAGATTTCAGATGCCTTACAAATAATATGAATCGACTACTTATAGGGTAGTAAATGACTTGTAGCCAATAGATAGGTTTTACTCAGACCCTATAGTACTATGACCAATCGTATTGCTCCAAGTGTCATATTCGTTGCAGGTGCCAACCAATATTTTTTGTAGGGGTCAGGCGGATAGGGGTCAGGTGGATACACAACGCGTCTGCAGACCTGACAAATCTGATGCATTTGTCCCCTGTCATTTTCTTACACATCTCTTGGGTCCTTCAAAGAAAAGCGGTAGCATCGGGCAATAATCCCTACAAAATACCCATTGAGAGAATTCTGTCACGACTCGAGACAAGGCCCCCGACGTAATGGATGACCCATACCAGTGAAGGCCTGAGAAGACCCCTTAACATTTATTATAAGCACATTCAATAAATAAAGAGTTGCAGAAGTAGACCCAAAGATCGAAAGTTTGGTTTAATAAAGTGAACCAAAAACAGACTTTGAAATCCAACCTTAACATAATTTTACGAAGTCTCTAATCCATAAGGAAAAGAAATTATCTATACCGGGACAAAGCCCCGGTAATACCATAAAGTAAAACTAAGAATGTCTGTCATAAAGGTGCCTTTCGAAAGATGGAGGGCTCACCAAAAGCTGGACCTGTTTGAACGAATTTAGTGTTGCGCGGTACCACGAGAAGGTGCCTCTAAACCTACATTATAAAATGATGTAGCCGCCCGAAGACAGTCAATACATGGAATATAATGGTACACAGAACAACCAAATAGATACGATATATATATTTTATCTACAGAGTTAACATTTAAAAACATCCAATATAATAAGAGGTAAATATCCATGGTAAATTCATTTTAAGAGAAGGAAATAACATTTCTATCTTTTAATTTTAAACTAGATGGTATCATCGACTTTCATTAAATACCACGAGGTATGTGAGTCCGATCAACGCTCTATCGGCTAAGCCCCAACCTATATTTGCCACATGAGTCAAGATTTAATATATTATGGCCAACACAATCATCCTTGTAGAGGAAAAGATAAGGTCGTCCGAATTTAGGACCGAGCCATCTCTATGTCGATAAAACACAGGTTTCGGATGTTGAGACGTTTAGACTCACACCTTCTCGGTTAACCATCTAATTCTATTTAAGCCCAAATTCTTACCAATTCATTATCATTAAAATAATATTAAATAATACAATTTCCGTAGGGGCATAGTCCATTATTGGTATTGTCATGCCAAGACTTGCAAGTCACTCTTTTCATCAATTTAGAACCCATAAGGTCTATCAACAAATTATTATGCCCATTTCATAGAATTCATATAAGAAAATAATAATCTTTTAGTCTCAATCAAATTCATTCTTAAAGACCGTTAAAATAGCAATATCTTCCAAAACAACAAACCATTTGAAGACTTTTGATATTAGGAAGAACAAGAAAAAATCTTTTAATCCCCTTTTGTGCACTATTCACCATACAACCATTAGTATTTCCAAGTAAAAGCTGAGGAATTAACGATCTCATGAATTTTCATCAAAGTTAGTAAGACTAAACTTGTAACCCTAAGTTTCTATTCAAAATAACATAAATGTATACCTAAGGGTTTGAAAATCATAACGTTTATAAGATACTTTAAAAAGGGATCGTTCTGCGTACCTTTTGACAGAAAGAAACTCAACAAAGACTTGAAGTTGACCCTTGAAGCTTGAACCCTAAACTTTGTTGTTTCTAGGAGCTTTGGCGAAGAGAGGAGAGTTTATGATTGACTTAATTCATGTCTTAGGGGTTTAGAAACATTTAGAATAAGTGGGGGACAGTTTTGGGTAAGGAAAAGACCAAAAGGCTCCCGAAATAACGTAAAAAAAATGAAATCCCATTAGGTAATTGGAGGGGTGCGGCGCACACCCCAAAACATGGCCCACCCCTTTGCCTCGTCAGCCTTATCGTGGGATAATACCTCATGTGATGTACGGCCCGCCACGGGTTCAAAATAGTGGACTCTTGCAATGTGTCGTGTGACGCGAGGCTCAAAGCTTGACCCCTAGTTCGTGAAACATGATCCCATTTCACGTTCTAAACATTTCCTAAACTTCTAAACTCATCCCCAATCGATTTTCATACATTCTAAGGGTCATATAGTCTCATTTTAAGCTTAAAAAGATGTCCAAAACGTACGGGGCATTACATTATATCCCCCTTGGGATCATTCATCCCCGAATGATGATTATTGGCACTTCTAGCACGATATAGGAGTAAGCATGTAACATTAAGGAACACCCAAGAGAATTTGAGACAAGCTAAGAGTTTGTACCTTAGTTAACCCCATTCGAAGAAGCAAACAAAAAGGGAAATCTAGTCTTCATGTCCTCCTCCGATTCCCAAGTAGCTTCTTCCACTGTTTGATTCCTCCATAAGACCTTCACCAAAGCTATTTCCTTGGTCCTTAACTTTCGAACTTGCCGATCCAAAATTTCTATGGGAACTTCTTTATATGAAAACGAATCTCACACCCCAATGTTCTCTATAGGAACCACAAATGAATGATCACCCACACACTTTTTGAGCATAGACACATGAAACACAGGATGAACCGATGCCAAACTCATGGGTAAATCCAACTCATAAGCAACATTTCCAATCTTCCTCAAAATCTGATAAGGGCCAATATAACAAGGACTAAGCTTATCCTTCCGCTCAAACCTCATATCTCCCTTCATAGAAGAGACTTTCAAGAACAGCCAATCGCCAATATCGAATTCTAGCTCCCTCTTTCTAACATCGGTATAGGACTTTTGATGGCTTTGGGCAGTCTTTAGCCTCTCTAGAATGGTCTTTACTTTCTCCATCACTTGGTGCACAAGGTCTGGCCCCAACAACCTAGCTTCGCCCATTTCATACCATCCAATAGGTGATCTAAACCTCCTACCATAAAGGGCCTCGAATGGTGCCATTTGGATACTTGAGTGGTAGCTATTGTTTTAGGCGAATTCAACAAGAGGCAAGTGGTCCACCCAACTACCTTTAAAGTCAATGACGCATGCTCTCAACATATCCTCCAAGGTCTGAATAGTGCGCTCCACTTACCCATCTGTCTGAAGGTGAAAAGCGGTGCTAAGGTTCACCTGCAAGCCCATACCTTTTTGGAAAGCTCTCTAAAACTGAGAAGTGAATTGCGTACTGATGAGAGGTGAAAAGTTACTCTTTTATACAATCATTCGCTTCTTATTTGCTCTCTTTTTAGTGTCGTCTTGAGCTTAAATGTTATGAATTACACTTATGTTTTCTCTTTTGTTTATGTAGAAATATCTTGAGGTATTTGGAGCTTAATCAAGAGACAAAAGGTACAAAGCAATTGAAAGAAAAAAACCCATTGGAGGCATGAATATTAACTAAATTTGGTATTGAGATTACAAATTGACAAGGAGAAAAGTGAAGCAAGCACCTGAAAGGAAAAGTTAGGCAAGCCATTAATGAGTATAAGTATTGAAATTGTAAAGGATAAAGAATATACCTGGCAACCTTGGCAGCAGAAACCTTGTGCCACTGACCCAAAGCGGCCAGTGGCGAGAAAATTAGAATATCTCTAAAAAAATTGTTGTTCCTTGCGCCACTGCTCCACTTTTGGGCAGTGGCGCGAGCGGGTACCTCTCCTAACATGATTGGGATTGGTTTTCTTAGTCCTAAGGGTTCCTAAACTCTATAAATACCCCCCTCCCACGTTTTTAATCAACGACAACTGATTTGGGAAAGGCAAAACCTACGGCAAAGCTCAAGAACAAGGTCTAGCTTTATTTCTTTATTTTATTTTTGATTCTTTTCTTGTAAACTCATGAAATCTCTTCTTCCAAAGAGATTCATGAGTAGATAAACCTTTAGTATCTAGGGTTGTGGTTAAAGACATGAAGGTTGACATTTAATTATTATATCGTTTAGTTCGAATTTCCATTATTGAGTTATTTATCTTCCTTTGCTCTTAATTGTTTGTTAACTTGATCACCTAGCAAACACTATCTATGGTGCATAAATTGGACTAGGAATAGAGTGTTTATGTACGCAATAAGGGAAGGTAGGGCTTGGTTGTGAACTCTATAGGTAAGGGAGAATGATTTGCTAACGTGGATAGGAATATACCCGTTAGCCTTGCCCAATTGATACGGAAGAGAAATCATATGCCCTTCACTATCGACTGACGACCATAGGAATATAGGCGTTAGGAATAGTCGAGGAGACCTAGAGTTGTTGGAAAAATACTCAACATGGTTAAAATTAACCCGCAACTAGTAACTCAGGAAATCAACTAAACGTATGGTTTGAAAACTCAACTGGATTGTCGAAATACCATGACCCTGGAACTTTTCTCAAATATGAATTACAACCTCAAATCAAAGCTTGTCTACAATTTTTTATTTGTTTACTTTCAAAATACACAAATCACTCTTTATTGTCAATTACCTACTGAATAGCTCGTATAAAGATTCAAGCTAGAAATCAATTCATCAAATCCCTTGGGTATGATATCTGGACTCATATCCTATATTACTTGTACGGCCACATACACTTGCATGTGCGTGAGGACACAATAAGTTTTTGGCGCCATTGCCGGGGATTTGATTTGAAATTGATACTACCTTGGATTTTTCTTGAACTATTTAGATTTCACTTTTGTTTGTTGTTTTTGTTTACTTCAAGTCACAGGTTAGTTTATGCTAAACACTCGGAGTCAAGGTAATCCCTTGATTCCCATTGATCACGATATTGAACGCAGTCTTAGAGGTCTGAGAGCTATGGGTGACCACGTGAATGATCCAATTGATCCAAATAATGTTGAAAATAGGGCTGCAGTCCAGCCCGCTACTCCACCATATGTCCCAGTGTTTAACTTTGCAAGGCTAAATCAGGAAAATGCCTCCAAAGTGATTGTCAAGCCAACCATCACAGGGAACTTTGAGCTTAGAGAAGGCATGGTGCGACTAGTGCAGAACACTTGTCAATTTGAGGGTAAACCACATGAAGACCCACACAAGCCCCTACAAGAGTTCGTTAACTTGAGTGATAACTTTCACTACCAGAATGTGAGTGACGAATATGTGAAGTTGACGTTGTTCCCTTTCTCATTGATTGGAGAGGTGAAGCAGTGGTTGCAGAGTGAACCAGCTGGTTCTATCACATCATGGGACATAATATTTGAAAGGTTCCTCAACAGGTTTTTCTCATCTCGAAGAACAAAAGAGCTCAGAGGCAGAATTTCCAAATTTGTTCAAAAAGATGCTGAATCCCTTCCCCAAGCTTAGGAGAGATACAAGGGATATTTAAGAGATTGTCCACACCATCAGCAGCCCAAGGAGATCATTGGGAATAATTTTATTGAAGGGCTGAGGCCAGACTCAAAATCACTTCTTGATGCTACAGCTCAAGGGCAAAATCTTGTCGAAGAGCTATGATGAAATAGAGGCGTTGCTTAACCTTATGTCTGCAGGGCACAAAGATTATACAAAACCAAGCATAATATTCACCGCAACTCAGAAGACGCCGGGTAAGCTTGAATTGGATGATGTAGCTGCCATACGGTTCAACATTAGTCAGCTGGTCAACATGGTAAACAAATTGGTAGCCAACCCAAATTTGAGCCAGGTTCAGCAAGTACAACAAGTTCAGGCAGCTGCATTATTTTGTGAAAAGTGTGGTGAGAATCATGCTTATTCGGGATGCCCATTGAGTCCTGAGTCTATTTTCTATGTGGGGCAGCAGAACTATAGAAACCACCCAAACTTCTCTTGGGGTGGAGTTCAGCAGGGCCAGAGACAACAATATGTACAACAGGGTCAACAAGTGAGTAGTTCTTTGGAGGAAACTCTAAAGCAGTTTTTGACCCAACAACAACAAGTTCAGCAGTCACAGGTACAAGTAAATGTTGAAACCAAGAAGGCTATCAATGAATTGCAGATTCAAATGGGGCAACTTGCCACCACACTTCATAATAGGCCTCAAGGTATCTTTCCTAGTGATACAGAGATGCCCAAGCAGGTTATGGCCATCACTTTGAGAAATAGGCAAGAGTTGCAAGAAGAAGAGCCTCTAAAGAGAAAAGGTCATTGGGGAGAGGGGCTGGAAAACTACAAGAATCCACCTCCATTTCCACGAGCGTTGATTCCTGCATCAACTCCTGATCCAGAGCTAGAGAGTACGCCATAAAATTTAGGTGAAAAAGAGATTGTTGAGCAGCCTGAGATGGTAAGAGAAAGACCTCCACCACCATTCCCCCAAAGGTTCCAGAAAATCAAGAAAGATGCTAACTATAAGAAGTTCCTTGATATCTTCAAGAAGCTTCACATAAACATTCCTTTGATTGATGCTTTGACAGACATACCAAAGTATGCTAAGTACTTACGAGATGTGGTGGCTGGAAAGAGAAGGATGAAAGAGTTTGAAACGGTTGCACTCACTGAAGAGTGTAGTTCGAGAGTATTGAACAAACTTGCTCAAAAGCTCAAAGACCCTGGGAGCTTCACCCTCCCCATACAAATTGGTGAAGATGAGGTTGGGCATGCATTGTGTGATCTTGGGGCAAGTATTAACTTAATGCCTCTATCTGTTTTCAAGACACTAAGCTTGAGAGAGCCACGCCTCACCACTATTTATCTCCAGCTAGCAGACCAATCTCGTGTATATTCAGAGGGCATAATTGAGGATGTGCTCATCAAGGTGGGTAAGTTTGTCATTCCTGTTGATTTTATTATTTTTGATTATGAAGCAGATGAGCAGGTACTGGTTATCTTGGGACTCCCATTCCTTGCAACTGGTGGAGCTTTGATAGATATGCGGAAAGGAGAATTAAAGATAAGAGTTCATGATGAGGAGGCAACGTTCAAGGTGTATAAGTCATTCTCCACCCCTTCACACTACAAAGATTTGTGCATGATCACAGAGATGGTCAAAAATAAGTGAAGGGTGGAAGAGAGTGGGTTTAAAAAAGTTAAAACTTTGAATATTGCTACTGAATTATCGAAGGTGCAGCAAAAAGAATTGCTCAATTTGTTGAAGGAGCATAAGCAGTTGTTTAGATGGCCCAATAATGACCCGAAAAGGGATGTTAAGAATAAGAGGAAAGTGAAAGAAGAAAGTGATCCTCCAAGAGTGAAGAAGAGGCAAAAGCTCTAACATAGGGGGAGGAAGAGATTAAGAGAAATTGATTGATTTGTGACTTGCGTCGTGCCGCGATATTAAATTAGGCGCTTATTGGGAGGCAACCTAATTTTGTAATAGTTTATTTTTTTTATTTTTTTTATAGTGTCACTTTTTGTTTTTCCCTGAGTACCTGAATTTAGAAGCTAAGAAGCATGGTTTAAGCTTAAGTGTAGAGTCGTTCATCCTTTTGGATTGAGAATTGAAGAAAACATGCTGCCAGCTAGGCCCTAGAGGGCCTCGGGAAGTATTTCTAACCCAATTTTTATCTTATTTATTACTTTGGGGACAAAACATGACTTTAAGTGTGGGGTGGGATATATTCCATTAATTGTTAAGGGTGAAGTATGTCATAGGTTGTTAAGTTTTTTTTTTTTTTTGCTAAGCTAGATAAAAAACTGATTTTTTTTTTGAAAAACTGATTTTTTTTTTGAAAAACTGATTTTTTTTTGAAAAAGTCTAAAAACACAAAATGATTTTCCTTTATTCTTTAGTTAGGATAGTTTTTAGTTTTTAGTTCTTTTTAGAGGCATACTTCGTCCACCCCTTGGTTTTTCTTTTCTGTTCTTTTCCGAAGGGGAGCCCTTTGAATCGAGTATCCTTTTTATTTTTAATTTTAGGAGTAGTTTTTAAGGTAGAATGACTCTTCCGAACGATGGATGGTTGACGACCGTCTTAAGGGAAGCATTAATCATTAGAGTTATAGAGTCTTTAAGGTCAATCATATATTAGGTGATCTTGTTAGGAACTATAATTGACTGAATAATGCAAGTTGGTTTTAAATTTGAAAGCATGTTGTGTGAAAGATTGAATGACTTCTTTTGAGACACCTAGGCTCTTTTACTTGACTCTTAATGACGTTTGGCCTAAATTTGAACTCTTGTTGGTTGCTTGATTGAGAGTCTGTGTGGATCCTTCTTGAGTCGAACAAGTGCCATGTGTGTTAGAATTTTGTGATATTTCATGCTTTCATATTGATGTCTAGAACTTGCCCGGTGTGTTTGCAAAACGAAATGAAGAATGTTAAGTTTAGGAGATGATATAGGCGTTTCTTTGATTAGCCAATTTTTATCATTTATTGTACCTACCCATAATTGATGTTCCTAGCTAGCCCCGTTGAGCCTTTAACCTATTCTTTTGGAAGCCATATCTAAAGCTTAACCCTTTTGTTTCAATTGACCGTGAATTTGATCCAAAACTCCTAAGCGCTTAAATTGAAAAATAAGAGTTGGAGGGAGTAAGAAAGAAAAAAGGAAATAGTTGAGGATGGAAGGCTGTAGAAAAGTCTAAGGGTGCAAGAAAAATCCATATACTTTAGTAGGGAGTAAAAAAAAAACCAAAGAAAAAGAAAGAAGAAAACAATTGCTTGATAAGTGAGTACTCCTTACTAATGGTGTGCGAACATGCTTAAAGATATGGGAATACAATAAAAATTATGGTCGAGAAGAGTAGAAGAAAGAAGTTTGAGGAAGGTGCTTAATGAAAAAAAAGTGATGTATTAAAGCGCTTAGGGAAGATAGTCACTAATTTAGCTAAAATAATCCCTACCCATCCCTTAACCTACATTACAACCTTGAAAAGTCCTACTTGATCTTGAGTTTAATATTCTTATATTAGTGGAGTAGTACACTAAGAGCAAGACTATGGTTCATCGTATGTTGCATGTGAACTTCTTTGCGAGAGTGAGCGTAATTCAATTTTTATACCCATTTATGTGATAATTGTATTCTTGTGAGTGAATATGGGTAACTCTCTTGTGGTAATGGCACATTTTTGGCAATAGATAGGTGAAATGCTTGATTTCTTGATTGGGTAAGTTATGAGTGTTTATTACGATCATAGAGTCAATTCTTGAGGCTAGGAGGTCTTAAAGTAGTTATTTATGAGTTTTGAATGAATGAAGCATGTGGTGCTAAGCGCTTGCCATCTAGTCATTATAGTCTTAGCTTGAGTGTTCTTGTATTCAATTGGTGTAGTTTGTAGTAGATTCTAAGTCATGAGTGTATAGCTTACTCGAGGACGAGCAAGGGTTTAAGTGTGGGGTGTTGATGAGAGGCAAAAAGTTACTCTTTTATAAGATCATTCGCTTCTTATTTGCTCTCTTTTTAGTGTCGTCTTGAGCTTAAATGTTATGGATTACATTTATATTTTCTGTTTTGTTTATGTAGGAATATCTTGAGGTATTTGGAGCTTAATCAAGAGACAAAAGGAACAAAGAAATTGAAAGAAAAAAAACCATTCGAGGCATGAATATTAACTAAATTTGATATTGAGATTACAAATTGACAAGGAGAAAAGTGAAGCAAGCACCTGAAAGGAAAAGTTAGGAAAGCCATTAATGAGTATAAGTATTGAAATTGTAAAGGATAAAGAATGTGCCTGGCAACCTTGGCAGCAGCAACGTTGCGCCACTGACCCAAAGCGGGCAGTGGCGCGGAAATTAGCAGATCTCTCAAAATTTTGTTGTTCCTTGCGCCACTGCTCCGCTTTTGGGCAGTGGCGCGAGCGGGTACTTCTCCTAACCCGATTGGGATTGGTTTTCTTAGTCCTAAGGGTTCCTAAACTCTATAAATACCCCCCTCCCACGTTTTTAATCAACGACAACTGATTTGGGAAAGGCAAAACCTACGGCAAAGCTCAAGAACAAGGTCTAGCTTTATTTATTTATTTTATTTTTGATTTTTTTCTTGTAAACTCATGAAATATCTTCTTCCAAAGAGATTCATGAGTATCTAAACCTTTAGTATCTAGGGTTGTGGTTAAAGACATGAAGGTTGACATTTAATTATTATATCGTTTAGTTCAAATTTCCATTATTGAGTTCTCTATCTTCCTTTGCTCTTAATTGTTTGTTAACTTGATCACCTAGCAAACACTATCTATGGTGCATAAATTGGACTAGGAATAGAGTGTTTATGTACGCAATAAGGGAAGGTAGGGCTTGGTTGTGAACTCTATAGGTAAGGGAGAACGATTTGCTAACGTGGATAGGAATATACCCGTTAGCCTTGCCCAATTGATACGGAAGAAAAATCATATGCCCTTCACTATCGACTGACGACCATAGGAATATATGCGTTAAGAATAGTCGAGGAGACCTAGAGTTGTTGGAAAAATACTCAACATGATTAAAATCAACCCGCAACTAGTAACTCAGGAAATCAACTAAACGTATGGTTTGAAAACTCAACTGGATTGTCAAAATACCATGACCCTGGAACTTTTCTCAAATCTGAATTACAACCTCAAATCAAAGCTTGTCTACAATTTGTTATTTGTTTACTTTCAAAACACACAAATCACTCTTTATTATTACCTACTGAATAGCTCGCATAAGGATTCAAGCTAGAAATCAATTCATCAAATCCCTTGGGTACGATATCTGGACTTACATTCTATATTACTTGTACGGCCGCGTACACTTGTGTGTGCGTAAGGACGCAACACGTACCTCTGTCAGATATTATGGACACCGGTGCACCATGAAATCTAACAATCTCCTAAATGTACAACTTTGCATAATCTTCTCTCGAATAAGTCATCCTCACAGGCAGAAAATGAGCAGACTTGGTCATTCTATCAACAATGACCCAAATGGAGTCATATTAGTTACGCGAACGCGGGACACCGATAATAAAATTCATATTTATCATCTCCCATTTCCACATCGAGATATATATGTCTTGGGAAGTACCACCAGGCCTTAGGTGCTCAACCTTAACTTGTTGACAGGTGGAACATTTAGCAACAAAGTCAGCCACATCCCTCTTCATATTATTCCACCAACACAGTTCTTTTAAATCATGATACATCTTAGTAGAGTCAGGGTGAACAGTGTACCTAGAAACATGTGACTCAGTCAAAATCCTCTCACACAAACCATCAACATCCGGAACACAAACTATCCCTTGATACCGCAAGATGTCATCCCCTCCTATTTCAAATGCCATAACCTTCTTTTTTCCAATATCCTCCTTAATCTGCTTAAATACGGGATCATTAGCTTGCTTTTCCTTAACTTCAACACCTAGGGATGACTTAGCCATTTCATGCACCATAATTATACCATCTTCAGAGTCTAACAACCGGACTTCTAGGTTGGCAAGCCTATGAATATCTTTAACCAACCCTCTCTTTTCCTCTTCTACATGAGAAAAACTCTCTATAGACAACCTGCTAAGAGCATCAACAACTACGTTAGCCTTACCTGGGTGATAGTGCAAGCTCATGTCATAGTCCATCAACAATTCAAGCCATCTCCTCTGCTTGAGATTCAGCTCATTCTGGGTGAAGACATATTGCAAACTCTTGTGATCAGTGAAGATGTCCACGTGTACCCCATACAAATAATGATGCTAAATTTTGAGTGCAAAATCCAGTGCCGCCAATTCAAGGTCATGAGTTGGGTAGTTCTTTTCATGCACCTTAAGTTTCCTGGAAGCATATGCCATAACCTTACCATGCTGCATAAGTACACATCCAAGTCCTACCCGGGACGCATCACAATAAACCACGAACCCCTCAATACCCTCAGGTAGAGTCAAGACAGGGGCAGAAGTCAAACGATCCTTTAAATTCTCAAAATTGCCCTCACAACCATCGAACTATACAAACTTAGCCTTTTTTTGCGTCAGCTTTATCAATGGAGCAGCTATAGAGGAAAAGTTTTCCACAAACCTCCTATAGTATCCAGCCAAACCCAAGAAGCTCTTAATGTCTGTTGGAGTCGTGGGTCTGGGCCATTTCTTCTCCACCTCAATCTTTTGAGGATCCACCTTAATCCCCTCACTAGACATAATATGACCAAGGAAAGCCACAGAGTCTAGCCAAAATTCACACTTGGAGAACTTGGCATATAATTCCCGCTCCTTAAGGGTCTGTAGTACAATTTGGAGGTGATTCGCATGCTCCTCCTCACTCCAAGAGTAGACTAGGATGTCATCAATAAAAACAATTACAAACATATCCAAATATTGCTTAAACACCTTGTTCATAAGATCTATGAAGGCTGCAGGAGCGTTAGTCAAACCAAAGGATATGACCAAAAATTCAAAATGGCCATACCGAGTTCGAAAAGCAGTCTTAGGAATATCAGCCTCCCTAACTTTCAACAGATGGTAACCCGAACGGAGGTCTATTTTGGAGAAACACTTAGCACCTTGAAGTTGGTCAAAAAGATCATCAATTCTGGGAAGAGGATACTTGTTTTTCACTGTGATTTTGTTCAGTTGGCGATAATCGATACACATACGAAGAGACCCATCTTTCTTATGCACAAAGAGAACAGTGGCACCCCAAAGAGAGACACTAGGATGGATGAAACCTTTATCAAGGAGATCTTTCAACTGTTCCTTTAAATCCTTCAACTCAGTGGGAGCCATTCTATAAGGTGGAGTGGAAATGGGTCTAGTGTCAGGTAGAAGGTCTATCCCAAAATCTATCTTGCTATCAGGAGGAACTCCGAGAAGGTCTTCAGGAAACACTTCAGGAAATGCATTAACTATGGGAATGGACTAGAGTAGGGGACTTTCAACATTAAAATCTCTGACCCGAACTAAATGGTACAAGCACCCTTTGGATATCATCTTTCAGGATCTAAGATAGGAGATGAACCTTCCCTTAGGCACTACCAGACTACCCTCCTATTCAAGGACTGGATCATTAGGGAAACAAAATTTGACCTTTCTAGTCCTACAGTCCATGTTAGCATAGCAAGAGTGAAGCTAATCCATCCCCAAAATTACATCAAATTCTATCATATCAAGTTCTACCAAGTCCACCACCGTATCCCTAAGTAAATAGTTACAACATAATTTTTATATACCCTCTTAGCAACAATGGAATCACCTACAGAGTTGGAAACTAAGAAAGGTTCAGGAATATTTTCAGGAGTAAAACTAATATTTACAGCCACATATGAAGTCACATAAGATAAGGTGGAGCCTAGATCAAGTAACACATAAGCATCACGAGAGAAAATCTATAACATACCCATGACAATATTTAATGAAGCCTTATATTCCTGGCGAGTAGATAGCCTATAAAGATGATTTTGACCCTCGCCTGCACTAGAAGTAGCCCCTTTAGCACTTAGTCTGATGAAGTAGTAGCTGGAGCCTTGCTGCCCCCAAAAGTTCCCTTAACCCGAGGACACTCCCTGTGAATGTGACCAGGCTATCCACACCCATAACACAAGCCCTTTCCCACTAAACATTGACCATGGTGAGCTTTACCACAAGTAGGGCAAGGAGCATAAGATGGAGCTGATTGAGCCACACTGCCCTGAGACTGAGTACCCTGGATCCTGGAGCCATGGTTGGACTGAAATCTTTGATCTCCCAAATGTCTAGGGGCAGGTGCACTAGCTGACGAATGATCATGTCCCCAAGACTTCTTCCTGGGCCAATGTTTGCCACTCTTACCACTTTGATATTGGGTTAGCTCGTGGTCTGCTAGCCTATTCCTCTTATTCTGATGCTTTTCCATCTTAACTTGTTTCTTCTTCTCATTCTCAACCTACTGAATGTAAACCACTATCCTGGGTAAGTCCATGTCTTGTTTCAATATCGCTGATTTGCATGCCAATACCAAATCACCAGAGATGCCATTAGTAAACTTTCTCATTCGGTCTCTCATATCATACACCAATTCCGGAGCATAACGGGCTAGCTTATTAAACTTCAGAGCATACTCCTTGACACTCATATTTCCTTGCCTCAAGTTTACAAACTCCCCCGCCCTGGCTTCCCTCAGCTCTTGAGGAAAGAAGTGATCAATAAAGTCCTCGGAAAAGTCTTCCCAAACAGCTGGATCAACATCCTCACCCCTTATCTCTTCCCATTTATCATACCACTTATAGGCCAGTTAAGTCGCATAAACTAGCCCACTGTAGTAGCATCTGAAGACCCAGTATTAGCACCACCACCACCTGACTGGCAAGACTAAGATGACACAATCTGAGCAAGCCTCTGCATAGTCTGTCTGAACTCAACATTAGTAACCTCACCCTTTGGAGACTAGACTCAAGTAGTACTGGTACTGAGAGTTCAGGAAAGAGCAGGGGTAGGAGGGACTGGTGAGGCCTCAATAGGAGCAATAAGATCAACAATGCGAGGACTATTATGATTCTGCATCCCATGAGTAGGGCGAACCTCTTCACCATTTGTCCCTGCTTGGACTGAGGTTCTAGTCAAAGTCCTTTATCCAGTAGTTCTTCATGGAGGTATGATCTGAAATGCGAGAAATTCAAGAGTTATAAATTTTTTCTTAGAACTAGGCTCTTTAGCAGGAAGTAAAACATGAAGAAATGGAAACATTCCTAAATGCCTTGTAGCTTCTCTTTCATAAGTGTGGCGCACTACACACCCATAAAATAGACTTTACTCGACATGGCTTCATAGACACCCTAGGACCATGAACCATGCTTTGATACCAAGTTTTTCACGACCCAAGACCAGGCTCCAGACGTAACGGGCGACCCAAACCAATGAAGGCCTGAGAAGACCCTTTAACATTCATTATAAGAACATTCAATAAATAAAGAGTTGCAGAAGTAGACCCAAAGATAGAAAGTTTGGTTTAATAAAGTGAACTAAAAACCAACTTTGAAATCCAACCTTAACATAATTCTACGAAGCCTCTAATCCATAAAGAAAAGAAATCATCTATATCGGGACAAGGCCCCGGCAATAACATAGAACGTAATACTAAGAATGTCTGTCATAAAGGTGCCTTCTGAAAGATGGAGGGCTGACCAAAAGTTGGACCTGTCTGAACGAATCTAGTGTGGTACGATACCACGAGAAGGTGTCTCTGAACCTACATCATAAAATGATGTAGCCGCCCGAAGATGGTCAGTACATGGAATATAATGGTACACAGAACAGCCAAATAGATACGATATATATATTCTATTTACAGAGTTAACATTTAAAAACATCCAATATAATAAGAGGTAAATATCTATAGAAAATTCATTTTAAGATAAGGAAATAAACATTACTATCATTTATTTCTGAACTAGATGGTATCACCGACTTTCATTAAACACCATGGGCTATGTGGGTCTGATCAATGCTCGATCGGTTAAGCCCCAACCTATGTTTGCCACATGAGTTAAAATTCAATATATTATGGCCAGCACAATCATCATCGTAGAGAAAAAGATAAGGTCATCCAAATTTAGGATCCATCCATCCCTATGTCAGCAAAACACACATGTTTCGAGTGTTGAGATGTTTAGACTCACATCTTCTCAGTTAACCATCTAATTCTATTTAAGCCCAAATTCTTACCAATTCATTATCATTAAAACAATATTAAATAACATAATTTCCATAGGTGCATTGTTCATTATTAGTATCATCATACCAAGACTTGCAAGTCACTCATTTCATCAGTTTAGAATCCATAAGGTCTATCAACAATTCATTATGCCCATTTCATAAAATTCATCTAAGAAAACAATGATCTTTTAGTCTCAATCAAATCCATTCTTAAAGATCGTTAAAATAGCAATATATTCCAAAACAAAAAACCATTTGAAGACTTTTGAATATTAGGAAGAACAAGAAAAAATCTTTCAATCCCATTTTGTGGACTATTCACCATACAACCATTAGTATTTCCAAGTAAAAGCTAAGGGATTAACGATCTCATGTTTTTCATCAAAGTTAGTAAGACTATACTTTTAACCCTAAGTTCATATTCAAAATAGCATAAATGTATACCTAAGGGTTTGAAAATCATAATGTTTATAAGATAATTTGAAAAGGGATCATTATGCGTACCTTTTGACGGAAAGAAACTCAAGAAAGACTTGAAGTTGACCCTTGAAGCTTGAACCCTAAGCTTTGTTATTTCTAGGAGCTTTGGGGAAGAGAGGAGAGTTTATGACTGACTTAATTCGTGTCTTAGGGATTTAAAGATATTTAGAATAAGTGGAGGATGGTTTTGGGTAAGGAAAAGACCAAAAGGCCCCCAAAATAACGTAAAAAAACAAAATCCCATCGAATAATTGGGGGGGGGGGGGAGGTGCGGTGCACATCCCAAAGCGTGGCCTACCCCCTTGCCTTGCCTACCTTATCGTGGGGTGGTATCCCATGCGCACATGGCCGCTGCGTGTCTGAAATAGTGGACCCTCATGATATGTCGTGCGACGCAAGACTCAACCCCTAGTTCGCGAAGCATGGTCCCATTTCACATTCTAAACATTTCCTAAGCTTCTAAACTCATACCTAATAAATTTCCATATGTTCTAAGGGTCATATAGTCTCATTTTAAGCGTAAAAAGATGTCTAAAATGTATGGAGCATTACAAGTTCCTTTGACGACCTCATAATTATTGAGCTACCCACAAATTTTTCCAATCCTAAGAGGACCCTTTACTTCATTTTGTACTCCTCGAGAATATTTACCTAATACAGATAGTTCCTTCATTCCTTGATTGCTGTTTCAGAAAAATTGAGGAACGAAATGATCTCATGTCAAACCCAAGCATGTAATACATATTCCCAGAATCAAAGCATTTTTGTTATTAAGGCTTGCTCTGCTAAGTGTCTGATTCTACTTTGGAGTATCTATCAATGCAATAAAAAGCCTCTTCTTTACTTCTGAAACCACCATTTTACGCATTCTTACCCTATTTCCAGTTTTTTATCTCCTTTCCTTTCTTGCCTCTCACGTAGTTCAATTCAAATTTTCATACCCAGGCTTGTGCAATCTCTGTCATTTCCCAACCATGTCTCCATGGATTTTAGGCTCAAATTCTTCCTTGGAACCCACTGTTTATGACGTTTTTCTCTGGCTGCTTCATTTTAATGATGACTTTAAAGTCACCCCCAATGAATATCCCAAACTCTAGCTGATCAGAGACCTTGGCTCCTTGGTGAGGAAAAAGGATATTCCTACCATTTGCGTCATTTTTAAGTGGCCCCAATCATATCGCATGGAATTGCCCCACCGCTTTGAAAGTATCACTTCAGTTAGGCATAGTTACTCTTTTGTTTATACTTATCCTTTTAGTCTAGGATTTGAGAGGTCAGTCATAAAGGTGATCATCTCTTTCTGCATAAGGTTTCAACTAAGTCTGGGTCAAATCGGGCATGATGTTTAGAGGATTGTGTCCTGCCTCTAAACTCTTTGGCTCAAAGCCGATGAGGGATTTTTTGTGGACCACCTCCTTCTTTTATACTATCCTTGTTTGTATCGTGATGGTGTAGTAAAGCTGGTCCACTATGGAAAAAGGTCTCTTTTCAAGAACATGGATGATGCCCATGGTAGAGGTTGGACTGATCGATTCATCGATATGGCTACCGAGGATCTGTACAGAGAGCTCCCTTATTTACCCTAGAACACCCATCATGAGTATTATCTTCTTCCACCTTCCTCTTCCCACGTGTGGCATCTTATTTATACTGCTCATTCTTTTTTTTTTGTCCTGGCCCAAAAATGGCAACCAAGTGTAAAAACCCTAGAACAACTGGTTGATAGGGTCAAGATATGAGTCACCATAATTCTGGACATTTCTATCATTGGTGCTCGATCGTGGGCAAATATTGTTGCTAATCAAGGATGGAAAGCCAAGAAATGTGTTTCCACATATTCCGCCTCACCTCTTATTACCATAAAAATTGATCTCTTGACTTCGCTCATGATTAATCCCTTTTTGCAGGTTTATCAGGTGCATATGCTACCACTTTACCTCAGGTTGCTGCCTCTTCTTCTGCCGTTGATCAGCAGTCATCTGACAAAAACTCTGGCAATGAGCTACAAGAAGGAGAATCGCCCTCGGCTGTTGTTGGCACCGCTGTCAACAACTTTGCTGAAGAGAGCTCATCTGATGAGGTTCTCGTGAAAAGATCTAGGGCTCCATCGCACGGAACACGTCATATGCTTGTCGGCTATTTCAAGAGATGGAACTCTTGGCCTGGATGACTCTTGTTTTTGTTACTCTCTACCCTCTCACTCATTGGGGTTTTTTTTTTGCAGGGGGACCTTCATTAAATTCGAATGTTAGGATTGCACAAATGGATCTAATTGGTGCGGGATCCTTGGAACTCTCATCCCTTCTGCATAATATGTCCAATAGTTCTTCGCCCTGCAGTTTGTGACCTTCCTCCTTCTAGAAGCCCTAATTTCCAAAGGTCTCGAGCGTGCGACAATCGTCCTAGTTTTTCAAGTATATTTCAAGCCCTATTTATGATCCTTCCTAATGGCAGGAAATTTCTCTGAGAATATCATTGGAAGTTGATTTGTTATCGAGGTCAGCACGGGTGGCCAGTTACCTATACCTCGTAGTGCCACAAAGCAATGGAGAGTGGATTGATCGAGTTTCCACCGAACATTTTCATCTCAAATCAAAATATCTTCTAGTTTAGAGGAGTGTGCTTGTCCCTTAATGATGTGTCCAGTAACTTTTAAATCAACATAGATAAAAATAGGTTGATTTTCAAAGAAACAAATTTCTTATGAAATACTCTTATGAAATAACCTCTGATTTCTTGTGAAATAATCACCCAAAATAGGACTACTACAATTTTAATATCAAGTAGTAAAAATATAGATTGGTCAATATTTTTTCCTAAGGATTCAAATGTTAGTGACGATGAAAACTCAAATACTAGCAGTTATTTTAGTGATTTCTCACCTAATAATTTTGAGTTAGATGAATATAAGTCTCACCTTCTGATAGAGCGTAATGACAATTTTTGTGAGGTGAAATTTTCAGATCCACATGAATATTACTATTATTTACGTAGTGAGTGGACACATTGATATGCTAAATTATAACGTCTCATTCATGACTTAGAAAAATCTCAGAGCACCAATTCCAACAAGGTTCTCTATGATCATGCCTTGAGCTAATCAAGAGTCTTGTGATTTGGTAGTCAATAAGATTAGAAAAGAAAATAATTGAATGTTAGCAAGACATTGTAGATTTTAAATGCTCAAGTTGGCCCAAGAACAAACATCATCAACGGGTAGGGGAAACTTACATCTACAAAAAAAATACGTGTATTATCAAACCCACAATATTTATCTAAAGACGATATTGAAGACTTTTATGTTGATGATTAACGATATGATGAATGTATTTGTATTTTTAATTTATGATGATGTCATTAATGTAAGAAAATTTATGGACTTGATTTTAAGTTATTCTTATGTATTAGTTTAACATATTAAAATTGGCAAGTATTATATACGTATAAAATAGAAATAAAATTTGATATTGTCATATAAAATATGTGAAAACTACATTAGATATCAAAAAACCAATTACATAATACATTAGAACATTACATAGAAAATAATAATACATAAGAAGTGCAACTACAACAAAGAAAAAAATATTAAATAAAATTCAAAAAACCTAACCAACTATGTAACATTTTTAAAACTAAAATAGGAACAAGAGAATACAAATAAATCTCAAATTATGGATAGTTTTCTCATTGTCGTTTACTTTTCTATCATCTCTTTCAACCAGAGGTCTTCTCTTTGTCAAAAAATCAACTTCCCAACGAAAATAGTCACATTCACCATTTTTCTAAAAGATAAACAAATGAAAATAAAATATTTATAATTAACATAAGTAATCTACTTTTTTAGCTCTACAAAAGTAACACAAAATCTTACTTTCAACACTTTACATCCCAAAATAAACGATCCAAATTTTCAGGAGTCCTTGATGTCTTATGCCTACAATGATCTTTGCAGTAACAAAAATCGAGTTGTATTGAAAATTTTGACGTTTCGAAGATTGAGATATGACTAATCTTTCAACAAAGTATGAAGGAAGAGAAAAAATAATAAAGATGAACAACATGAACTACGGAAAAAATGAGTTATGCCCTAATTTAGTGCGCTATAGGAATCAATAATTGTTAATGAGTATTAACAACGGGACCTCTTAATAGGTGAACGCACTAAATTAGTGCGCTATTACTATTTTTTATCAACTTTGTTTTTGCATATTATTCCAATCAGTTTTTAATCTTTAGCTGTCATTTAGGTTTTGGACTCTTAAATAGCCCACAATCTTAGATCAATTTCATCTCATTGATGACATAAAATTCTCTTTGTATTGGTTGAAGTTCATTATTTATTTTCTTTCAATTGAAATTAGTTAGTTTATAATTATAACTTTTGAATTTGAATTTTATCGCTTAAATAAATAATTAACATTAATTTAATTTAGTAAATGATTAAGTACAAATCTCTATGAGTACAATATATAATTCTCGAGTCACTATATTACTTGATAACTGCATACATTTGTATGTGTGTTTGGCTGTAACAGAGTGAACTTTCCTTAATTAGTTGATTTGACTTCCAGCTACGTTGCATATCCTTTTGAGTTATTTTATGCACGTGCAAACACTATCATTAATTATTCTATCATTAAAATTAAAACCCTAACAAACAGCAACATAGGTGATTCAAAGAAAAAAAATAACAAAAAAAAAATGCATACCTAGTGTAATCCCAATACAAAGAAAAACAAGAATCAAATTAATTAACATTCAATTCGATTGAATAAGAACAACTAAACCACTCTATGAACTTCCCATAATTGACACGCTATTTAATTTGAACTATTTTCGACTTGACAAGAGGGAATTGCTCATACCGTAAACACCTTTCACCTTCAACTTTAAGATTGCGAGTTTAAATCATTAAGAAATCAAAAAAGGCGGAGGCTCTCAATGAGAGGTTAAAAAAAGGAAAAGAAAGAGTTCTCGGCTTAGTACTTTGTAAACACTTAAGTACAAACTTTCCTTGTGCAGTTGATAATTAACTCTGCTTTGGACAATCTCAGTAGCTTAAATGATTAACTACCTAAACTTTTACCTTATTAGTAAAGGATCGTTTGGTAGGGTGTATAAAAATAGTGCAGAATATGGTGTATGAGTAACACTTGGATTAATGATGCTGGTACTAGTTATGATGAAATTTTTCATATGCAGTGTTCGCTTTGGTATGTTAAAATAACATGCATTGTATTTTTCTATAAAAAAATATTAGTTTACAAAAATACTCTAGAATATATGAAAAGGAAGTAGAAAACGTTTTGAGGAACAATTTATGTCTTTAACCATGCTAATGCATGTATTAGAACCTATTCCATAACTAATACCATAAATTTTCATGTATTAGTTATACACACCTTAATACCAAATAGAGTATATAACTAATGCAAACACTAATTATACATAGATTAAAAAAGTTTACCAAACAAGGTATTAATAATACACAAAGCTAACGCATGCATTCTTTTTCTAATGCTCCCTACCAAACGACCCCTAAGAGTTCAATTTCCCACCTTGTCACTCCCCTCCCCTGCCCCCATTTTTTTTTAAAAAGAACTCTGCTTTGTTAATGCACCCAGCTTCTTTCTATTATACGTATGCATAAAACTTTTTCCTATAATACGGCAAGAAACTTTTGCCTAATAGAATTAGAAAACTTGCCTACTTACCTGGGTTTTGTCACCTTTAGCTCAATAATTATACAATGTCACTTAGATTTATACAATAGTATATTTGAACTTCAAACACTGTATGGGGTAAAATTAGATTAGGCCAGCTCGAGCCAAGTCAAAAGTGTAGGCAGGCCGTAAAGACGTCATCTCGAGAATACATCTAAAATGAAGGAGGCCTTCTCTGGCAAAGGCGAGGTAGTCCAAGAAGGCCAGCGATAACTACTGCACACTAAGGACAGACAGAAGGACGGTGTGTCAGAATATTCGATGCACTGGCAACACCCTCAGAGCTGCATCAAACGCAGCATACTTGGTTGGCATCCCCCAGCGGATCAAGGACAAGTGGTGGCCATCTATTGGACATGGTACTATTGGTCCATCAAGATAGTACTATTCATTTCGCATCAAGGAATGATTCACACCCTATAAATAGAGACTCCCTCCCTCATTGTAAAGGACACATTAGTGATTAAGCTTGTTTTATTCTGTTCTTTCTTAGTTGTTTACTGCTCCATTGTTATTACACTTGCTTACTTGGTATTCTCGACTACGACTCATTCGTATCAAAGAGGACCAAACACCTCGCTAGTGTCTCATATTAGCTCTCTATCGTTTCCTTAGTGATTTATTATGTATTTTCTTTATGTTTATCGTCTTTGTAAACTCATATCTCTAACAACAAAGCTAAGATCGTAACGCGTGCTTTTGGCCCATAAACAAATCTATCTATCCCAGATTAATGGTAAATAATTTGGCACCCATCGTGGGGCTAGAGCAACTACGTGGTTTTTAACTTCGTTCTGATTGCTAGTTTTATTTTATGTTGTTACGTTGCAGGAAATATGTTATGGCAAACAATAACGATGACCACTTAGAAGATGCGACCCCTGACCATACTTCTAAGATTGATGACACGACACTTGGGACTCCTAGGGAGAGAACAAGCCTATCAAATGGTGGCACGCCCCTCGGTTTAGAGATGATAGATGAATGCATAGGAAAGAAGTAGAGTCGGCTAGTTGATGAAGGGGATGTTGAGGCAGAGACTGGGAGGCTGCTGCAGGAAATACGAAAGGAGTTCATCACACTCATCAAGGATCTAATGGTTTACATCAATACTTGAGATAAGAGGCCGAGCAAGATATGGGCCGATCTAGTCCGTAAAGTTTTGAGCATCTCTAAAGGAGGAAAGCAAGTCGACCCAAATGACCCCAAACTCGGGAGTGAAGGACTGTTCGACGCTATGGTAAAGGAACTGAGGGAAGAGGCAAAATGGAGCTACAACTCTCTCTTTTCTAAGATAAGGCACACTCCAGGGATCTTGTAAATAGAGGAAGGACTCATGTCCCCGTGAAAGGGAGACACGCCTTATATGCCTTGCGCGATGAAGGATCCCATCTCCAAGGACTTTGAAATGCCAAAATGGCCAAATACTATGGAAATAAAAATACCTGGGTCCATGAAATGGAGTTTACGGTAGTGATTAATGGAACTGAACTGACCTTTCAAGAAGCTGAGTCGGTCATGGTAAAGGAGTTCGGGGGTACGCTGTCGAGAAAGGCCTTGGAATGGTACTCCCACTTATCAGAAGGATCTGTAGACTCATTCAGCACGATGGCTGGAATCTTCATGGAAATCCCCTAGGCAAGGAGGAAAGGCTGCAAGGATCACGACTGCAAAAACTGAGGCGTCGGCCCAAGAGATGGAGAGTAAAATTAGATCTTTGCTCCAAGGAGAAAATGATAGGGACTAAGAAGACCTAGGATAAAGAGGCCAAGTTCTTTTCCTTTCGCTTAGTTTTAATCTTTATATATTTTTCTTTCGATTAAGTTTTCTCTTGATAAAGTAGCAACAGGGACTTTCGAGCATAGAAAGATGCCCTTCGTTGTAATAGGCAACAACCAAAGATATAAGGGATGTATGCATGAAATTCATTTGCGGCCAATTGTTTAAGAGCTCCTCACAAGCGGCAATACAAAAATAAAATAGGAAAAAGATTATTTTCTTATTTGTTATGGGAAAAATAATGACCAACGATAACTGAATGAATGAGAACCCAAAAGAATGCTTTTGGTTTTTATTTTCATCTTGCTTTTTGAAATGAAACTCTACAGTCAAATCAAAGGGTGGTTGGTAATGTCCAAGGTCTCTGAGGCTGCCCCCGGCTCCATAGAAGCTGAATGGGGGCCACCAGAAAAGAAAACAAGGAGACGACTTCGAAGCTTGCGCAAAGGGCCATAGAAGAAGTTTTCATAGCCCATAAGTGGACCAAGAACTCACTTTCACAGGTGCGAGCATCCTCCTCATGACCTCCCCGAGAAGTGCATGCACAGGAACCACACGAACTAATCATTCAATCATAAAGAAAACCCGAGGTTATGTCATCACATACTCGATCTAATACGTCCGAATGAGAGGCCTACCAAAATTTAATCTGTATGAATTTATTTTATTCCTAAAATTGGTCATTTAAGCCGATTATCAATTATTCAGGGTTTTTAATACTCTAAGGCTACATGCTAAACTGTCTCGGAGACGTCTGTACTTAGATGCTCAGTGAAATTAAAATTAAAGGGATCCCTCCTCAGTATAAAGAGGAATAAAATAGGTTGAAATGCCCTAGGTCAAACTTTGATGACCTGATGGACCGGAGATCGCACAAAAATAAAAAAAATAGTTAGCGCATACTCCCTTTCTCCATCTTTATTTCCGAGACTAGTCGACTCTAAAATTTAACCCCTATAAATTGCAAGAGGTTAGTCGAAATAGATCCACGTGAAGGCACTTTCATAGACCCCCCAAAAAGGACAACACTAAGCGCCTTCCCAAAATAAAAAGCCAACAAAGACTGAGCGGTTCCATGAGGCCAACCTCAAAAGAGAGGAATGAAAGACAACATTTTCGTGTTTTCCCCGGGAGACAAGTTGCTAGAAAAAGAAATAACAAAAAGGCATGGCTCTCAAGACAAATATAAAAAAATGCAATCAAGAAAACCTCTTCATTCAAACTATAGAACCCTCAGGGTGATAGTACGATTACATAAATTTAAGGGGCAAAAATTGCTTTTAAGAAACCATCCCAAAAGGAAATTAGATCTACGAGGGACGCGAGCACAACCTTCACCTCTACGCTGAGAAATGCGACTTCGAGGCATCGCAGGCTCCATTAGGTGAAACATCTTTCGTTCACCACTCTTTGAGATCCAGCGCTCTTGGTGATGGCAAGAAAGTGTGAAAATGAAATGCTCCCTCCTCAAGCGTGCGTTTAGAGGCCAAGAATGGGAGGAGGGAGGATCCGGCAACCTTATTTCCTACAAGGGTAAGAAAGAGGATAACCCCCTTCAACGAGAGCAAAACCGCGGTTCTTCTCTCTAGTTACTACTTGGCCCTTGACTGGTAACTACCGCAACACGAAGGACTACCAAGGTCAAAGACAAAGGTAGAGAAGGAACTAGGGAGGAGGCATAAGTTGAAAACAATGAAGGCCTGGATGAAAGAAAGGCCGGAGGTGCGAAGTATAATAGCAACCATCTGGAGGAAAGCTAGATATTGTTCTTGAGAGAAGTATATGCCAAAGGGCCTGCTACTTAGAGGAAAAGGGAGACAGTAAGGGATCTCCCTCTTTCCCTCCTTATCTCTCTTTTTGCTTAAACTCGTAAATAAAAGTACCATTTAACCAATGAATGGGATGGCACCACGTGGTGACCAATAATTAATAAAAAACTGTCAAAAAGGAAGCATGCTTTGTAAAACAACGTACATAAAAAAGCCATGTCCATTACAAATCTCAAGTACATAGAGAAAGTACACCAAATTAAAGAAGAAGGGCGGGAAAAAAGGGAATTTCAATTTGCTAGCCTTGGGACACCACCCAGGGAGGTCTCTTTTGGATCCCGGATCGGAGCTCCCCTCCAAAGATCCAGACCCATCATCTTTGAATGAGATGTTCTCCCTCCAATGATCGATCAGGTGCTGGGTTCTAGCAATTTCAGCCTCCAAATTCAGCCGCCCGGACTTCACTTCCTCAAGATCCTTAATTCAGGTGAGCTGAGTCTCAATTGAAATCTTGATAGAGCTGAGTCTCAGGTGAGCAAATGAATCTTATCCTTGATCCAGTGAACCTCAGCATGGTCTAGTGTTGACGCAGGACGCGAAGGACCAGAGATGGTACCTTGAAACATCCCACTAAGTTTTTCTCGCAGGAAGCTATATTGGCGGAGCAGCCCCTCCATCACTTCTGACTGCACCGCACGCTCCTCTTCCAGCTTCCCAATCTCCAAGAGGTGCTCTCGGGCTTCTGCCTCGAAGGCCTCTCTTTGCCGCCTAGCTTATTTAATTTGGAGCTTAAGAGCATCGATCTCGAATTTTCACAGGGTAAGGTATTTGACCAACAAAGATTGATTGTGCAACAAGCCTAGGTCCACTTCTAGCACGACACAATGCACCTCTAAAACCTGTTGGTCCCTCATCCATCATTGTAGATCTTTCGCAACTAGAAGGCTGGCCTAAAAAGAGAAAACGCAAAATAATGTGAGGATAGGTAGAAAGGGGGAAAAGTTGTTAGCCAAAAGGTAGCACTAATAGCGTATGCTTACTCAAGCAGAAGCATGGACACCTTGTTGCCTAGACCTTCGGTTGGAACTACTTCTAATTTCTCCTGGTCACCGGGAGAAATAAAGGGCCTGAAGTAGTTTGCCACTCTAGATGGCTTTGACAAGAAGTTCGTGTCGGACGGATAATAAACTATTCTGGATGATGACGGTTGGTCCACTGGTGCGGGAAATTGGTTGGTCAGCATGTAAGGGTAGTTGGCAGGATGATTCAAGGAAACATGCCTTGGTTGGATGGAGCTATCGAACTCGAGTTCTCGGTGGATAGCTGACACAAAGGGCTGGCAGGAGGGTCGAAAGAACCTTCAGGGCTGATAATAGGAGAATTCTGGGAGCGAGGTAACTAATTACCAGCATAATTCATCCTTCTAGGCCTCATCAAGAGAGGATTGGGGTGTGACTCGTCAGAATCATCGAAAACTACCACTTCTGTGGCGGGTCTTTTCCCTCTCGAAGAACAAGGACCATGAGCGGGCCCTCGAGCCTGCCTCATTGCACTGGGTAATCACTTGAGCGACTGGACTAGCTCCCAGAGGATCAGGCACCGACAATGCCTGGGGATCCATAAAAACAAAACAAGGAGTGTCGCGTTCGAAAAGATCGATGGGCCTTCTTCCAGCAGAAAAACCACAAAAGGAAAGAAAAAAGGGCAAATGAAATAGGGAATAGCCGAAAAGGAGGAAATCAAAGGTACGAAAACATACCAGAACAAGCAGGTACACGAAGGAAAGGAGAAAGGGCAGCCCAAGTCCTGGCCAAGCCCAATGATATATAGTCTGGAGGCCCACTCTTAGAAGAGCCCTATAAAGTAGAAAGAACACTTGTCGATGGGCACCACTTGCATGCTACAAGGCAAAAGTATGAGAGAACAACGATCACAAAATAGCGAGAAACAAGAGGAAAGAAACGTACACTAAGCATTCCAAAGGAAAAATGAGTTACTCTAACTAACTCCTTGGTAGAAACGGATACAAAACACGTGGACCAGTTGAGCTTTTTCGAGTTGTCTAAATTACCCAAAAGGGAGCAGGGCACACGGGGCTCCAACTCGACTAAACCCCCTCGGGATAGTCTCGGAGAGAAAAGCATTAGAAAATGCAAAACCGTGAACTTGATTCTAGCCAAATTTGTCAACGCCCTGAGACAAGCCACGACCTTCCACAGGTTGGGGCTAAGTTTCCCCAGGCTGAGCCAGAAAATATGGCAGAATAATATAATAACGGTGTCGATTGGGTCGCCCAGGCCCAGGATGAATGGCGAAGTATACAGAAAGATGAATCCAGGTCGATGGATAGAAATCCTATTAATGGTATAAGGGACATCTGCACATGAATCAGGGGACCATCGACAAACCAAACAAAAGGAGTTGATGTGTGACGAAGAGACGATGGTGTGTATATCTCACGCCCCAAGACTAGAACCTAGACGTAACACGGGACCTAGGATCACAAGTAACTCCAAGATAACCCTAAACTGGCATATCACAAGCATACTGCATATAATTCTAAACAAACGGAAGCATAACTGAATAAGGAGTATAGTGTAAAAAGAATTCAACTGAGAATATCTGAACGGAATAGTTGTCTACAAGGCAGAACAACCCAAATCCACTGAGTCTGACTCTATATCTGAAAAGCCTCTAATACTGATGAGTTGTTGGGACAAGCCCCCAGCTAACTCCAAATACTAAAAGTAAAGACAAACTAACTACTCAAAAAGCATATAAAATATATGTCCTAGGATGATGAGGACTCACCACTGTCTATCACTAGTGTGGCATCGGGGCGAGCTAATCGCGAGGCTGAAGCTGAGAACCTGAACCTGCATCATGATAGGATGCAACACATAGAATATGTGTCAGTACTATGAATGCATTGAGTATAAGGGGTATGCAAGGCTGACTGAAATGTAAATATGCTAAGATACAGGAAAGCTGTAAACTGAACAAAACTGTAATACGTAGGCCCAAAATAATATAATCATGCATAAACAGCTGAAATGCAAGAGTAATCTGAAAAACCTGCTGAAAGCTGAAAGTAGACATAAATGAGGGCCTAATGCACTTTACTGAAACTAATGTTGTGGGAGAGTCTATTAACCGACATAAACTATGTGAGCTAAACGTGGAGTCCGATGTATATGCCTCATCGAGAGGACCCAATATACCTTGCCAGGGTATAGAGGTATGATTGTGGCGTGATCACTAAATCTGATGCCCAACATAGGGGACTTATAAACTTATGTTGGCAAGTAGTTCTGGGACCTTAAGGGTACGCCTAACCCTGGTCCATCTCGGTGCTAAACACTACTCCCAAACTGAATGCTAATAGCTCATTAATGCTGAAGTTCTGAATTAGATAGCTGGTCTAAAATCACTAATTTTCTGAAATACTATGGTAGCCTGAAATCTGATTGAATCCTTGTTATAACTCGAAACTAGTGGTCTAGGATAAATTTTGAGGGAAAGATATTACTTTGGAAAATACTACAACTTAGGGCTAAATTCATAGTTTCTCAAATCATGGTGAAAACTTAAGCAAATCATTAAAACACAATATACTTCATATATAACAGGATATAAATCATATGGGAATCATGAAGATGGATTTTTGTAGCTATCTATTAAAAAGGGTAAGAATCCTAGTTCCAAAACCATGAAAATTACTTTAAAAGCCTGAGATTTTTGGGCCTAACGGCGGACTAAGCCCTTATTGAATACCCACATACCTGGTGGATCAAAATCCCTGCAAGAAATCTGAAGTTGAAGCTTGGAGGAGAGAACCCTAGGCCTGGAGATTGGAGAAGACGCTTATTTTCTGCTTGAGAATAGATTTGAGAGGAACTGATTTGCTTTGGTGTCTTTTCCTAAATAAAATAAGCCTAATACTATTTATAGTCCGAGCTAAAATAGAAAGGAAAAATCTAAAATACCCCTGAGAACTTAAATTAAAAACTGCTGGAAAAGTTGGCTTCAGGACTCACGGATCGATTCCACGAACCACGGCTCGTGGTTTCCATTCGTGGTTCTTGGCCACAGAGTCAGGCTGCAGATGAATTTTTACGAGTCAATAGTACGGGTCGTAGAATGAACTACGGTCCGTAGACTCAGTCGTGATTATAGGCTCATCATTCAAGCTACTGAAGGAGTTCTACGGGTCAACAGGATGAACCGTAGAATAAACTACGGTCCGTAGACCCAATTCGTAATCTTCAGGGAAACTGTCAGCTCTCTGATCAAGTTCCATGAGTTGACAGGATGGACCATGGTTTGAACCATGATTCGTAGAACCAACTCGTGGTTCTCAGACTAGTTACTGAACCTGTAGATGTAAACCACGGGTTCATTCCACGACCCGTGGTTCAAACCACGGTCCATGGTTTGGACCCGTAATTCCTGAAAAGTTCAAAATTCTGTAAGTTTCTGAGTTTGAAAGCTGGATAAAATTCCGAGGTGTTACAATATCTCCCCCTTGGGATCATTTGTCCTCGAATGAAGACTAAACAAGATGAGTTTGGAAGGACGAATCTGCAATCCCTACCACTAAGAATTAAAAGTTGAATTTCTAGCTAAAATAGGTTCTAAGTACATGAAAGAGTGCTGAATTTCATAAATAGCTGATGGAACATGATACTGAGATTGAAATATATAAGAGTAAACTGAGAAACAGAGGAGGAACTATTACCTCAAGTTGAAACTGGATCAGAAGGGAAGAGGTGAGGGTACTTGGCTATCATGGCTGCTTCTGCTTCCCAAGTAGCTCCCTCTACGGACTGATTCCTCCACAAAACCTTTACTGAAGCGACTTCCTTATTTCTCAACCTACGAACCTGACGGTCAAGAATCTCAACTGGAACCTCTTCATAGGTGAGGCTATCCTTCACGGCCACACTTTCTAAAGGCACAACTAAAGTCGGATCACCAATGCATTTCTTCAACAAGGACACATGGAAGACTGGGTGCACTGATGCGAAGTCTGCGGGCAACTCCAACTCATAAGCCACCTTGCCAACTCTCTTTAGAATCCTATAAAGTCCTACATAACGGGGACTAAGCTTCCATTTCTTACCGAATCTTATCACACCCTTCATGGGGGACACTTTCAGAAAAATCCAGTCATCAACCTCAAACTCTAGCTCCATCCTTCTCACACCTGCGTAAGATTTCTGAAGACTTTGAGTTGCATTCAACTTTTGTCTAATAAGCTAGACCTTCTCCATGGTCTCATGGACTGAATATGGACCTATCAAAGCTGCTTCACCTACCTCAAACCAGCCTATAGGTGATCTACACCTTCGCCCATAGAGTGCCTCATACGGAGCCATCTGAATGCTAGAGTGAAAACTGCTATTATAGGAATACTATATAAGAGGAAAGTGATCATACCAGTTACCTTTAAAGTCGATCACACAAGCTCTCAACATGCCTTCTAAAGTCTGAATGGTACGCTCTTCCTGACCATCTGTCTGCGGGTGAAAAGTTATGCTAGGATTAACCTGTGTACCAAGACCCTTCTGAAACGATCTCCAAAACTAAGATGCAAATTGAGTACCTCTATCTGAGATGATGGACAAGGGAACTCCATGCAACCTGACTATCTCACGGATGTAAAGTCTGGCATAGTCCTCTGCTGAATCGGTAGTCTTAACAGCCAAGAAGTGGGCTGACTTGGTCACCCTATCTACAATTGCCTAAATAGAATCATGCTTCCTACGAGTGCGAGGTAAACCTATAATAAAGTCCATATTGATGACCTCCCACTTCCAAGTGGGAATATCCATCTCCTGAGTCATACCACCTGGTCGCTGATGTTCTACCTTCACTTGCTGACAGTTGGGACACTTAGCCACAAAATTAGCTATGTCCCTCTTCATCCAATTCCACAAATAGACTTCTCATAGGTCACGTACATCGTATTTGCACCAGGATGGATGGAATACTTGGAGCTATGTGCTTCTGTCAAAATCTGCTATCTCAACTCACCTATATTAGGAACACATAACCGACCCTGGTAATAAAGTACACCATCTCTCTCTTGGGAGAAGACCTCTACTATCTGCTGCTGTACAACACCTTTTAGCTGAAGTAAGATGGGATCACTATCTTGCTTTTCCTTCACCTCGGCTACCAATGAAGACTATGACCCATTCTGAACAATGGCACCACCTTCTGACAAATCTATGAGGCGAACCCCTAACCGAGCAAGCCTGTGAACATCCTTGGCCAATTCCTTCTTTCCTTCCTCAACTTGTGACACGCTACCCATGGATAGCCTACTAAGTGCATCAGCTACTACATTGGCCTTACCCGGATGGTAAAGCACGCTCATGCCATAGTCCTTGAGAAGCTCTAGCCACCTTCTCTGTCGAAGATTCAGTTCTTTCTGAGTGAACACATATTGAAGGCTCTTGTGGTCAGTAAACACATCTACATGAACACCATACAAGTAGTGTCTCTAGATTTTCAAGGCAAAGACCACTACTGCTAACTCGAGATCATGAGTCGGATAATTCTTCTCATGAGTCTTAAGCTATCTGGAGGCGTATGCAATAACTTTGCCATGATGCATTAGAACATAACCTAGGCCAACTCTGGACGCATCACAGTATACTACAAAACCATCTGAACCCTCTGGTAGAGTAAAAACTGGGTTGTGGTCAACCTAGTTTTCAACTTTTGGAAGTTCTTCTCATACTCATCTGACCACTGGAACTTGACCTTCTTCTGAGTCAGCCTAGTCAATGGAGAAGCTATGGATGAGAACTCCTCAACAAATCTCTTGTAGTAACCAGCCAAACCCAAGAAACTTCTGATGTTTGTCGGAGAGGTGGGTCTAGGCCAATTCTTCATTGCCTCTATCTTCTGAGAGTCCACTCGAATACTATCCTTAAACACCACATGACCCAAAAAGGCAACTAACTGTAGCCAAAACCACACTTGCTGAATTTGGCGAATAACTGGCGATCCTTAAGAGTTTACAGCACCACTCTCAAATGATTAGCATGCTCCTCCTCACTCCGCGAGTAGACTAGGATATCATCTATAAAGATAATAACAAACATATCCAGATATTGCTTGAACACCCTGTTCATCAAGTCCATAAAAGCTGCAGGAGCACTTGTTAGTCCAAAAGACATAACCACAAATTTGTAGTGACCATACTGAGTTTTGAAGGATGTCTTCGGAATGTCACACTCTCTAACTCTGAGCTAATGATAACCGGATCTAAGGTCAATCTTGGAGAAGTAGCTGGCATCCTGGAGCTGTTCGAACAAGTCATCAATCCTGGGGATGGGATACTTATTCTTGATTGTGACCTTGTTCAGCTGACGGTAGTCTATGAACATCCTGAGGGAGCCGTCTTTCTTACGCACGAAGAGAACAGGAGCACCCCATGGAGAGATGCTAGGTCTGATGAAACCTTTATCTAGCAGGTCATTGAGCTGTTCATTCAACTCCTTAAGCTCAGCTGGAGCCATTCTATAGGGAGGAATAGATATGGGCTACGTATTTGGAAGAAGGTCTATCCCAAAATCAATCTCCCGCTCAAGAGGGACTCCGGGCAGGTCATCAGGAAATACCTCTGGGAACCCACTAACTACATGAACTAACTGGAATGGTGGGGTCTCGGACTCAGAATCCTTAACCTGAACTATATGGTAGATGTAACCCTTTGAGATCATCTCCTAGCTTTGAGATAGGATATGAAATGACCTTTCGATGAAGGAGGACTACCTTGCCACTCTAAGACAGGCTCATTTGAAAACTAGAATTTTACGACTCGGGTTCTGCAATCAACTGAGGCATAACAGGCATGTAGCCAATCCATGCCGAGAATGACATCGAAGTCGGTCATATCTAACTCTACTAAATCTGCTGAGGTGACTTTATGAAGGACTGAAACTGGGCAATCTTTATATACCCTCTTAGCTAAGACTGACTCACCAACTGGAGTAGAGACTGGGATGGGTTCCAAGAGTTTCTCAGGGTTGACTCCAAATTTACACGCAACATACGGGATTACAAAAGATAGAGAAGCCCCTGGATCTAACAAGGCATAAACATCAAGAGAGAATACTGATACCAGTGACTATGTCTGGTGAACTCTCTTGATCCTGGCATGAAGACATGGCATAGAGACTGTTCTAACGCTGACCCCCACCTGTGCCAGATGTAGTACTCTGCTGAGCTGCACGACCTGCTGAGGCTGCTAAAGTGGTAGACTGAGCTTTGTTACCTCCCTGCCCTTTCTTGGCAGAAGGGCACTCCTTCAACCTATGGCCAAGCTGACCACACCCAAAACACCCTTCTCTGCCAGCAAACACTCACCTGGATGATTCTTACCACACTTGGGGCAGGCTGGGAAAGTACGGTTACCTGAAACACTGCCCTGAAATTTAGAGCCTGGTGCTCGCTTTTTCTGATCCTGTCGGGGCCCGGGAGATGGAGGACTAGCTGATGAAGGTGCTGGGGCTGCCGACCTTTGCTGAAACTGTGAGCGATTTCCACCGCCCGACCTCTATTGAGAATACTCATAGTTGCCTGTCCTAGCCTTTTTATTATCCCTAGCCATCTCCTTAATTTTATCCTCCTCAACCTACTGTGCATGGGTCATCAGCCTAGAGATATCCATATCTCCTAATAGCATGGCATTTCTACACTCTGTCTTTACCAGATCGGATACCCCATACAAGAACTTACCTATTTGTGCCCTCAGATCGACCACTATATGTGGAGCACACCTGGAGAGCTGAGTGAACTTCAGCCCATATTCCTGGACTGACATCGATCCCTGCCTCAAATTCATAAACTCTTGGGCCTTAGCCTCCCTCAACTCTCTCGGGAAGAACCTGTCCATAAAAGCTCCAGTAAAACAGTCCCATGTCACAGGAGCTGCATTCACACCTGTTTTCTTTCCACTGCGTGAACCAGATGTGAGCTACATCTTTGAGTTGATAAGATGCCAACTCCACACTCTCAGTACCAGTCACCTGCATCACTCCAAGAATCTTCTTGATTTCATCAATGAAATTTTGTGGGTCTTCACTGACCCTTGACCCTAGAAACTCTGGCGGATTCATGTGAACAAAATCTCGAACTCGGGCTGCAGTTGACCCACCATTTGGATTTGTCAGAACTAGGGCCTGCTAATTGGCCTGATTGGCTACGATCTGGGCCAGTAACTGGATCGCATTACGGAATTCTACATTGATAACCTCGTGGTTCGGGGCTAGAGGATTTGCGTTAGCATTGCGTGTGTTAACTCTGCGGGGAGGCATGATCTGAAATGCATAACGAATGAATTAGATAGGAGGAACTAAACTAAACTTCATCGCACGATAAAGATAATGAAAAGAGTGAAGTTTTTCCTTAAAACACCTCGTAGCCTCCCCCTCATAAGTGTGGCGTGCTTCACACCCATGAAAGAGACTCTACTTAGTGCGGCTTTCAGACACCCTAGGACTCTTGAACCTGATGCTCTGATACCAAGTTTGTCACGCCTCGAAACTAGACCCTAGACGTAACACGGGACCTAGGATTACAAGTGACCCCAAGCTAACCCTGAACTGGCATATCACAAGCATACTGAATATAATTCTAAACAAACAGAAGCATAACTGAATAAGGAGTATAGTCTAAAAAGAATTCAACTGAGAATATCTGAACGGAATAGCTGTCTACAATGCAAAACAACCCAAATCCACTGATTCTGACTCTATGTCTGAAAAGCCTCTAATACTGATGAGTTGCTGGGACAAGCCCCCAGCTAACTCCAAATACTGAAAGTAAAGACAAACTGACTACTCAAAAAGCGTATAAAAGATATGTCCTCGGATGATGAGGACTCACCACTGTCTATCGCTGGTGTGGCACCGGGGCGAGCTAATCGCGAGGCTGAAGCTGAGAACCTGAACCTGCATCATGATAGGATGCAACACATAGAGTATGCGTCAGTACTTTGAATGTACTGAGTATGAGGGATATGCAAGGCTGACTGAAATGTAAATATGCTAAAATACAGGGAAGATGTAAACTGAACTAAACTGTAATACATAGGCCCAAAATAATATAATCATGCATAAACAGCTGAAATGCAAGAGTAATCTGAAAAACATGCTGAAAGGTGAAAGTAGACATAACTGAGAGCCTAATGCACTTTACTGAAACTAACGTTGTGGGAGAGTCTATTAACCGACATAAATCACGTGAGCTAAACGTGGAGTCCGATGTATACGCCCCATCGAGAGGACCCAATATACCTTGCCAAGGTATAAAGGCATGATTGTGGCGTGATTACTAAATCTGATGCCCAATAGAGGGGACTTATAAATCTATGTTGGCACGTAGTTCTGGGACCTTAAGGGTACGCTGAACCCTAGTCCAGCTCGATGCTAAACACTACTCCCAAACTGAATGCTAATAGCTCATTAAAGCTGAAGTTCTGAATTAGTTAGCTGGTCTGAAATCACTAATTTTCTGAAATACTGTGGTAGCCTGAAATCTGATTGAATCCTTGTTATAACTCGAAACTAGTGGTCTAGGATAAATTTTGAGGGAAAGCTATTACTTTGGAAAATACTACAACTTAGGGCTAAATTCATAGTTTCTAAAATCATGGTGAAAACTTAAGCCAATCATTAAAACACAATATACTTCATATATAACAGGATGTAAATCATATGGGAATCATGAAGATGGATTTTTGTAGCTATCTATTAAAAAGGGTAAGAATCCTAGTTCCAAAACCATGAAAATTACTTTAAAAGCCTGAGATTTTTGGGCCTAACGGCGGACTAAGCCCTTATTGAATACCCACATACCTGGTGGATCAAAATCCCTGCAAGAAATCTGAAGTTGAAGCTTGGAGGAGAGAACCCTAGGCCTGGAGATTGGAGAAGACGCTTCTTTTATGCTTGAGAATAGATTTGAGAGGAACTGATTTGTTTTGGTGTCTTTTCCTAAATAAAATAAGCCTAAGACTATTTATAGTCCGAGCTAAAATAGAAAGGAAAAATCTAAAATACCCCTGAGAACTTAAATTAAAAACTGCTGGAAAAGTTGGCTTCAGGACTCACGGATGGATTCCACGAACCACGGCTCGTGGTTTCCATTCGTGGTTCCTGGCCACAGAGTCAGGCTGCAGATGAATTTCTACGAGTCAATAGTACGGGTCGTAGAATGAACTACGGTCCGTAGACTCAGTCGTGATTCTAGGCTCAGCATTCAAGCTGCAGAAGGAGTTTTGCGGGTCAACAGGACAGACCGTAGAATAAACTACGGTCCGTAGACCCAATTCGTAATCTTCAGGGAAACTGTCAGCTCTCTGATCAAGTTCCACGAGTTCCATAGAACCAACTCATGGTTCTCAGACCAGAGACTGAACCTGTAGATGTAAACCACGAATTCATTCCACGACCCGCGGTTCAAACCACGGTCCGTGGTTTGGACCCGTAATTCCTGAAAAGTTCAAAATTCTGCAAGTTTATGAGTTTGAAAGCTGGATCGAATTCCCGGGTGTAACAGTATATCCCTGACGGGGCAGACATCGTCTCCCCTCTTTGAGGGCCCCCTAAAGTCATCGATGGTACTATATGCTCCATGGAGGAGCCAGAAGTAGATCTCTCGCTTTTGTGGCTACTGGATGAATCATTTGAGTTTACCGGAGAATGGCAGTAATTTGCAGAATGAGACATGACTGCCATTTGAAAGAAGATACGTCGCAAGTAGAAGAGTCCTTTGGTATTTTCTTGTTTGAAGAAGCAAGACTGAAGGAAAATGTAGAAGTAAGGAAAATACTCTTAAGTAATATTTTATGAAAGACGAATCGATGCGAGGATCGGAAGCGTCAGCACTACGCTCAAGGGAAAACATTACCTCCCTTCAGTAAGTACGTGTTGAAAAGGGAGCATGATTCAATAGATGATGGCGTTTCGAGTCCCAATAATGTGACGTTTTGGAAAAAAGGAAGCGAAAAAAGTATGGGGAACGTTTCAGAGATCAGTTCCTCCCTCCGCTTGAACCAGGTGTGCACGAGCGAAAGACGGAGAGACTATTTGTATGGGGTAAAATTAGATTGGACCAGCTTAGGCCGGGTCAAAAGTGTAGGCAGGCCGTAACGATGCCATCTCGAGAACACATCCGACACGAAGAAGGGCCTTTTCGGACGAAGGCGAGGTAGCCCGAGAAAGCCAACGACAACGACTGCCCGCTAAGGATAGACAGAAGGACGGTGTGTCAGAATATTCAGGTGCGCGGGCAACAACCCCTAGAGCCGCATCAAACGCAACATACTAGGCTGGCATCCCCTAACGGATAAAGGACAAATGGCAGCCATCCATTGGACACGGTACTATTGGTCCAGCAAGATAGTACTATTCCTTTCGCATCAAGGAACGATTCACACTCTATAAAGAGAGACCCTCTCCCTCATTGTAAAGGACACACTCTGTTAATTCTAACTATATAGCAATAACATCTCTTTCGCTTAGTGATTAAGCTTGTTTCGTTATGTTCTTTCTTAGTTGTTTACTGCTCCATTGTTATTATGCTCGCTTACTTATTGTTCTCGGCCACAACTCGTTCGTAGGAAGGAGGACCGAACACCTCGATTGTGTCTCCAATTAGCCGTCTATCGTTGCCTTAGTGATTTATTGTGTGTTTCTTTTACGTTTATCGTCTTTTGCAAACTTATATCTCTAACAACGAAATTACGACCGTAACGCATACTCTTGACCCACAAACCGGTCGTAACGCATACTCTTGACTCACAAACCAATCTAACTGTCCCAAATCAACGGTAAACAAACACTAATCAAATTTAATCAACTCATTCGGCCGCTTGTTAATCACCAAACCCATTCTAGAATCAACATGAACTTAATAGCATAAGGTTCAAGTCCCACTAGTGGGCTTGGTTAAAAGTCAACCACACAGATCAAGCGACTTTGACGACTCTAATCATTTAGAGCAAGAGAGATTGTGATCGCCTGTAAATTGTGATAAGAGATTGCTGTGGGGTAGAGAGTTCTCATTTATTATAATTCTAAACGAAAAAATACAGCCTCTTCCGTTACTCATATATAAGATTTAATTAATATACAACAAAGGGAAGAAATCTAAAAAGGGGACAGGGATCAGATTCTTCTACACTACATAAAATTACTACCCCCATAAGCACCTAAAAGGAATCCAATTCCAACTTTTCCACGCAACCATAATAAGATAGAATGACCAGAAAAGAAGAAAGAAACAACTAAAGAAAGATTCTTCTCCCGGCTGAGCCTAAATATGGACTTCTCTATCCTCTTTTACTTTTAGACCCTTAAGCATACAAAACTTATAGCCAAAAGGGCTATGGTGAAAAAGATGCTGTTTTGGAGATGCCTGGCTGCATTGCCGTCTGTGCCAACGCCACTTGGTCCGAGCCCAAAAGGTGGATTGTTTGCCCCAGGTGTAGTCGCTATGCCTGTGCCAGTGCCGATTCCTGGAGTTGTGGTTCCCGGTGGTGCAGTAGATGGAATTGTGGATCCTGGTGGTGCGATTGTTGGAGTTGTGGTTCCTGGTGGGGCGATGGTTGGAGTCGTGGTTCCTGGTGGGGCAATGGTTGGAGTTGTGGTTCCTGGTGGTGCTATTGTCGGGGTGGTTGTACCTCCACTGCTGCAAAAAGTTTGAAAAAGAACATCACGAAACAGGAATCACGCCAAGTAGTATAAGTATTTTTTCTGATAATCGAGAAATTCCAAAGGGGTAGTGACGCAGGACTCCAAACTTGATATAGATAATAAATCCACTCCCCTACCCTTCACTTAAATTCCGACTCTTATTTGCATAGAAAATTGAAAGCCGTGACATGAGCCTAGCCCACACATCACGAGAAAGTAAGTAACTTGATTACCAATTCAGAGAGCCAGCTTTTGAAGCATGGCAAACTAGGGACCAGAATCCAGATACAACACTAACATACAGGAATATCATCATTAAGGCTGCTCACTAGGGCACATAATGATGAATCAAAAGCCATCCACACTATCATTTCAAAGAAATAACTGTAACAGCCAGGCCAGGACAAGGACAAATATTCCTCTGATTGAAAAGGGAAAGACAAATTGGCAAAACCAATCTTACTTTGAATAAAGGTAACCAATTTGGTAAAAGTAACTGAATTAGCTGGCGATCTCTTTAGAGTCTCGGTCATACATCAAGTTCATAACTTGCCTCTAAATACCAATAATTCCAGCTAGCTAAACTACTAAAAGGTAAGCTCTTCCTCGGAGGGGCAGAGCTAGAAGTCAAAAGTCCGGGTTTGGCCGAACCCGGTGACTTTAGTTCATACCCCTCTATTTGTATATATATATTATACTAGTTCCCGAACACGTGCGTTGCACGTGTATTTCACGCTAATTCATGTAAATGTTAAAACGATTTAAATAATATTACAATATGTATGCGATGAGTTACACAAAGTTTGTAGGCAGGAAAGCAAGCACACTGTAGTTAGTTGTGATAGAGATACTCACTTTTGCTTTCTTAGAGTCAATTTGATTTATATTCGACACTAAATTATATTATAGATTAACTCAATATTTTAAAATTATAATTTGAATATTTAAGAACTATCCGAAAAGTGCATTATAAGTTGCTAAAATTTGCCGTTTACAAATATTAAAAAGGGAAAAAAATTACTTGATTTTTAAATTTTACAACAAAAAAAAAGACTATAAAAATTTAATATAGATTCTACTACCTTTCTCTTGACCAACTTCACCCTTTGGTGATTTATATTTTATGAAGCTAAAAGTAATTTGATTACAAGGTGGCATAATGATATTAGATGAACTCTATTTATAAGTGAAAAATTACCTTGCATGTTCACTTTAAAAGCATATCGAAATATGAAAAGCCAAATATGAAAGTTAATAGCAAATAAAGGGATAAATGCTAAAGAATAACGCAGTATAAATGTTAGCTTTAATTAGAAGATGAAAAGAATGCACGGAAATTTGAAGGGATTATATCTCCAAAATAAATTTCTTACAATTAAAAGATAATATCATGAACTTTAACATTTCAAGGAATTTTTTCTAATAAATTCAAATATATATTAACATTTAAAATAAAATGATCATGTATTTTTATAGTAATTGTTATTTGTAGCCAGTATTTAGCATTTAACCCAAATATTATTGTTTACTTTGGCACTCAAAATAATTATCAGAAAGCACCATCCCATGACCCTTCCTCTACATTCTATATATTTTATTAATTAATATATAAGTTACTTATTTTATATCTAACCAATCTCGAAAATTATTTTTCTAAGGTAAGACCTGTTTTATGGGAATTACATTAAATAGATCAGTAACTTTAATATTTGACTGCTTTTTAGTAGTATGTCAGTTAAAATAAGGCTTCGAAATATTGAAAATAGTTCTTTTTAAGATGTAAGATGAAGAATTATTCTATCAATATTTGTTATCCAATGCATTCAAGTTATTATAGTAAAACTTGATATGTTGACCTTTTGATATTTTTAGCAATACGAACGTATTTAAGTAATTGTTGTTTTGTAAGATCATAATGAAAATCAATTTTAGTGTTACAATAATAATAAAAAATAATAAGGCAATCAAAATTTCTGGCAGCAAATCCATATGACCTAACAGAACATAACCATAAATTTAGCTTCTTGTTGATGACGTTGAGGAAAAAGCCATATGTTTAACCAAAAAAAATGTCATATGAATATCGTAAATTGAACACCTTATCAATTAAAAAATATCTTAATTAATTGAGGAAAGGAAAGAAACTTGGAACAAGCAAATAAACAAAATAATATAGGTAGGGCACCTGAATATTTTACAATTTCTTGGAGTGATCAATGTTGGATATAAAGCAGAGGATAAAGCTCTAACATAATTTTTTTTTTTGATAAAATGCTGCTCCATGTGAAGTGAATGAAGAAACCTTTCACTGTGAAGTTTATAAAAAGATACGGAGCAAGTGAAAAGGCTGTGAATAACTGCTCTTAAAAATGGAAGATAAAAGGGGCAACAATTAAAGCTTAATAATTAATGGAAGATGAGTATTTTTCGTTTACAATTTAGTGCAGATTATTATTATTTACTTAATAGGCGAATATGATAATATTTATTATAATTAATGTGTATTTACATTTTTATCTATTGATATTATGACTTTATAGGGACATTTTCGTAATCCAACTTTTGACTTGGGGGCTTCCCACTTATAAGATAGTATGATATGATGATATGATATATACAAATATTTAATTCAGAACCCCAATTACTAATGTATGATGTCACTATCTTATAATTTAGGACCCATAAAATTCAAATTCTAGCTCCACCTATGCCTCCTCGAACAGAATTTTACTTAAATTTGTAAGGTAACCTTAGGCAGTTGTTCAAGATAATTGTAAAGGCCCCATTTTTATTTTTTTTAGTAACTTTTTCCAAAAGAATATATATATATATACATACTCCGGTACTAACAATATTTTATCAAGTTAAGAGATGCTTCATTTAAAAATAAGCTACAGAAATGCAAGATCTGTGTCATTTATGACAATTATAGAGAACAGAGAACATACCCAGGACTGGATTGGTAGACACACCCCGAACCTGTAGCTGTTGATTACAAAGAAGGAATAAAAAATAAAATCAGTAAATCTATATAAATAGATCACATAAAATTCAAAAAAAAAATAGTTATTTTATTTTCCCCAAGAACTTACTAGTCGGTGGATTAGGGCTCGTAGTTGCAGTTCCACTAAAGTCACAGCTAGCACCAGCTGCACCTTTCCTTTGATAATAACTATTTACAGCATAATTGCAGTGATCTTTGATAGTGTCAGGGTTAAAGCAAGGACCATTTTGAGTGATTGGGGTACAATCAGCTCCAGCTCCACAAGCATAATCTATATTCTTCTGAAATTGTTGATCACTTACCCCATCTTTACAAATACAGTACAAAGCACCTACAGTTGGTTACAGAACCCCCCATATAAAAATTCAGCAGGAAAAAAAAAAAGAAGCAAAATCTTTAAGTTTGATATTCAGAATTCATTTGACTGGACGAATTCAGTAACTTTTGCTTTGTTAGAAAATTTATTAAATATGTATAAATATTTAAGTGAATTCAGTAACTAACTAAGACAGAGCTATTTGTTCAGTGACAAATTCAGAAATCATAAACTTCGAATTTTAGCTTCGCCTCTGGCTCAAATTCAGTGGAAATAGAAAGAAAAAACTTACTTGAATGACCAGTGATGGCCAAGAAGAGTACTACTGAAAATAGTACAAAAGTAGCCATGATAGTGGTAGAAAATTCAGTCCCAGAGCTTCTTTATTTTATTTCAAAAAGAGAAGGTAGTTAGAAGGGAGTGAGAGAGGATGAAGAAGAAAACAGAGGAAAAAGAGGAAGAGAGAAGTAGAAAAGTGGAAAAGGGAATAGAGTTGTGTAGACAAAACAAACAAGAATGACGGTGGAGATTTAGATGCCGGTGTGAGGTGGAGAGCTAGATGTTAATTTTTTGTGGCATGACATTTTTAATCACTTGATATGAGTAATGTTAATGGGAAAAGAACAAAAACACTTTTATTCATTTAATTAATTCTGAGTTTACAACTCTACTTTAAATTTTTATTCATTTAATTGAAGTCACTAATTAATTAAAATTACTAATAAATGTTCTAATTAGATTAGATGGACATAATCACATGAAGTGTCACTTAACACTTTTTTTTACTTACTCCCTCCTTAGTTCATTTTTGCTTGTCATATTTTAACTTGACACGTCCATTAAAGAAATAATTATTGACATGGCTATTTACCAAATAAATTCCTATTAATTGATATTTAGTATTAGGTCTTTAAAAATTATTTGGAGAATAAGTAATTAATATTAAGGATAAAACATGAAGAAAAAAAATTGTCTTTTCTTGATATGTTAAAAGTGACAAGTAAAAATGATAATCTATTTTTGGAATAAAGGACAAGTAAAAATACATGGAGGGAGTAAAATGGAGCATGTATCAGATGTGTTTCCGAATTTGGTACAGTTGAATTTGTAGGTGAGTCAAGACCATGCGCTATGATTCAATCTCGTCCGTGTTATCGACTTGTTAACAGTTAGTATATTCAATAATTTAGGAAAGGCAATGATAGGGAAAAGACAAGAAATAACAAGTAAACAATAAAAAATGAGTAAAGTGCACAAATTAGGCTCGCCGAAGATGTTCTCGAGAACACCGAGAGAAGAATCGAGCATCCAAGACGTATTCAAAAGCAAACAAGTATTCGACAGTTAAGAACAATAGAAAAGCTTAAGAAGCAAAAAACTAGTATTGTATTGACATTCAGAGTGAGAGAGGGGAGAGAACAAAAGGAGATTGGATCGGAATTCCTTTACAAGTGAATTAGGGTCACTATTTATAATATACAAGCTAAGGCACGAGCCCAGCTATGCTCTAAGAGTTCCACCAGTGCAAGGACGCCACCTGTATGGTTCGTTAGAGGGCTCATGTGGCTCTGCTCTGCAAGTGCTCGTCCGCGTTCCTAACATTCTTGTGTCCCGCTTGTCATTTTGTGCCATGTCACTGATGGTGATGGGAGGAGGAAACTTCCTTGCCTTCGAGGTGATACTTGCGCTATAACGATCACGCGCTTAAACTATTCGCTGAATTACTGTCACGTGTCTTCGTACCGATTTTGCCCCATACAAGATGCATCAACAACTAATCAACCCGATTATTTTAATATAAAGAGAGTAATAATCTAGATAAGTAAGAAAATAATGAATAATTAAAATATAATATTCACAAAAAATAATAATTTTGATGCATTTTGACCATGAACTAAAGAAATAAACTTTTATTCGTAAAAAAAAAATATTTTCTCTTGAAAAGCTGATAAAAATAAGTTTTTCAAACTTGAAAAATTCGTCAACCAAAAGTCCGTCCAATTCATATCCAGACTATTTTGAAAACAAATTATGTCTATATATATAACCGAATAATGTTTTTGTTGATTTTTTAGCAAAGAAAGTAGAGAAATACTAATAAAGAAAAATTTAGAGAAAAGAAATACTACAATATTGTCAAAGAGAATTAGTTCAATGATAACTCAAAGACATATATTTATAGCTATTATTTTTATAACTAGAAAATAAAAAAATATGCTACTAAACTTATCAGCTAATTCAAATAACAAACAAAGAAGAAACTAACTCTTAAACTCTAACAAATATAATTTAAAAATCTTAAAATTAGCTACTCATAAACTGATTTCTGTAAAAGAACTCTTTTACAGATATTATAGCTAGTTATTTTATTTCTGCAATATCCTAAGACATATTCCAACACTCTTCCTTGGATCAGGAATTGTAGCTTATAGTCTCGATTGAAATTGATCTCGTGAATAAATTTATCAATTCATCTTTGATCTTGCAAGGCTTGTGTGCATCTTCTGTTGGATTAAATAAGAAGTTTTTCCTTCTCATTTCAACTTGTAAAATCCCATGCTTAGTGGAATCAAAAATTCGATAACAGTTGTCTCCAAATAATAATTTAAACCTTTTTTTCATTAGTTGGCCAACACGTAACAAACTTTATTAATATCAAACATGTAAAGGACATCTAAAATTATTTTTGTACCTGAACTTGTTTTGATTTTACCAAACTCTTTTTCTTTTGCAGGAATATATTCACCATTTTCAATTCTGACTTTCTTATTTTCATAGACATGAACTCTTTAATTTTTTTTTTATCATATATCATGTGGTTTGTACAATCACTGTCAATCATCCAAAAATAATATTTCTTGGTTGAAAAATAAGTTGCCACAAATTAGTGATCTTCTTTTTCTTCATTGATGACTTGGGCATCTGCTTCATCTTTTTGAAATTTATTTTTGCAAATCAAAACTTCATGACCAAGTTGGTTGCAGATCTTGCATTGTGCATTTGGCCTCTTCCAACATTTAAATGGAGGATGATCTTTTTTGTCACAGTACTGACAAGGTGGATAATTTTTTAAAAAATTATCATTGCTTTGAGTTTTTTGACTGACTACTAATGCTCCTTCAACCATGTCATCTTGTGTCATAAGCCTACTTTTCTCTTGTGTCTGCAATGTACTTAGCAATTCTGCCAAGATAATCTTAGACAAACCTTTTGTGTTTTTTAAAGTAGTTATGGATATTTCGTATCTCTCAGGCACCGTAACAAGAACTTTTTCAATAATTCTTGAATCTTTAAATTTAGTGTCACGCAATCTTACCTTGTAACAATGTTAAAAAAATGGTCTGAGTACTCTTTGACGGTCTCAGATTTCATTATCTTTTGTAAATCGAATTCTCTTATTAAGTTTCACACTTTTATGCCTCGTATTCTTTCATCTCCAGTGTATTCTTCCTTCAGATAATCTCAAAATTCTTTTGCTGATTTGAGAGTCACAACTCTCGTAAAAATTATTGCAGACACATCAGCAAATAAAATTGCTTTTGCTTTCTTTTATTTTATTTTTCTTTTGACTTTTGATTTGGACCATCGTGAAATTATTGGGCAGCGAAAGAACATCATAATCCTCTTCCACGACTTTCCAAAGATCTAAAGCTTCAAGATAAGTCTCCATTCTTACTGTCCGGAGATGGTAATTTTTCACCATCAAAGACAGGAGGAATCATCTTCTTTCTGTCTTTTGTTGAATCTTTTTCACGGCTCGATAGAAAGATAAGCCAATGATTTTTTTTCGTGTTTCAGAATACAGTTAACCAACATGTTAACTAATCGATTACGATAAATTGGATCGGATTTTTCTCTTTTTTTTCTGTAGTACCTCGACGTGACATGAGCGTGAAAGGGGCTCAAGGTCCAATTATTAAACCCTTGAAAAAATAGGATGAATCGAAATATAGCTACTACACCAAAACTAGGTGCAAAGAACCAACCAGACTGACCTAATGGATAAATCAGAAATACAGAAACTGGCCCGTCAAAAGTCTGGTTCCTTCGCGAATGAAGTTCAACGTCCATCAATGATGGTTCATTAATTTCCATTAATTTAGACTCCTTCCCCCTTCTCAACTAAGAAAAAGATTGAGAGGGGCCCGAAAGCCCCCAAAGAATGGAAATGGAATTCGATTCACTCCCCATTCTATCTTAAATAAATAAAGCTCGTAAACTATGTCAAACCAAGACCAATCAATATCCAAACGGAACGGATTTGAACTTCTCCTAGAATAGTTTCCGGTACTCAGCTCCGCACAACATAGGGATTAGCACACTTTCGGGAAGAACATAGAATACTGGAAGATCCAGGGCTAAGGAAGAGTTGGGGTTGTGTGTGCCAATTGAATTCTAAAATCTCCTTCCTTTGTGTCCCACGATCAAGCTAATAAAGACTAAAAACAATCACTTGCTTATTCGCCAGCTTGGGTTTCGGTTGCAGATGCGATTGATTATGCCATTCTTGCTTTCGGTGGAAGAGAATGATGAAGATCTAGGCATGCACATTCATGGAGAGGCCAAGTGATGGGTTACGGTTCTGCGACATTTTGCGTTTAATGGGATTAGGGAATACCAAAGTCACGTCCAAGATGGACGGGGCGGAGGGAAACCTAACGATTGTTCCAATCGAGAAGGTCGAATCTCCTTTAACGGAAGAAATAGATGCTCGAGAAGGAATACCAAAACCTATATCACTCGCTGAGTCTTTTTGCATCCATGGCTGAATGGTTAAAGCGCCCAACTCATAATTGGCGAATTCGTAGGTCGGTACACCCATCAAGATATGATATTTGCTTTTCCATCCCTGACATTCAAAAGAAAGGGGGGAAAGGGAGAGTTAAAACATATCCCCCTTCTATTAATCGAGAGTGTGACGAAGTGAACCAAAAATATTGTGCGGTAAACTGATGTTGTGATGCGGAGAGACCAATCATCTATGTAAAATAGATGAGAGCAAGAAAGAAAGCTCGAGAGACCTGTCTGGAATCAATCAACAAAAGCTTCACTTCACCTCCACAAGCACACGGTACTATACTAATGGAAGCGCTACCTACCGAGGAACCACATGAAACGAAGAATAAAACTTCAAACTCGAGAAAAACTATTTTTAAAATTCATCTCTCGCTCACAGGTCCCTCAAGAAAATGACTCTAGATACTAATTATTGATCTTTTAGCAAAGAAAATAGAAAAATAACAAAGAAAGACTTAGAGGAAAAAAAATATTGCAGTGTTGTCAAAGGAAATTAATTCATTCATAATTCAAAGACATAATAATTTTTAACTAGAAAATAGAAAAATATATTACTAAACTTATCAGCTAATTCAAATAACAAACAAAGAAGAAACTAACTCCTAAATTCAAGTCACACGAACTTCTCTCTAAGCAAATTCTCTCTACTTCTCTCTAGACTAGATGACATTGAACACTTCCATTCCTACAATACCACCGGACCCACCTGACAAAACCAATGAGAAGCAGACACCTCAACTTCCCCAACCACAAGATCAAAACCCAGGTCCGATAACGGCTAATTCAACGGCTATATTGGCTAAGGAACTAGCGGAGATGCCACCGGAAAATAACAATAACACCGATATTCAGAATCAAATTACTAATTCAATAGACAATGGCAACCAAAATCCTCAATCCCTCCTAAAAGTTTCTTCCAATTTTGATCCAACTCATCGCGGACCCAATCATCCAAATCAATGGAACCAAACCAACCAACACCACATGCAACCCCAAAATAACTCACAAAACCCCATGATCAGCACCTTCAAGCAAAACTCGGACAACGATCAGATGGGTTACCGAGCAGGTGGTAACAGGGGTGCAGATGATAGTGGGAAACAATTGGTGTCTAAGCCGAACTTTGCAGCCACTGTGCAAGCCAAACTCAACAATACAAGTAAAGAAAGTGTGTTGGTCGACATTAAACATGGTACTCATCTTGGAAAACCTGTCGTCTTCTTCAAAGCGGAGGACTATTTCGTCAATCTAGCCAAAGGATGCAAATTCACTATCATTGGAAAATTCTACCGAGGTAAACCATCTATGGAAGATATTAGGAAGACATTCATCAGTAAATTTCACCTCACAGGTACCATTAAGATAGCTTACTTTGATCCCAAACATGTCTACCTTGATTTTCCTAATGAGGTTGACTACAACCACGTTTTTACTAAAGAATGCATCGATATTGGTGAGGCTCCTATGAAAATTCTTAAATGGACTCCGGATTTCAAACCCGAGGAAGAAACATCCATTGTTCCGGTTTGGATACTGATACACCAACTACCATGGCACCTATTTGATTGGCAAATTATTTCTAGAAGTCAAAGATATTGGTGTTGCTGTCACCCCGGATCAAGCCACTTACTCAAAATCTAGGGGCAATGTTGCTAAAGTAAAGGTGAAAATTGATCTTCTTAAGCCTAGATTGGATCAAATATGGTTAGGCTTCAAAGGATTTGATGGCACAAATGATGGCAAATGGTTGGATATTGAATATGATAAGGTTCCAAGCTATTGTTTGTACTGCAAAATGCAAGGCCATTATGAGAGGCAATGCAGAAATAAGATTAGAGATGAGAGAACAAAAGCTCAAAAGGAATTCCAAATCAACAAGGAAAATGATAAAAGGAATGAGAAAGATAAAGAAAAAGAAGATGATTTTCAGACTGTTTCGAGAAAAAAAGAAGAGCCAGAGTTAGATTTGCTCAAGCAAATACTCAACCTCTCGGAAAGAGCAATCAAAATGTTGAGGATTTAATGGAAGGACAATAAGACCTGTCTGATGAAGCAATTCATCAGGAACGTGGAAACAACGCCAGGAAGGGTATCCAAATAAATGAACCTATAGATCGACAAAAAACTCCTAAATTTAAGGAGGTTAGTGGCAAAAGCAAGGGCAAAATAGGAGAAGATGGAATTGATAATCTCTACCATCAAAGCAACAAGAACTCAAACAAAAAGAAAAGATATGGTACTAGTAAAAGGAGTCAGATTTTGAGCAGCAGAGACAACCAAAAAATGGATGCTAATCAGGGTGAACCAAGCGGCATCAAAACTACAACTGGAAGCAAAGATATGGAACGAAATGACATCAATAGAGGAATTACCAACCACCAATTTATCAATGACCAAATCAGCAGGCAGTCAGACCAAATTGATCCCCACAGTAACAATGACAGAAACAAACCAACAGAGGATGAAGTCAATAGTAGAAAAGGAAATAATCCCTGAAACAACTCCGATCTTCAAAATTATGCCATAGATCCAGGATCTGCTCACAATAACTATCTTAAACTTATTAGTGGCACTAGTTTGGAGGAGGATCAAGCAAATGAAGAAGTTTTCATGGGAGCTCATGGTCACATGTCTGAATCCTCCTATGAAGATGATGGAGCTGAACCAAGTTCAGAAGATGGAAACTATGAAGATGAAATGAGTTCTGAAGAATCTGATGAATTTGAAAGTCTTGAAAGTGAAAGCCTTCATAATGAAGACCACCTAGACAACCTTGATGCTCAAACTACTGATGATCATGCAAACCAATTAATTGAGTCTTTCAATCTCCAAACCTTAGTTGAGGTAAATATCAGTTTAGAGATAGGCAGAATGATGCATACAACTCATCTTTCCCCAAGAGAAAAAGGGAGAGGAAAAGGTAGAAACAATATAAGAGGAGGCAGACATATTTCAAAAGGAAGAGGTGGAAGAGGCACCAACCAATATATTGTGGTTGAACCACAGGAACAATACTACTCCAACTAATTATGATGTTTAAGTCCCTTTACTGGAATATTAGAAGCATCACTTCTAGTGGTGCTCTAGACAGACTTAAATAAATAATCAGACTTCAAAATCTTCCTTTTATAGCTATTAGTGAGCCTTTTCACAAGGAAGAACATCTGGAGAGATTCAAAAGATCCTTGGGCTATGCTAATGCTTACTCTAACTGTAATAGCCAAATCTGAATCTTTTGGGAAGATCATCTCAACAGTACTGTGGTGGAGGAATCTGATCAACATGTTACATGTACCCTAGATTGGATGGGCACCAATATTCTCATCACTTCTGTTTATGCTAAGTGTGATGCTGGACTGAGAGAAGAACTATGGGATAACCTAAAGGATATTTCTCAGAATTACAACCTTCCTTGGTATATAGCCGGTGATTTCAATTGCATTATTGATCCAAATGAAAAACAAGGAGGGAATCTTCATAGAATGTCCAAAAGTTTGTCTATGCTGCAATTTATCATGCAATGTGATCTAATTGACCCTGGTTACTCAGGTTCTAAATTTACTTGGTGTAATGGATGGTCACCTGATCAAAGAGTCTGGAAAAGACTAGATAGAATCCTGATTAACCAAGAATGGATGAATACTTTTGACTCTACTAACGTTAATCATCTAGTCAGAACTGGTTCAGACCACTCTCCCCTCTTCACTATTGCTAAGTCTAACCATCAACCCACTACAATGTACTTCAGATTTTTGGACTTTTGGACAAATGAAGAGGGGTTTAAAGATGTAGTAGAGCAAGTTTGGAATATTGAGGTGCATGGATCCCCATGTGGAAATTCCACTTGAAGCTAAAGAACACTTGCAAGAGTCTATCCAACTGGTCTAAAAACTCTGTTGGTAATATCTTTGATGTCATTAAAGACTTGGAAAGAAAGGTGAGTGTTCTAGAAGACAAGATTCTCACAGACAACTCGGAGACCAATAGGGCTGAATTGAATTGCACCAATGCTCTCTTGATCAGAGCTTACAAGAAGGAGGAGTCTATTTGGAAACAAAAATCTGGGATCAAATGGTTCGTTGAAGGGGAAGTCAATTCTAAATTCTTTAACTCGATTATTAAAGGAAGAAAGAAAAGACTTTCTCTAAAAAATATTAGGCTTGATGATGGTAATTGGATTGAAGGAGATAAAGACATTGCCGGAGAAGCTATATCCTTTTTCCAAAAACAGTTTTCTAAAGAACAAACTGGCTTGAATTATTCCATTCTTACTATCTTCCCAAAGTAATTACCGAGAATGGTAATGCTAAGCTTACAGCCCCTCTCACTATGGAGGAACTTAAAGAGACTGTCTTTTCCATGAGTACTAGTAGTGCTCCAGGACCCGATGGCCTATCAGGAAAATTCTATCATTCTTGTTGGAATATCTTAAAGATGATTTACTACTGATGATCTCTAACTTTTTTGCAGTAAATCAAATTCCAAAAGCCATCACGCATACATGCCTTATCTTAATTCTTAAAGTTGACAGCCTCCAAGCTTTCAATGATCTAAGACCAATAAGTCTTAGCAATTTTTCTTGTAAAATTATCTCTACCCTTGTAAATAGGAGACTTAGTCCTATTATGAACAAACTTATTTCCCCTAACCAAACTGGTTTTATTAAGGGGAGATCCATTACTGAGAATATTATGCTAACTCAGAAAATGGTCCACAACATTTCTAAATAGTCTTCTTATGGTAACGTAGTACTTAAGTTAGACATGGCTAAAGCTTATGATAGAGTGTCTTGGGATTATCTGTGTAACATTTTAAGAAAATGTGGTTTTGATGAGATTTGGATAGATATTATATGGAGACTTATGTCCAATATATGGTATTCTGTTAATATCAACGGCAATAGGCATGGATTCTTTAATTCCACTAGAGATCTAAAACAAGGGGACCCTCTATCCCCTTCTTTTTTTTCTTATAGGTGCTGAATTACTATCCAAGCTCATGGACTCTCTAACACACACCAACTTTATTCCTTATTCTATAAACAATAGTAATTTTGTAATTTCTCACTTATGTTATGCTGATGACACAATATTATTCTCCTCATGTGATCCAGAATCCTTGAAAATGATGTTGCATAAGCTGGAGACTTATGAGAATATATCAGGCCAACTTATCAACAAATCCAAATCTAATTTTTATGTCTCTTTTGAAAAAGGTGATCCCAGAATCAACAACATTAGTCAGATCACTAGATTCAAGCAAGGTCAGTTCCCAATGCAATACTTAGGGTGCCCTATTTATGTTGGCATTAAAAAAATAGTCTACTTCAACATCATGGTTGCTAAAGTAGCACAAAAAATGCAAGGATGGCAAGGCAAGCTTATTTCGTATGGGGGAAAGGCCACTCTCATAAAATTAGTACTACATGCCCTCCCTCTCCATCTAATTGCAGCTGTATACTCTCCAAAAACTGTCCTTTATCAAATAGAGAAGATCATCTCTGATTTCTTTTGGGGCATGGAGGGAAATAGACACAAGCTACATTGGATTGCCCGGGAAGATTTATGTTTTCCAGTGGAGGAGGGAGGAGTGGGGTTCAGGTCTCTCAATGAAATTTTTAAGGCATTTTCTGCTAAGAGCTGGTGGAAATTCAGTTTTCACAAATCACTGCCCCAGGAGTTTTGGAAAGCTAAGTATTGTAGGAAATTCCATCCAGTTGCCAAGAAGAAAGTCTCTGGTCAATCTCCTAATTGGAAGAAAATGATGGAGATTAAAGATAAAGTGGAACCCTGTAATTTTTGGAACCTGGGGAGGGGTGACATCTCCTTCTGGTGGGACTCATGGACCAATTTTGGCCCTTTGGCTTATCTAGTATAGAATAGAAGAACTCCTAAAAAGACCATGGTCAAGGAATTCTTCATTAATAACAATTGGAAGATTGGCAAACTAATGAGAATGCTTCCTCATCATGTGGTGAACACTATCATGAACACTCCTTTCAACATCAACAAGAAAGACTATCATATTTGGAAACCTGAGCAAGATGGTGTATTCAGTTGCAAGTCTACGTGGCAAATGATGAGACTAAAAAAAGGATACACCCTCTCGGGCATGAGCATCTGGCATAAGAAATTGCCTTTCAAAATTTCCTTCTTCATGATAAGAGTTCTTCTAGATAGGGTGGCTACAGATGTTGCAGTTAAAAGAGCCGGTGTTAACTTATTTTCCATTTTTAATTGCTGCACATATAACCATCAAGAAGAAAATGCTCATCACCTTTTCAGTGAAAGTCATATTTCTAACAAAGTATGGGCTTTCTTTTGTAACTCTTGTGAAGTCAAATTGGTAAATGGACAAGTTAGACAAAGACCGATGAAGTGGTGGCAAATAAAGCCCAAGAATGAGATCCACAAAACCATTTTGCAGTGCTTGCCAACCATTATATGCTGGCAGATCTGGAAGAATAGATATGCAGCAAGATTTGATGACAAAAGGATGTCATATTGGTTCATTGCTTAACAAGTGATCAGTATGATTAATATGATCATTCACATTCAACTTCCTGATATTCATCTTTCTGAAAGCTGGCAGGTTACTTATAATAGGGTAGAGAACTTAAATTGTGCTATTCACTCACAAGCTGTCTTATGGCATAGACCTATCACTGGGTGGTATAAACTGAATATTGATGGTTGTAGCAAGGGTAATCCTGGCCCTGCCGGTGGAGGTGGCATCATAAGAGATCACAATGGTAAATTAGTTTGTGCCTTCTCTGAATCCTATGGTACATGCATCAATAATGTTGCCGAAGCCAAAGCCATGTTGAAGGGCATCAAATTATGTGTTAATAAAGGATGTCTCAATGTTCTAGTGGAATCTGACTCGATGATTATTCTAAACTTGATCCAAAGAATTAAGAAACCTCCTTGGCAACTGAGACACATTATTGAACAGATTATGGAGATAACCAAGAAGGGGAACTTCAAATTCTGCCACACCTTAAGAGAAGGGAACAACAGTGCAGACCTTCTAGCTAACTTAGGTGAAGAAATCAAAAGAAGTGTTATCTTCAATCAGGTTGTCTCATTACCTTCAAATGTGAGAGCCTCAATAAATTTAGAACTCGATGGAATCCCAAACTTCAGATTTAGACAAAAAAGGAACAAGTATGTCAATCATAATAGATATATATAGTTCCTTTGAGCTCACTATTTTGTACATAACATCCAAGTTTGATGTTACAGAACTCTATAGGTGGTGCAACCAGCAAATGATGTCCGATCTCCATGTAACTTTGTATCATGTGCTGTTCATCACCAATTCTCATTTTGTCTTGGAGGCTATGGTCTATGTCCACCTCCGTATAATATTGATTTTTGGTAAATATACAGGTTGGAGTCAAGCCTAAACTCCTCCATCACTTGGATGGAACCTTATAAATTAAAAAAATTAAATCAAGTCACACAGAACTCTAACAAAAATAATTTTCAATTCTAAAAATTAGCTACTCATAAATTAATTTTGGTAAAAGAAATCTCTTACAAATATTAAATATTGTAGCTAGCTATTTATTTATGCAATATCTTAAAACATATTTCAACAGTTTTAATTGAGATGGTGACGTTCTTTTACTAGAAATCGGCATCAAATGTTTGACAAGAAACTTCTTGATTATGAAAATATCAATATTTGCTCTCATGCTATTTGAAATTACTCAGTTTTATTCTCTATACAAATTTGATGCTTTTGTACTTTTGTTGTTAAAAAGTATATTAGGAACGATAATTTAGTCAGATTATAAATTTTTATATTAATAATAACAAAGTTAAAATTACAATAAAAATTTTAAAATAAAAAAAGTAAACAAAATATCATGAACTACAATAAAAATTAAAAATTATGGAGTCAAATTTAATCGGAGGTTTTTAAAATTATCCGTCTTATTTTTTATTTTATTGGATCAAGATATGCAACAAGTAAAAATCGATCCCAATTTCAAAAAAGATACAATATTATGAGCTATTCATCAAAATGATATACTACGTTCTTTATTTATTTTTACATAGCACGTTTTATCTTTTATGAATCAAATTATATGAAGTTTTGACTAATATTTAAGATGTATTTTTTATTATATTAATATAATTTTTTTTACAATATATAATATTTTTTCGTATAATTTTGAATAGGTTAGAGTTTAAAAATTGAGTTAATGTAAATCAATTTAACTTAAAAAACTAGTTAAATTAATTTTCTAAAAATAAACGTAACAATTAAAAGCAAATAAATGAGTATTAACTTTCATACTAAATGCAACTCTTACGACCTCAAAAATAAAAAGACACACATATATAAAGCCCTTAAACTTGATGAATTTTTTTATTTAAGCCTTTAAATTTAGTCCAATTTTAATTAAACACAATATCATACACAATTTTATATATATCAGCTATAACAAATTAAAAATTGATTCCATAAATAAAGCGCTAACTGAGACATGTGTAGAAGCGATTTAGTTCCCACAGTATTATATGGAAGTTAAGAGGTCGACATAGGAAAGTGTGCAGCAAAGTCGAAAGCCGAAACTTTGTCATTTATTTGACTGAACCATGGTTACACATGTATATGTTTGACATTCCCTTCAAATATGCTACCATGGTTACAAGTCCCTTCAAACTTTTTCTGTAATTCACATTAGGGGTGTGCATCGGTCGGTTCGGTTCAGTTTTGTATATTATCGATTTGGTTTATCGGTTATCGATTTGTAAACATGCAAAACCGATAACCAAATCAATAAGATATTCGTTATCGATTTTCGGTTAATTGGTTTTTGATCCTTAACGATTCGGTTATCGGTTTAACCGATAAGAAAATGCTCCTATAATATTTTTGATTTCTCTTATTTTATTCTTCATATATAGACTACTTTCATGCATAAACATCTATACAAATTGCAAGCATAAGCAAATTCAAATACGTTATTACTAAAATAAACTTATTTTCTTTCTTATTAAGTAGAAAACTTGAATACAGTAGCAACGGTAGCAATTTATCAAAAATAAAAGCAATATTGATAGGTAGAATGCTATCAAACCAATGACTTTAGAAAGAAAACAACAATACTAAGACAACAACTATAAAATGCAAAAAATAATAGGGTATATATTTAAAATCTAAAGCCACTATTATACAATTTTTGAATAAAAATATAATCTAAATATAATCTTATTGGGTTATTGGTTTAACTATTAACTAAAACCTTAAAACCGATACCGAACCGATAGCCCAATAATTTTTTTTACAAAACCGTTCAAAAATCGTTAACCCAATAACCCAATATCAATAAACCAATAATATTTTTATCGGTTCGGTTTATCGGTTAAACCGGTTTTTGCACACCCCTAATTCACATGTTAAATACTAGAGTCTTGGGCTAAAATTATCCCTCATTTATTAGAGTAGGTTCATTTTGGTCCCTCAAATATAATTCTGAGCATATTTAGTCCCTTAACTTTACTAAAGTGAAGCACTTTTGGTCTTCCTAACATAATAATGTTAAAAATTAACGAAAAGGATAATTTTCTAACGGTGTAAATTTGACAGTGTTATCTCTTTCTTAATTGATATACATTTTCTTTCTTTCTTGTCTTCTTAATTTTTTAGGATTAATATAGTAGTAGCTATTTATATTTGAAGACAATATTTTAGAACACAATAATCTGCCCACTCGAAAAAAATAACCATTTTCTTAATTGCAGTAACAAAATGGTCTTAAAGTCAGTGGCGTAGCTAGTAATTTGGTGAAGGGTGCGCGAATTTCTTCTTAATTGTGTTTAAGAGCGTGCAAAATTAAATATATATTCATAATAGCTAACACTTAACATCTATGAGTTTGTATTTTACAAGTCACGTGGGTTGCCACATGGGTTTAACACTATTATTTTTAAACGGATTTTGTTAGGGAGATCAAAAGTGCTCCACTTTAGTAAAGTTAAGGGACTAAATATGCTCAGAGTTATATTTGAAGGACCAAAATGAACCTACTCTAATAGTTAAGGGACTATTTTAGCCCCAAACTCTTAAATACTACGTACAAATAGCTCGTGTATGCTATTTTTTAAATTTTAATTTATATGATGCAGATAAAATTTGGAGAGTCAAATTGAATTTTTTATAAATTTTTTAAATATTATAAATCTTGTAAATACTGTAATTTATAATAACTTTTACATAATTTTCAGATAATATATATTACTCTCTCTGTCTTAATTTATGTGGTATTGATAGAATTTGGAGAGTCAAATAATTTTTTATATATTTTAAATTATTAATTATTATGATTTACTATATTCTTTACGTCATTTTCAAATATATAATAGATTAAAATAATAAGATAAACAAATAGTAAAAATGAAGAAATTAACTAAAATGACCAAAGTGCTCTTTAGCTAATTTTATTGAGGGCACTTTACATAATACACACATTTTTAGAACCCCATTACTCCTTAAGACACTAGTTTACCTAAATATATTTTCTACCACTTTTCATGCTTTTGGATACATATATATTTCACACTGATGGTATGCATCTCAGATACATGAACAACTAATTATGAAAATTTTAATTAATCAAATCTCTTAATATAAGACGAAAATCAAGGGAGGTATATGTGTTTAATTAATTTTATTTTATTATTTTATTAAAATAATAAATTCCTTAAATGTAATTTGATTACTTTTCATCTAATGTATCATTTTATATGTATCTAGTATAAATTTCATGTATATGTTAATATGTATCAAATATTAATTTCATGTATATGTTTATATATATCTAGTATATGTTTATATATATCTAGTATATATTTCATATATTTATTTATGTGTATCTAATATTAATTCCATGTATATGTTTATTTGTATCTAGTATTAATTTGATGTATCCAATACCAATTTCATACATTATATCCAAATAAATTTAGTGCTAATTTGATGTATCCAATATAAATTTCTGTGCACATATACTTTTGATACATGTATTTGGGATGTATCCAGTACCAATTTCATACATTATATCCAAAATATAGTAAATTCAGTATTAATTTGATGTATTCAATATAAATTTTATACAAAGAATTCAAAATACATGTATCTAGTATCAAGTTGACACATCAAAACTTTTGATACATGTATTTGTGCATAGATACATGCTTAAAAGAAGAAGAAGAAGATGCAGAATTAGAAGAAACACAGATCTGGCCAAAAACTCTCCAACTTAGACTATACGTGCAGTTGGAGTATGGGGATCCCTACCCCTTTTGCCTTAAGCTCCATAGACTTCTCCATGAAATTTAGAAGGTGTTTTTGTGAACAAGTAGGTGTGAATGCACCAGGAACAACAAAAAAAATTGATTTTCCCCAGATGTGAGGTCTGGAACTGAAAGGGTCTTGAGTTCATTGGATGAATCGAAGTATGAAAGTGTGGAATTGAGGAGTTTGTCTCCGATGGATATGGTGGCGGAGATTCTTGAAGTGACGACGGTAGAGTGCTTCAAAGATTTCAAATGGTGGAGGGGTAGTTTGAGTTTGAATGGGTTAGGAGGGGAAAAAAGATTGAATTTTTTGGTGGAAAAAAGAGAAAGGAGGTTTGGGATTGAGGGTTTTAGGAGGAGTTGTGAAAGGGTGAAGGAAGCAGAAGCAGTGGTGACAACCATTATTGAGCTCTGTGTGTGTGTGTGAAAAAGAGAAGAGAAGAAAGAGGGAGAAGATAAATTAACCGTGATTTGAATTTGGGAGGAACGTATTTTACTCCGTTAAAAAAAGGATCTGCTTTGGTAATGTATTTGATATAAAGAAAGAGGTTTACGATAAGATATGGTATATTAAGTAATTAAAATAAACTGATGGGAGAAATAGTAGATATGGTAGGAATATTTAGTTCTTTAGGTAATTTATGCTTTAAAACTCTAAATTTGATTATAATTACTTTATATAGTTATTTAATATTAAGGATACTATAAAAAAATAAAACTCTTTTAACTTACAATAATAAACAGAATTGGAACATCTATTTTTAATAGGATAAATTACCCAAAGAACTAAACATCTCTACCATATCTATTATTTCTCCCATCAGTTTATTTTAATTACTTTATATACCACATCTTAACAGAAACTCCCTTATTTGTATCAGATACATCACAAAAGCAGATCCCTTCTCCAACGGCATAAATCACGCTCCTCTCAAATTTAAACCACCCAATTCAAGCTTTTCTCTCCTAAAATATCTGGTTTCTCTCAACTCTCTCCACCGGCCACCTCTTCATCTCCCCCCCCCCCTTTGTCTCTTCTCCCTCGCAGCACCAACGAGCTCCAGCGAATCAACAACTTTAACCGGACTCGCGATTTTCGGGCGAAACACTCGTCACTCCACACTTCTCTTCACTCTGTCTTCAAATTTACATTTTTGACGAGAAATCTTGAGTCAACAATGAAGAAGTATCATAAAGATCAATTTAAAGATGTTACCAAACAAGTGAAGAAAATCTCCCCTAATCCGATCATAGCCATTGTAAATGTAATTCTTTTTCTATTTGCTTCCTTAAATTTTGTGAGATTTACAACTTGTTTGGATGGTTTTCTTCTCTTTTTTTCTTCTGATGGAAATGAGCACAGGAAAAATTGAGTTTTTCGGCCAGATCTATGTTTCTTCTTATTCTGCATCATCATCTTCTTCTTTTAAGCATGTATCTATGCACAAATACATGTATCAAAAGTTCTGATGGATCAACTTGATATTAAATACATGTATTTTGGATTCACTGTATGAAATTTATATTGGATACATCAAATTAATATTGAATTTACTGTATTTTGGATATAATATATGAAATTGGTACTGGATATATCCCAGATACATGTATCAAAAGTATCTGTGCACAAAAATTTATATTGGATATATCAACTTAATGATGAATTTACTGTATTTTGAATATAATGTATGAAATTGGTACTGGATACATCAAATTAATACTAAATACATATAAACATATACATGAAACTAATATTATATACATATAAATAAATACATGAAATTAATAGTAAATACATATAAACAGATACATGAAATTAATACTAGATACATATAAACAGATACATGAAATTAATAGTTGATACATATTAAAATATACATGAAATTAATACTAGATACATATAAAATGATCTATTAGATGAAAAGTAGTCAAATTACATAATCACGATATACATATTTCTATCTTATATTAATAAAATTAATAAATTTATTATTTTTAAAAAGTAATAAAATGATATCAATTAAACACATATTCATGCCTTAATTTCTGCCTTATATTAAGAAATTTGATTAATTAAAATTTCCATAATTAGTTGTTCATGTATCTGAGATACATACAATAAATATAGAAAGTGATAAAAATATAATTAGGTAAACTAGTATCTTAAGGAGTAATTGAGCTCTAAATATATGAATTTTATGTGGTTTACCCTTTTTAATATAAGGATCAAGTAAAATGAAACATAGTAGCACTAACTGAATGTCAACAAAAATATACAATTTCACGTGTCTAGCTGCAATATGATCAGGACACATGGCCCCCACAATTTGTACTATACGTCTTCAAATAGACTAGAAAAACTTAAATAACAGCTCTGGCACTCATGTGTTAGAATGACACAAGCATAACGTATTATTCAGGCTATGGGCAAATTAGTCCAGGGACATTTTAAATTTACAAAGCCACTACAAAGATATTTATTTTCAGTCAATCATATTACTTCAATTAATTGAAATAATCATATGATCCTTGTAATATCAAAGCAGACATGTTGTTGTGCTGCCTACTTTGATCCCTCTTATTAGATAGGTATAGTAGGCCTTTATCCATAGATTCCATATTTTTTGTACTTTTTGAATTTATGAAGTTGAAATTGAATAATTTATTTTAAATTTTAAATAATTCTCATAGCCAAACAATTTCATAATAATAATAATATGGGGAAAAACTATAGAGATTATGTTATTATATGATTAATTATAACTAAATTGTTATACGGTTAATTAATTCTATATATATACATACATACATTTATGTGTGTATATATATATATATATATATATATATATATACATAATTTACGTTTTATTTATACAAATAATACACAGATCTGTATATAACATAATAGTAATATTTTACCTTACTTATAAAAGGAAATAAGCAGGTAGCTGATCGACATATATATATATATATATATATATATATATATATATATACACACACACACATAATTTACGTTTTATTTATACAAATAATACACCAGATTCGTATATAACATAATAGTAGTATTTTACCTTACTTATAAAAGGGAATAAGCAGGTAGCTGGTTGACATGTCTGCTTGTGTTGCCTGCTTAGATATTTTCTTTTATATTTTTTTTGTTTTTATTTGTTTATCTTACTTTTTTTTAATCTGTTATATATTTGAAAATTAGGCAAAAAAAAGTATAAATCACAATAATAACAACTTAAAATATCTAATAGACATAGAAAATTTTGTTGACTCTCAAAATTTTATCAGTGCCACATAAATTGCGACAGAAGAAAAAAATGCTATAAGTCACAACAATTAACAACTTAAAATATTTAAAAGATATATAAAAAATTCAGTTGACTTTCAAAATTGTAGCGATGCCACATAAATTGAGAAAAAAAAAGTAACATATATTATTTAAAAATTACGTAAGAGATATTATAAATTAGAATAGTTACCAACTTAAAATATTTAAAATTCATATAAGAAATTTAATAATATCTAAGAATCATATAAAAATTTAATTAATTATCTAAATTTTATCCGTGTCTCATAAATTGAGATAAAAATAATAATATCTATTGGGCCCGTGTATCTAATAAATGTGAATATCAACCAGCTCACCATTCATATATGTGCTTCTTGGTATTCACATTCAATTCGAGGCTAATTCTGTCAATTCAAGATTTTCTACAGTTGCTTCTCGATTTTGTTGAACACGTATAGTCCCATTTCTCTGTCAATGTTAAGCTTCCTGCAAAGTAAAAGTCTTCATCAAATACCACCCTCTCCACCGCCTGAGTCCGAAACTTAAATAGGGGTGAAAATCCCACAAGTGACCGATGTATGTGGTGTTTTAAAAAAGTAATCAAAATATGAATAGTGCACTAATTTAGTGCTCTATATCAACATTCTCAGAAGGCCATAGCTTAACGTCGATTAAGTGGACAAGAGTCCGAAACCAAAATAGGGGTGAAAATCTCACAAATGACCGATGTATGTGATGTTTCTAAAAAGTAACCAAAATGTGAATAGCGCACTAATTTAGTGCGCTATATCAACATTCTCAGACGGCAACAACTTAACATCGGTTAAGTGGACAACGGGGATATAGCGCACTAAATTTAGTGCGCTATACATAGCGCACTAATTTAGTACACTATACCTGTCTCTAATGATGAATATTTTTAAATTTTTGCAGGCTTTTATCACATGTTTTTCTTATATTTTTGTACTTGATTTGACATATCATTATAGCGTTCTAAATTAGTGTACTATGTATTTTTATTCATCCATTTTTTTCTACTCCAAAACTCTTCAAAATTCTATATAAAGAGGCCTTAAAGTAGTGTATAACCACTCTAAACTTCACAATTTTTCTTCATCTCTAAACAATTCTCCCTTATAGTTTTTTTCAAATTCTTGTCATAAGAATATCTACTGAAGGTAGTATTAGGTTTTTTTTATATTGGGACGGAGAAATCATTCATGAGGGTGATACTATACATTATAGTTGCCCGCTCCAGAGTAATGTTAGGTTACCTTATGATCTTGGTTACAAAAGTTGTATGTGCAGACTATATAAGAAGATGAATGTTCGTAAGGAAGATTACAAATTAAGTGTAATCGGGCAATACCCAAAGTCTTTTATATCACATGGGACAATAATATATTACGAGTATATTATTAATAATCACGAGTCTTTGACGGACTTTTTGAATGCTCCAAACGAATATAGTGATCACATCAAGATTACTATGCTTTTCATATATATGTTAGGAAGGAGCCTAGGACTCGTCAGTCTAAGACTCATCCTCAATGTTCTCCTTCACATGATGAAGTATTTGCATAGACTGAAGTCCCCATAACTCAGTCTACTGATTTTCCTGACTTAAATGTCTACGGAAATATTCTTATGGGTAACATGTCAATGAACTCGTTAAGATCTGATTTGAATCAAACTATTAATGAAAGTGACTGGTAATGAGTACTATTAACCTTGATAATGTTACTAATATTATAATAATAATAATAATAATAATAATAATAATAATAATAATAATAATTATTATTATTATTAGTATTACTGTTATTATTATTGTTATTATTATTATTATCAATAATAATTTTAGCCGGACATCGTCCGGGCTAGGAGAACAGAACTAAAGACTAAAAATTTAAAAAGAAAATAACTTAAAGGACGGCCAAGACCCAAAGGTTTGTTTGCAAATTTGATCCAAAATATTATTTCCAAAGCCGGAACAAGGGCAAACGTTTTTTATTTTTCTTTACAAAGCTATCTAAAAGAAGAGAGAGATTACAAAATTTTTCGATGCCCCTACTTAACAAAAATGAGCACTTATATAGAAAGAAAAAAAAATATGAAGAATCTATGTACAGTAAAGAGGGTTTTCCTAACCCTCTCTGCAAATAGCGAAGGAAGGCCGTCTATAAACTTGGCTTTCCAATAATCGTATTACTGTTATTGTTATTATTATTATTATTATTACTACTACTATTACTATTATTATTATTATTATTATTATTACTATTATTATTACGAGTAATTATTAAATATAATTCGTACAATTTTAACAATTACATGTGGATTTATATATTTTTTGATTATTTTTAGGGGTTTATCTCAACATAATTTTGATCAATGTTCTAATTTTGGATGAATGGATCATATTGGAACATCCTCAAATGTTCCTGCCTCCTCGAGTTTTGATATTGATGACTATTATCGGTAGGCATATCATTTGGATATTATTTTTTTTGTTTAAAATATGAATTAAATATGTTTTTATTTTTTTGATATTATAGAAAAAATATTAGGCAAAATGTTCGTGTCATCCCAGAAGATATCAATGATGATGCTGACCAGTCAAATTATAGCGAAATATCTATGAGTGACGAAAATGGTGACAAAGACAATGACAAATCTTATGATGACATGCCTAATAATGCCCAGGATTCGGGTGATGAAGTACCATTTTCATCATCTGAAAGTGATGATGATTTCATATTGCCTGATAGGTCGCATAGTCTGTTACATCAACAAGAAGTGATTTCACAAACACTGCCTCACTAGTGAATACCAATATCACCAATATTCCCTCGGATTCAAAATCATTCTCATGTAATTTCATTTCTTGATGATCTTCCGGAGGGACCAGATGTATATGCCCTATACGACTGATGATGATGAGTCTCAACAAAATAGGTGGCATGAACCCAAATATTTTCTTGAAGATCAGTTTTATCTTAGTACTGGGATGGTCTTTCCATCCAAAAATCTACTGCAAAGGGCTGTTAAACTTTAGGATTTTAAAATAGCGAGAGAGTTCTCTGTTTGTGAGTCCTCAAAAAAAATAATTGGCGAGTTAAATGGAGGTGTGCAAATCAAGGCTGTCAATGAATGCTTCATGGTAGGCTGGACCAACAAACTATCTTGTGGATCATAGAAAAATATTACGAGGCTCACACTTATAATATGAGCACATGCCCTCAAGGTCATTTTAATTTTGATATAGACATGATTGCAGGTGTTTTAGTTCAGGATCTTGAACTAAATTCAAGGTACTATCTTTTTTTGAGATTATTTAAATTTGTAAAGAAATCAATACATTATTTGATTTGATGAATAATAATGTTAAAACTTTTTCAGGTTTTCTATCAAAGATTGCCAAAATTCTGGTTTGAAATCGTTCAACAAAACAATAAGCAAGAGAAAAGCTTATCTTGGACGGAAGCGTGCTTTTGAAAATATCTATGAAACTTAGGAGGACTCATTTTCGTCATTGCCAAGGTATATGTCTGCTCTTCAACACTTCAATCCCGGCACAATTGTTGAATGAAGGTTTGAACAACGTGATGATTTTATTGAAAACATTTTCAACTATGTGTTCTGGACGTTTAAGCCATGTGTTGATGGTTTTTCTTATTGCCGTCCAGTGGTATCAATAGACGAAACTCATGTCTATAAAATATGATATCAAGTTGCTGATTGTGGTCGGAATGGATGCTAATGGCGCAATATTTCCCTTGGCTTTTGCAATTGCTGCTAATGAAAGTATTGCAACATGGGACATGTTTCTGCATCATTTGAACCAACATATTTTCAAGGGGAATGAAGGTATAACATTGATAACTGATAGACAACATGGCATACTTCACAACGTGCAGAACTAGTCTAATTGGCAAGCTCCATTTGGCTACCACTGCTTCTATGTAAGGCATTTTAAAGTCCAATTTTCAAAAGAAATTCAAATCTTTACCCTTGAACAACCTTTAATGGGAAGCTTCAATACATCATCAAGAGAAGAAGTTTCTGAAAACAATGGAATCGATCAAAAATATCTATAAGCCAGCTTATAAATGGTTGATGCAGTATGAGCTCGATAACTGGACCCTACACAAGAATGATGGTAGGAGCTGGGGCATGGTCATAATGAATATCTCAGAGTCATTCAATGACTTATTGAAGTCTTCTGGGGGACTTCCCATAACTACAATGGTGTGGCTCACATACAGTCAGGTTGTTCAGCGTTTTATTACCAGGTCTTCTAGTGCTAGACGACTAGTGGCGGAGTATCAATATTGGATGCCAAAACCTTATAAAAGATTTGAGAAAAACAAGATAAAGTCTGGTGGACATACTCACAAAAGTTATAATGTGGTGGATCAATTATTTGAAATCAAGACCAAAGTGCACGTAGGTCATGGAGGTAATGTGCATGTTGTTAATGTGACGTAACAATCATGTACATGTGGTAAATGATGATCACATCACATTTCCTGTTCTCATGCGATCAGGGGTTTCGAGCATGTTGCGGTTGATGCATGAGATAAAGTTGCACCAAAATATAAGTTGCGAAACTACATAAAAATATATATTCTGGACAATATTTTTCACTTGGAGATGCGTCATATTGGCCAGAAAGCCCTTTTGCCATGATTGCAAATAAAAGGTTTTTGCATAAAATAAAAGTCTAAGTCCAACACACGTATACAAAATGAAATGAATATTTTGGTTAGTACATTAATTTAAAAGTGCAGGTTGTGCAGACAAGCTGGTCATAATAGGAGCAACTCTCCCTTAAAGGCTATAAATATCTCTCATGGGGAAGTACTTCAGGGTCTTAATTTTTCATTGTATTCCTTTTAAATATAGTTAATTATATGTTCTCTGTTTGTACCCTTAAAGATATGAAATCAATGCTTCTTTATGTATTCATATAGCTCTCGATTCTTTAAAGTTTTCTGTGATTTTCTAAAAAAAAATACTATATTTCACTTTAATGTAGTACTTTTTATGAATAAATCACTATGAGCATGATCAAATTTCAAAGAAATTACCATAAAATAATAGGAGAATGTACAATATTTAAATGAATCAATCTTCTTCAGTTTCAGGAACCACTTCATCGTCGTCATTGTCACTATAATCTAGATCCCAATTTGCACCATTTTTTTGTGTTGACTCACAACAAGTACTTAATTAATTTATACAATAATACAGGACATTATAATCTAATATTTGTGGTAAATATTTTTGAAGACCTGTCCATTCTTTAACTGTTGGGTACACAGGATAGGTGGAATCTCGATGCAACTTCTCTTATAGTTAAGATCCTCAATGCATGAAATAACTCTAATATTTTCTCCATTTCAGAGATTTTTTTATAAGGTGTTCAATCACCAGTGGTTCATCTGTGAATGGACATGTTTGAAAAGACGCCGACACTACTTGTGGTATGATCAAAGAATGCCAGCGATATAAGACTTCGTAATCACACTATTTAGAATATATCTCAACCCATTGAAGTGTTTCACCCCAAATTATAAAATCTTCTGGTTTAGAGGAGTGTGCTTCTCCCTTAATGATGTGTCCATCGATTTTAAAATCATGATAAATAAAAATTAACCTATTTATAAATGGACGAATTAAACCATACCATTTTGTACCTGTTAAGTCGGTGTAGCACCCTCTAATTTTTTTAGGGTTCTTTGAGCTACCCTCACCTTTATCTCTTCTAATATCAGACCAATTTTTTAATAAAATTTTCCTATGCATTGTGAAAAATATATTTTTTAAGTATGCACTCTTAATGTTTATAATGATGCTCACCAATATAGCGCACAAATTATGTGCGCTATATAGGATACAATGAGTCGGATAAAGTAAACTTTATATTGACTAGTCAATCAAAAATAGGTACGAGCTTACTAGTATATCACACAAATTTAGTGCGCTATGTAGGTTGTATGGTACAATATGTCTGATAAAGTAAACTTTATATTGACTACTCAATCAAAAATAGGTACGAGCTTACTAGTATAGCACACAAATTTAGTGCACTATGTAGGTTGTATGGTACAATGTGTCGAATAAAATAGACTTTATATTGACTAGTCAAACAAAAATAGGCACGAGCTTACTAGTATAGCACACAAATTTAGTCCGCTATGTAGGTTGTATGGTACAATGTATCGGATAAAGTAAACTTTATATTGACTAGTCAATCAAAATTAGGTATGAGCTTACTAGTGTAGCGTACTAATTTAGTGCGCTATGTAGGTTGTAGGGTACAATGTGTCGGATAAAGTAAACTTTATATCGACTAGTCAATCAAAAAAATGTACGAGCTTACTAGTATAACGCACTAATTTAGTGCGCTATATAAGTTGTAGAGTACAATGTGTTGGATAAAGTAAACTTTATATTGACTATTTAATAAAAGAATATACGAGCTTACTAGTATAGGGTATAAAATTTGTGTGCTATGTAGGTTGTAGGTACAATGTGTCAGATAAAGTAGACTTTATATGGACTCTTATATAACGTACATCATTTCGATTAAAAATAGTCAATAAAAATATTTAAAATTATTTAAATATGACATTTATTAGATAAATTATGGAAGGCATTATTGTTTTATTCATGCCAAAAGATATGTTTGAAACAATGGGTAGATCTTGGGCATTGAGTGATCAAGTTGAATTTGAATACTCGATTGATCCGAATGAGAGATACAATCGAGCTTACAACAATACAATGATAACTGAGTTGAATTGGCGCATAACAGAGCCTGAAGAACTGGACCAAAACATCAGGACGTTAGGACTTAAACGTCCAAAAAATTGTGCTACTTCAATTGCACGTAATTGATAACGCTCTAGTAACACTCTCCATACGGAGGTGAAGACGATCATTAAGCAAAATAAAATTTGTAAATCCGAGGGGAGTAGGGGTTGATCCCACAGAAAAATAGTAGAGTTGCCTAATAAATTGTCGTATATTAATCACCAATAGAGTCAATGTTCAGACAAATATAAAAGTAAAAAGGGGGAAATCAGGGAATTGAAAAATCTATCACAATTCACAATTCAACTTAAAAACATAAAGTGAATATGGATTTGTATCAAGAGAGAGGACGACTAGGGGTATATTTCCGATGGAATTTAAGCATGAGTTAAGATACTTGCTTAATTGTGTAAATTCTTGTTAAACGACATGGATAGCATTGGTTATAATTATGAATGTCAATCTTTCGATCCAACAATCATATTTTTGATGGTCTTTGTTCAAGCACCATGGTTTCAACAATAACCAATCAATTTTAGGCTTGGGGAAGTTTCACTTTTTCTAGCTTGGACTCTTAAATGGGTATTTTTAGTGATTGAACTATTTCTAGCCTCAATCTAGGTGAAAACCCTAAGTACCCACTAGTGAATTCTCATTCGAAATTATGAACCTCTTTCTCAAGCAAGAACACAATAAAGTAATTTCAATCAATGTTTGCAACCACTAATTTTAGAGTTAAAACATGGAGAATTCACTAGACCCATATCAATTTAGCAATTATAAGCACAATTAAACAAGATTCATACCCAATTTCAAACATCCATCATCAACACACTCCTAGACAATGAGACTTATCCACTCATGCTAAAAGAATAAGAAACAATACCAAATGGGTAATTCAAATTCTTTTTCATTAATGGAAGAAGTTTCCAATATCCAAGCTCAATTTAAAAACTATGGTGAATCCAAGATTTAATATGGAGAGAATGGAGTGAAACCCTTTATCTTTCCTTCGGAGGGAAAACTTGTTCAATACTCAAAAACTATTCCAAACTTCAAAACTCTGAAAAAACTATGCCTAAAAGATTCCCAAATCGTCACATAAAAGTGAACAAAAATACCCCTTGGAAGCTGTCACCACGATGTGCATTTTACACATCTCATTATGCGAGTCGCACAGCTCCACCTCCGCGGACCAGTGGCTTGGCTTGAACTTCAGGTGTTGTGCAAAGTGGGGTATGGAACGCACCAGGCATTGTGGGTATCGCACAATGGTCGCACCCCCTAATAGATTCTTTTTCTTCTTCTGAGCTTCATGCGGAGAGAGGTGTGGACCACACTAAGTATTGTGCATATCGCACAACGGCCGCACCTCTCGACAGAATCTTTCTCTCTTGATCAACTTCACACTTCAACTCCTTTTGAGGTCTTTTAGGTCCAATTCCTCATTTTCTACTTTTGACCAAGAGTACCTGCATTCATATTAATAAAGGCCATAAGAACCTCTAAATCTTGTCAAAACATAGCAATAATTCATGATTAAAGTCTCAATAAGCTGGTAGATTACCGACTTATCAAACCCCTAAACTTGAACTATTTCTTATCCTCAAGCAAGATACTCACAAGGTAAGGAATGAATTATGCTCTAAAACTCAATCAAGGCACAAAAGATTAATCTATTCTAAAAAACTCAAAAAAATAACAAACAAAAAAACTCAAACAAAAGGCTCAACTACCATGCTTATCTCACTTTGGACCACCATATTATCAAGGCAAATGATCATTTCAAAACTTTCATCAAAAGGACTTCATTTTTTACTCAAAAATAGGGGAATTTTCCATTCAAAAACAGATTAAGCTTCTCATTCATTCCTCTCAATTGAAATAAAGACTTCATGTTTTAATTCAAGTGCATGATGTCACCCACCATAAGAGAGAATCCCACTCACGATCATGAAATTACAATATAAGAGATTATAAGAGAACCGAAAAGACTCTCACTCTCTCAAGGAAGTTCAAGTGCATATATATCGAACCATATGCTTGCCTTTCATGTAAATCGCTACTAATGTAGAGTGACCAAGCTCAAAATCACAAAGGACTTTTGGATTACTATGTTGGCTAGGGCTAAGGTGAGGATTGCATTTGGCTCAAGTGACTAAACCTCCCTAACGCTCTTTGTTATCATTTTGAACACTTCTCACATTTTCAGACTTTGGATTCACCTTATTTCTCCCTCACGCGACCCAAGCTTTTCCCTTTTCTCTTTATCATTCAACTTACTTGTATCACCTTCACTTGGTAGCACCAATTCTTTTTCAAATCATTTTGCTCATTGCATTTGGTCTTTTGGAGCAATTTTTAATTCAACATAAGGTGCTACTTTGTACTTGAAGTACATTCCTTTTCTTCTCCACATTGAGTACCTACACCCCTAAACTTAGGCATTTGCCTATGTTATCATTTCAATTTCCCCCCCAAACCTAGGCTTTTAGCCTATGTTTAACATTTTAGCCACTAAGAAGGATGGGTGCAAGAATAGAAGTTCAACAAAGGGTCAAGGTGTTAACAAGGTTCCAAGGACAGGTCACAAGCCCAAAGGGGTTCATTAAAGTCAATATCAAGGGAAGCCATTTGGGTAAAGTGGCTATAAAAAAAGGGCTTAAGATCATCTTCCAAGCTCGATCACGTCTAGGATTTCGTCTTGAACCATATTCGGGGCAAGTTCTAGACAGTATACATGCACAAGAATCAAAGGATAGCCTCACCCCACAAGGCATCACATCATAAGGATTTTCAATATTAGTCTCAAAATCAATTGGTACAAATGACTTTTAACAAGCTATTCCTAGTTCATTACACACTCGTTTGTGAATCCATCAAGCCAAATTGAGAGTGTACAAATCATGACAAGAGAATATTTTCCTCAAAATTCATTTTCCCATTCCTCAATTTTCAAAATCTTCTTGCCAAGAAATTTTTTCGGTGGGTCCATTTTGGGATAAGCAAAGCACAGACTCAAATTAAGACTAAAACTTGGAATTTTACTTTAAGAAAATCGCCTCTCAATCTATCATGGGGAAACACCAACCCAATTTGACACAAAAAGAAACAAAAGAAAAATAAAAAAAATATTTGCTCCTTGTAAAAGAACCATGGTATTAAGAAAACCCTCGGAATTTATTTCTACTCTACTATTAACCAGGAGATTCTCAGCAATAGATCAATTTAAGCGCAATTTAAGCACCCCCAGACATAAACAAAACATTGTCCTTAATGAAACTTGATTTTAAAGACAAGAAAGCACTCCCTAGGGCATCGTGCAAAGAGTACAGGGGCTAGGGAAGAACGCCCTAGCATTCTCACAAGCAGGTGAGGGGGTTGTTGCTAGTGGTCTGCCGGCTGCTGTGCGAAACATTATGTAAAGCACATAATGAGATGTGTGAAATGCCTTGACTATCGCATGGAAGGCTGAAATTTTAGAGGAATTGCCAGTGTTCTGGTTGGTAGTGTAAAACATCATGCTGAGGGCACAGTTAATGATGCAGACCGCATGCCAATCGCATGTCAGGGTCCCAAACTCGTTGATATTTGCCACTGTTCTATCTCTGTCATGTGAACTATGGTGTGATATGCATAATGTGATGTGTGATCTCATGGCCCAGCGCACATGGTCTTGAATGCAGGATGACGAATCTGTTGTGAAGTGAGATGGCCTATGCGAAGCGCACTTCTCAATGTGCATTTTGCCTGTTGTGCAACTGAAGTGGACCAATGCCAATGCATCATTCCAACATCCCTAGCTTGGTTCCTACCTACAAACTTTAAAAAAAACAACACATAAAGTAACACCAAAAAGAAAAATGTGCAAAATAAGGGTAAATACTTGGGTTGCCTCCCAAGAAGCACTTGGTTTAACGTCATGGCTCGATGATGGTACCTCTTGCTCATAGTTCGTCAAGGTAGATTTCTTCTAAGAGTGTGACTTCTTCAGGTATGCCCAAATACTTCTTGACTCGCTGCCCATTTACTTTAAAAGTTGATCCATTTTCAGCTTCTAGCTCTATTCCTCCATTTGCGAATACTTGAAACACTTTGAAAGGGCCAGAACATTTGGATTTTAATTTTCCCAGAAAAAGTCAAGGCCTAGAGTTGAACAAAAGCACCCAATATCCCTAAGAGAACTCACGCTTGAGTATTTGTTAATCATGGTAGTATTTCATGCGGGCCTTGTAGAGTCAGGCGTTTTCATAAGGTCGCATCTGAAACTCATCTAGCTCGTTAAGACCCTCAAATCTCGCTTGAGCGGATTTTTTGCAGTCCAAATTCAATTTTTTCAAAGCCCACAAGGCTTTATGTTCTAGTTCCACTGGTAGGTGACACAATTTCTTGAAAACCATTTGGTAAGGAGACATTCCAATCGAGGTTTTGTAGGCTGTCTTATAGGCCCATAGTGCATCGTCCAACTTCCGGGCCCAATCCATTCTGTTGATGTTTACCAATTTTATAAGAATGGCCTTTATTTCCCTGTTGGACACTTCAACCTACCCGCTGGTTTATGGGTGGTAGGGGGTAGCAACTTTATGCTTGACTCCATACTTTTCAAGTAGAGCACTAAATAATTTGTTGCAAAAATGGGATCCCGCCAAACCAAGAAAATATATGCTTTTTGAGGAATGATGTGATGCTCTTTCCCTTATTATTTGATAGCGCCGCAACTTCTACCTACTTGAAAACATAGTCGACAGCCACAAGAATGAACGTATTCTCACACGAATTCACAAATAGCCCCATAAAGTCGATGCCCTAAACATCGAATAACTCAACTTCAAGGATTAGCGTCAATGGGAGTTCTGTCATGCCCTGAGGCTACCACCTAGGCGTAACATGAAACTTAGAACTACAAGTGCCCTAAGTTAACCATTGGTCATAGCATTACTAAAGCATACACAAAGAATCATAGCGAAAGTATACATAATACAGGTCGGCAACCATAACTATATAGGATAAAGGTATAAGAATACCAAATTTGGAATATAGAATACAAACATCTAGCTATGTCTGAAGCCTCTAAAATGACAATAAGAGTTGCTAGGATAAGACCCTAGGTAACACAGAAATCTGAAGAAGAACATTATAGAAATAAGTCTAGCACTAGCCCTCGAATAATAAGGACTCACCAACAGAAGCTGGATCTTCGGTGTTGTATAGCCACGAGTCTAAGGGTATGAACATGTATTAGCATCATCAAAAGATACGGCGCAAGAATATGCAGAAGAAGTACTCAAACAATGCTAGGAAACAAACTTGTTTTTGAACTGGGAAAAATGTCATTTTATGGTGAAAGAGGGAAAGCATTGGGTCACAAAATATATGAAAAAGGGCTTGAAGTTGACCAAGAAAAAATTGAGGTCATCTCCAAGCTACCCCCTCGGAAGACTGTGAAAGGGATACGGAGTTTCCTAGGCCACGCCAGATTTTATAGGCGCTTCATCAAGGATTTTTTGAAGGTGGCTTATCCCTTGTATAAGTTGCTTGAAAAAGAAGCCAAGTTCGACATTGATAGTAGTTGCATGACGGCATTTCTCACATTGAAAGAGAAGTTGACATCAACCCCCATCATTATCGCACCAGATTGGTCAAAGTCATTTGAGCTTATGTGCGATGCCCGTGGTGTGGCTTTAGGGGATGTACTTGGTAAATGAAAGGAGAAACTCTTCCACACAATCTATTATGCAAGCAAAATATTGAATACAGCCAAAATGAATTACACTGTAATGGAGCAAGAGTTGTTGGCTGTGGTGTTTGCCTTTGAAAAGTTCTGGGCATACCTTTTTGAGACCAAGGTTGTTTTGCATACAGACCATACAACGATAAGGTAATTGATGACAAAGAAAGATGCCAAGCCGGGCTAATTCGTTGGGTCTTGTTACTCCAAGAATTCTATTTTGAAGTAAAAGATCGAAGAGGATGTGAGGATTAAGTGGCGGATCACTTATCGAGATTAGAAGAAGAGGGAAGGCCCATAACCGAACTTGAGATAAATGATTCATTCCCCAATGAACACATTTTGGCTGCCTCGTATGATCTTACACCATAGTTTTCCAACTTCACGAACTTCTTAGCAAGTGACTTATTACTAGATGGTTTAACGTCACACCAGAAAAGAAGTTTATTCATGATGTTCAGAAGTTTTTTGGGATGAACCCTACTTTTTTTGGGTTTGCGCCGATGGAATAATCTGGAGGTGCATACCCGAGATTAAAATGATTTCCATACTTAAGTCTTGGCATTCTTCACCCCTTGATGGTCACCATGAGGGTGTGCGAACGACATCAAAGGTATTGCAAAGTGGGTTTTATAGGCCGACCCTTTTTCAAGATGCCTATGATTTAGTGAAGGCATGTGACAAATGTCTGAGAGAAAGGGTTTATCTCGATGCCACAAACTTGTAACACCCCGAAAGTCGATTCAACTTTTAAACTTAGAATCCCTAAAAATTTTAAGATTCCCAAGGATCACGAGCCCAAACCATGAGCTGTCGATTAAACCATGATCCGTGGAATAGAATCATGGAAACTATTCTACAGACCCCTTCTCAAGTCTGAGAACCACGAGTCATGGATGGTTCCTCGGGTCATGGAACCAGCTCATGGAAATCAGACTGAGGCTCAGTTTTTTCTAGTAAACCATGAATGGTTTCTATGACTCATGGATGGTTCCACGAGCCATATTGTTATCACGTAGAAATTGATCCGCATCTTGAAATTTTGGCTCAGGAACCTCCAATCCACGAACCGTGGTTCCTTCTATGGTCCGTGGAACCTGAAGCCCAGATTGTAAGTCTATTTTCCCATCTTTTATCCAGGAGTATTTTTGTAACTACCTACCCTTTTAACTCCTAAATATGGTCGTTTTGGGCAATTCTAGAAGGGTTTTAACTTCACTTAGCCTAATTTCCTTCCCTTAAGCTCTCATTCAATCCAAAAGAGGAAAAACATCTCCTTCTCTCAAGCTCCAAGCTCCAATATAAGGATTCATCTTCAAGACTCCATTCTCCTCATCTAAGGTTTAGAAAGCTGCACATCAGGTGCGCAATGCATAGGCAATGCGCGCCTGAAGTGGCTCAATGCCTATGCATCATTCCAACATCCCTAGCTTGATTCCTACCTTCAAACTTTTAAAAAATAACACACAAAGTAACACCAAAAAGAAAAATATGCAAAATAAGGGTAAATGCTTGGGTTGCCTCCCAAGAAGCACTTGGTTTAACGTCATGGCTCAATGATGGTACCTATTGCTCATAGTTCATCGAGGTAGATTGCTTCTAAGAGTGCGACTTCTTCAGGTATGCCCAAATACTTCTTGACTCGCTGCCCATTTACTTTAAAAGTTGATCCATTTTAAGCTTCTAACTCTATTGATCCATTTGTGAATACTTGAAACACTTTGAAGGGGCCAGACCATTTAGATTTTAATTTTCCCAGAAAAAGTCAGAGCCTAGAGTTGAACAAAAGCACCCAATCTCCCTGAGAGAACTCACGCTTGAGTATTTGTTAATCATGGTAGTATTTCATGCGGGCCTTGTAGAGTGAGGCGCTTTCATAAGCTCACATTTGAAACTCATCTAGCCCATTAAGACCCTCAAATCTCGCTTGAGCGGCTTTTTCCCAGTCCAAATTTAATTTTTTCAAAGCCCACAAGGCTTTATGTTCTAGTTCCACCGGTAGGTGACACAATTTCCCAAAGACCATTTGGTAAGGAGACATTCCAATTGGGGTTTTGTAGGCTGTCTGATAGGCCCATAGTGCGTCGTCCAACTTTCGGGCCCAATCCATTCTGTTGATGTTTACCGATTTTGTAGGAATGGCCTTTATTTCCCTGTTGGACACTTCAACCTGCCCGCTTGTTTGTGGGTGGTAGGGGGTAGCAACTTTATGCTTAACTCCATACTTTTCAAGTAGAGCACTAAATAATTTGTTGCAAAAATGGGATCCCACATCACTGATGATAGCGCGGGGGGTGTCAAACCAAGAAAATATATGTTTTTCGAGGAATGATGTGATGCTCTTTCCTTTATTATTTGGTAGCGCCGCAAATTCTACCTACTTGAAAACATAGTTGATAGCCACAAGAATGAACGTATTCTCACACGAATTCACAAATAGCCCCATAAAGTTGATGCCCTAAACATCGAATAACTCAACTTCAAGGATTAGCGTCAATGGGAGTTCTGTCATGCCATGAGGCTACCACCTAGGCATAACATGAGACTTAAAACTACAAGCGCCCCAAGTTAACCCTTGGTCATAGCATTACTAAAGCATACAGAAAGAATCATAGCGAAAGTATACATAATACAGGTCGGCAACCATAACTATATAGGATAAAGGTCTAAGAATACCAAATTTGGAATATAGAATACAAACATCTAGCTATGTCTGAAGCCTCTAAACTGATAATAAGAGTTGCTAGGATAAAACCCTAGTTAACTCAAAAATCTGAAGAAGAACATTATAGAAATAAGTCTAGCACTTGCCCTCGAATAATAAGGACACCAACAGAAGCTGGATCTCCGGCGATGTCTAGCCATGAGTCTGAGGGTATGAACCTGTATCTGCATCATCAAAGGATGTAGCGCAAGAATATGTGTCAGTACTATAGGATCGTGACACCCCAGAATTCGATTCAGCTTTTCAACTTAGAATCTCTAAAATTTCTGAAACTTCCAGGGATCACGAGTCAAGTCCACGAGCCGTGGATAGAACCATGAGTCGTGGAAGTGACTCGTGAAACCAGTTCTGCAGGTCCTTCTCTGGTCTGAGAACCCCAACCGGATTCAACGAGTCATGGTTGACTTCATGGGTCATAGAATCCATTCGTGGAACTCAGACTGAGAGTAACCTTTTTCTCTGAGAACCACGAACAGTTTCTACGAATCATGGAAGCTTCCACAGATTGTGGAATCCGTCCATGAGAAATAGATCTGTAGCTTAAAATTTGGCTCAGAAACCACGACTCTAATCCACGAGCCGTGGTTACTTCTACGATCTATGGAAACGACCCGTGGAACCTGAAGCCGAGTTTTTAAAACAACTTTTCTTAATTAAGTCCCAGGGGTATTTCTATAATTTTACCCACCCTTTTAACTCCTAAGTGAGGTCGTTTTGACCATTTTTAGTAGGTTTTTATTCCCTAATAGCCTAAACTCTTCTCATTGAGAAATGGGAGAGTTGCCTAATAAAATTGTCGTATATCAATCACCAATAGAGTCAATGTTCAAACAACAATAAAAGTAAGAAAGGGGGAAATCAGGGAATTGGGAAATCTGTCACAATTCACAATTCAACTTAAAAACATAAAGTAAACATGGGTTTTTATCAAAAGAGAGGACGACTAGGGGTATGTTTCCGATGAGACTTAAGCATGGTTAAGATACTCGGTTAATTGTACAAATTCTTGTTAAACGACATGGATAACATTGGTTTGAATTATGAATGTAAATCTTTTGATCCAACAATCATATTTCTGATGGTCTTTATTCAAGAACCATGGTTTCAATAATAACCAACTAATTTTAGGCTTGGGGAAGTCACATTATTTCTAGCTTAGACTCTTAAATGGGTATTTCCAGTGATTGAACTATTTATAGCCTCAATCTAGGTGGAAATCCCAAGTACCCACTAGTGAATTCTCATCCAAAATTATGACCCTCTTTCTCAAGCAAGAACACAATCAAGTAATTTTTATCAATGTTTGCAATCATTAATTTTAGAGTTAAAACATGGAGAATTCACTAGACCCATATCAATTTAGCAATTATAAGCACAATTAATTAAGACTCATACCCAATTTTAAACACCCATCATCAACACACCCCTAGAAGAAGAGACTTAGCCACTCATGCTAAAGGAATAAGAAACAATACCAAATGGGTAATTCAAATTCCCTTTCATTAATGGAAGAAGTTTTCAATATCCAAGCTCAATTTACAAAACTATGGTGAATCCAAGGTTGAAGATGGAGAGAAACCCTCTATCTTTCCTTGAGAAAAAAAACTTGTTCAATACTCAAAAACTATTCCAAACTTCAAAACATTGAAAAAATGGTGCCTAAATTGGGGTTTAGAAGGTTTCCAAATCATCACATAAAAGTGGACAAAAATGCACCTTGGGAGCTGTGCGCTATAAAGTGAATTTTGCACATCTCATTGTGCGCGTTGCGTAGCTCTGCCTCAGTGGACTAGTTACTTGGCTTGACCTTCAGGTGTTGTGCAAAGTGGGGTGCGGACCACACCAGGCATTGTGCGTGTCGCACGGAGGTCAAACCCTCTAGCAGATTCTTTTTCTTCTTCTTCTTCTGAGCTTCATGAGGAGAGCGGTGCGAACTGCACCAAGCATTGTGTGTATTGTACGACGGCCGCACCTCTCGGAAGAATCTTCATCTCTCATGATCAACTTCACACTTCAACTCCTTTTGAGCTCTTTTGGGTCCAATTCTTTGTTTTCTACTTTTGACCAAGAGTACCTGCATTAATATTAATAAAGGCCATAAGAACCTCTAAATCTTATCATAATATAGCAAAAAATCATGATTAAAGGCTCAATAAATTGGTAGATTACCGACTTATAAGTAATACACCGCAAGAGTTGAATATTGCTCTAAATCATTTTCGTGAAGAGAAGAATCGAATGCAAATTCGTATCATGAGGGCTAGAGACAATCGTATCTTTAATACATTCAAGTGGGATTCAGACTGTGAAATGTACGATGATGATGAATTTTAATTATGTACTATAGTATTATTATAGTGTGTGTGGTCATAATAATGTAGCTATGACCCTACTTATTGTGTTTTGCAACACTATAAATAGCCTCTCTTTTCTTAAGAAATAGTGGTCTGAAATAGGGCTACTACAACATCAATGTCGAGTAATAGAAATGTCGATTGGTCTATCTTTTTTCCTAAAGATTCAAATGTCAATGATGATGATAACTCAAATCATAGCAGTTATTCTAGTCATTCCTCAACCGATAACAACGAGTTTGAGGTAGATGAATACAAACCTCACCTTTTAATAGAGCGTAATGATAATTTTTGTAAGGTGAAAATTTTAGATCCTCATGAATATTATTGTGGTTTACGTCGTGAATGGACACATCGATATGCCGAATCAAAATGTCTTATTCGAGACTTATAAAATCTTGGAGCACCAATTCCAACTAGGTTCTCTATCACCATACCTAGAACTACTCAAGAGTCTTATGAGTTGGTATTGGATAGGATTCGAAAAGAAAATAATCGAGTGCTGTCAAGACGTTGTCAATTTTACATGCTAAAGTTGGCCCAGGAACAAGCATAGTCAATGAACATAGAACTTACATCTAGGGAAAAAAAACATGTTCTAAGAAATCCACAATATTTATCTGAAGATGATATTGAGGAGTTTTATGTGGATGATTAAAATTTATGAATGTACTTGTTTTTGTAATTAATAAAAGTTGTGTTACCTTTTTTGATTGAAAAAACTACTTAGTTTTCTTACTTTTAACAGTTCTCGACCACATTTATAGCAGTCTAGAGTATCTAATTTTTTTGAGATGTTAATTCTACGATGATGTTTGCAGCCTGAAGAATGGAGTTGTATATAAATATCAACTTTCTGGACATTTGAGATCTGACTAATCGTTCGATAAAATGTACAGGATACCCAAAATTTAACTTGTCAATTAGGGCAAAAAAATAAACTGCCAGCTATAGCGCACTAAATTAGACCGCGCTATAGCTGGCAGTTAATTTATTTTTACACATCAATGTGTTAAAATTATTACGATTTAGATATAACATATTCATTAAAGTAGTTTGATAAATATATAAATTTTTATTAAAGCATACAAAAGATACTAAACATAATATAATTAATTCATTAAATATACAAATTAAATTTAAAGTTAGTTTGATATGTGTCTTAAAATATTCAAATATACAAATCATATTCCACAACCCTTATGTCTTAAAATAGCCTTCGGCCTAAGACCCCCACCACTACCTCGCTCATCATCTCTATCCCCTTTCTTCCTCCTCTTTGGAGTAGGAAGATCGACCTTTACTCTCTTTTTAGCAATATTCTTTTTTATCTTTGATGGACGTGGCGGATCCTGGATTGTCATGTTCGTAGCGAGATCTGGAATAGAAGACGGCACAGAATCATGAATCTGTCAAAAAATACACGTGAACATAATATTTATAAATTAGAAAAATGTACAACTAAAATAAAGAGAAAAAGTATAACTAACCTGTGCGCCTACGAGCTCCTCTGGGACTGAAGGTAAGGGATTTGGGATAGTAGTCCCGCATACAGGATCTGGGATAGAAGAAGTCATTGGAGCATGAATCTAAAATAAAAAGAAAAAGTATAACTAACTAATTTAAAATTAAATAATAAGACAAAAATATAATAATAAGTTTTATATTAATAGTAATAACCTGTGTGCCTATGGGCTCCTCTGGGACTGAAGGTAAGGGATTTGGGATAGTAGTCTCGCATACATGATCCGAAATAAAAGAAGTCGCCGGAGTATGAATCTAAAATAAAAAGAAAAAGTATAACTAACTAATTTAAAATTAAATAATAAGCCAAAAATATAATAATAAGTTCTATATTAATAGTAATAACCTGTGTACTGTCACGACCCGATTTCTCGGTCATGATGGCACCTACAATCCCCCGGTAGGTGAACCAATCCCCGTAGCCCAGAACAGTTAGTAATGGGCCACTATCTAACAAATAAGCGGAAGAACAACTTATTAAGCAAAAGTAAGGGAACAAGATAAAGAGAATAGATAAAAGGAATATATATATACATATGCGGAAACTAAACCAAACCCCAAGACTTGGTATCATAGTATAGAGCCAGAACTACATACATGGAGTGCAAACGATCCAAAACAATATATACAGATGTCTCTGAATGGTAATAGAGTACATAAAGGAAAAGATAAACTAAAGCTAAGATCCGATCTCCAAGAGCTCACCCTCAGTCTGAAGTAGTCCCCAACAGATCTCCAAGCACGAATCACAGCGATCTAATGGCGATGGCCCACGCTAGGATCTGCAACAAAAGATGCAGGGGGTAGGGTGAGCACCAAATGCGAAGCATAAGGTACCCAGTAGGTATCATAGGCCGACTGGGCACATATAAGATTAAAGCGTAGTAACAAACAGAATAGAAGCAAGTAGTCACAGAAATCAACGAAAGGTACACAGGAACTAGCCCAGAGGGAAATCAACAGAACCACATGTGAGGCCAGCAAGCAGAATATATAGACCATAGGCACAGGTGAAAGTAAGAAATAACGCACCTGGGGTCCTTGCAATAACAGTATATACATAATAAGTTTACGAAATGGACGGTATACCGGTAACCTCAAGCATAAGGAAAAGGGAGTGAAGAGTAGAGATAGACATGCTCGGGAAAATAAAAATCAAAGATCGAACTAATCATGTCAATATCAAATCCAGAAACCAACAACTTAGCCGTAACAGAGAACAATTACATAAATAAATAACAAGAGTCTACCTACAGTTCCCCGGCCTCCCATACAACCGAGGAACACAACAAGTGAAAACAAACCCTCCGGCATCCCATACTACCGGAGCGTACAATCAACAAACAACAAACAAGGGTGGAGCCTCAAACAATGAATGATATGATGCATGAAGATCTGAAGTGAAATGGTATCTCTGTATGTACCTCCTCCGGTGCTGATCCGGCCCAGAAGGTAGGTTCCATGGAAGGACACTGCCCGTATACCTCTACTCCACCGTATACCCTACCTCCAGAACACGCAGCCCGAAGCCCCAGGCTCGGATTGCAAGGTCCATGGAGGTCCCTGACCCCATACTAAAACTCAGTATCAAAACATGTCATCCGGAAGCAAGTCCGGGTTCAAGATAGAGACCCAGTCTCGAATATGCATGCCCTGACCCTGTCCAGGACTAAAGTAGTGGGAAAATATCTCAAAAACCCCTCCAAGGGTGCCCGGGCATAACCGGGTTTAAACAGTAGAAAGTCATCTCAGGTGCTCGGTCCGACCGAGGCTAAAATCATCTCAAGTAGCAAGAAAACTCAACTAGCACCACGGCCCTGCCGAGTCTAGCGTTAATCGTAAAAATGGTGATATAAATCATAATTTTACCTTCTTTTACCCAAGAATATTCACAAATTAAATCAAACCATTTCCAATTCATTTCCATAAAAAAGGGCCCCCCGGGGCCATGCACGGTTTAGAAAATAGTGCCAGTAGGCCCGAAGCCAAAACCGTAGTAAAACATGGATAAAACCTCTTTATATGCATGGAAATGGTATGATCAAACACAATAGCTTCCCAACAGTTCACAATCAACCTATCGACCCTGCACAGGCCCATAGCTACTTAGCAAGCATAACCAGCCTAGAAGGATAATTCTATGCCCGGGACTCGCGGACATTCCCAATATCCCACCTTCTATGTTCCAGAGTCAACAAGGCCTCACAGGACCACAAGGGTAAATAAAACATATCGGCAAGTACTACAAGCATCGGAGGAACAAAAGTAGGCGGACATGAATAAAGCGGTCAAGGTCTGTGGTACCAACCTAATAATCCAACCCAAGGATGCCAGCTTGTACAATTCTATCTGATATATGCTAAGTCTAGGCATTTTAAACCATAACCTACCTGTCTTCCGACGACAAGCTTCTAGGACGATGATGTCCAAGCTCGAACCACTCCAAGAAGCTCCAAAATGAAAAAAATACCCTCCAACGAACGTCTAAATGCCGGTAGTTCCTTCACGGAAATTGTTCCTTACGTCCTAAGCTTCGCAAACACTATATATACGCAGCTTATACTCACCTATAAACAGTTCATAATTAAGCTTAAATCGGCAGATTTCCCAAAAGAATCAAAACTTGACGAAACGGCCGTAGAACTTCATAAAAATGATCATAAAAGAACCCCGAGATGGTTACCTTAGCAAACCAAGTGTAAAGCTTGAATAAACACCAAGAAGTACCAATTCCTATCTTTTGAAACCAGCTCCAAACGTGGTTTATCGAAGGGAAAAATGGCTGCCACGCGTAGAGGTCGCGTTTCTAGGCACAAGGGAAAACTTTAGCTATAGAAATCACCAAAAATGCACCTTGATCACTCAAGAACTCTCTTGGAAACCTCTCTTATGTTTTCTATCTGTTTAAAAACTGAAATGGCATTTTAAAACGTGAAGTTGAGGCTTTAAATCGATTTTGACCCGACCTGGTTCGCGACCCGATTTCTGCCAGACAGTCCGCGGTAAAACAGTCATAAATTTTTACTCCAAGATTGGTTGGACATGAGATTTTATGCGTTGGAAACTAGACTCGTAGACCTTCGATTTGGTAGGACGGGAGACTTCTAACTCTATATATATTGACAAAAATCTCTGAGACATTTAACCCAAAGTTCAGAAAATTTATTAAAGAAACTTACGATAACTTTTGCCAACTTGCTTGACTTCAAAACTTATCATACGACCAAACAAACGGCCCGGGCACCGAACTACCGGTCCCAACAAGCCTTAAATGACTTTGGACCCCTACAAACAAGCTCTAACGGTACAAGAAAGACAAAAATATATAAATAATCGGAAGGGTCATTACATGTACCTACGGTCTCCTCTGACACTGAAGGTAAGGAATCCAGGATAGTAGTCTCGCATACGGGATCCGGGATAGAAAAAGTCATCGGACCATGAATCTTAAAAAAGGTATCATAAATATTGAATTTCAATTATCAATAATTATAAATATGACAAGTAATTTAAACATAAATTTTAAAAATAATAATGTCATGACCCAACTATCGGGTCGTGCGAGCACCTACTATAATCACCTAAATAGGAGAACCTCTACCACCTCATTTAAAACGGGCCTCCGGAAATAAATGAAGAAAACCTGATAACAACCTCTAACATTTGAAAAACCAGTTACAATACTTTGAGCAATGAAATCTATTACAAGTTTAATAAAACCCTCCCTAGAATCTAGTCTAAACAGGTACAAGAGCTTTAAGGAGAAATGCAAGTAAAATAAGACACAACTTCCACCATAAGAAAGAGAGGAGTAGAAGCTGCTGGAGACTGCTATCTGCATCACCTGAGTAACAACAACTGATCCCGCAACCAGACTATACCCAAAAAGGTATAGCAAGAGTAGTATCAGTACAAACAACAAGTACTGATAGGTATCATCGGTCGATCAGGGTTAGATCACGTAAACATAATATATAAATCACAAGAGAAAACATACAAACTTATATAGTAATTTAATCCACAACACTATTATCCACTTGTGTTACTTAAGGGTATTCCTATTCTTATTCCCGTTGATCATTCATCACCTTCACATCAAATGTCATTCATCCTAACTCTTAGAGATTAACCCCAATAGTTATTATAAGCCACTCTATTTCACTTACATCTTGATTAACCTAGTGATAAATGGAAGTCAATAATCATCACCTTGTAACAAGTACAACTATGAACATACATTATGATAAAGTACCTAAAGTTTATGACACTTAAAATTTTCAAGTAACTCTACAACTTCGATTAAGTACAAGTCAAGAGACAATAAGTTAAGTCAAATCATGACCGAGTCAACAATCCTAACTCTAGCAAATATCCAAGTCATCAAACTATGACTCTAACCATATCCAAGTCAAAAACCATGACTCCAACCATATCCAAGTCAATAAACCATGACTCTAACCATATCCAAGTCAATAAACCATGACTCTAACAACCTGAACCCAAATATACCAAGCAACATCATAATACGGTTTACTCAAAGTACCCACAACAACAACCATGATAATACTCAGTCAACTCATGGAACCAATATAAAAAACAGCATTCACAATAAGCATATACCCGATTCACTCAAGGAACCATCATGTAATGAATATCTATGCAATCTTGTACCAGACGTAGTACCCGAGCCAACCATGAATAATGCTCTACCAGGCATGATACCTGAGCTAACCATGAATAATGTTATACCAGGTGTGATACCCGAGCCAACCATAAATAATACTGTACCAGGCGTGGAACCTGAGTCAACCATGCAATGAATCTGTACCAGGCATGGTACTCGAGCCAACCATAAATAATGCTGTACCAAACGTGGTACCCGAGCCAACCATGTAATGAATCTGTACCAGGCATGGTACCCGAGCCATCCATGTAATGAATCATAGAAACCAATCCTATAAATATGTCCACATACTGGTACATCCCATAATAATAATCGATACCACAACAATCATAACCATAATGAGAATAAGAAATTATACTCGTTCAATCAACAAGTCAACAAGCCTTTAATATGAACTCATTATTAATGATTAATGCTTAGGATATCATCTAACAATTACATTCCTTAAGTATTCATTACAACGATAGACAACTACCAACACTTGGTCAACTCGAGCTAATTATTCCATGTAAACAACAATGATTCTTTAACACACCAAATAACAAGTAGATATGATTCATTGGTTTCATAATTAACAATGTGTCCGAAGACCAATCTATGACTTATTAAATTAGGCATTAATAAGCCACATCATTAAATTCAAGTATTCGATTTAGGATCACACACTCAACCCCAAGGGGTCTAAACTCTAGTTCAACATTCATGACTTCATTAACTAATTCAATCCTTCTTTATTTATACTGAGGCCGAAATTCCCGCTATTATCTAGCAATCCATATATTCAACTCATTACTAGGTTCAAGACCTACTCCATTAGTCAGTCATTCAAATCTATTTTACTTACAATCTAGTTCTAGTTATACGCCTTTACGCCTTTTACTTCCTAACCCTTAGCCTAATTGACCTTAGGCTCTTAAATTATGTCATTGCCTCCTTACACCATAATCAATCCTCAGCACCAACCTTAAGCAAGATTATCCCATTTTCTAACCATACATAATATCAAGTTCATCCTTTTTATGGTAATTAGGCAAAGTAACTAGATTATGATCTCACACAATTTCATTATCATCTATATCCATATTTGTAATGACCCTTCCGGTCACTTACACGTTTTCGCCTTTCTTGTACCATTAGAGCTTACTTGTAGCGGCCCAAGTCATTTATGGCTTGTCGAGACTGGTAATTTGGTGCCCGGGCCATTTGTTTGGTCTTTATGGCCTTTCCTTGTTTTAGAGCTTCAACTTTGGAAATCGTTGACTTCCGACAATATTTTTGGTAATATCAAATAATTAAACCAAGGTTCTAGGTCAACGAAATTCCTTACTCGAAAGTTCGAGTTAAAGAAATGCCTCGTGTAACACCTCGCCCGTTTGGAAGGTTTAAAGTAACCCGTGCCTTTGGGGTAAGACTAATAGTGTCTAATATACTAAGAGGGATGTGTTATGAGGTATTATAATCGCAAAATGGTTGTATGATAAGTTTTGAAGTCAAGCAAGTTGCGAAACAAAAGTCGGGAAAAGTTATTGTAAATTCCTTTAAGGAATTCTCTTCAAATTTGGGTTAAATGTCTTGGGGTGTTTCTCCCTATGTATAAAGAGTTAGTGGGCCCCCAATATACAAAATAGAAGGTCTATGAGTCTTGTTTCCAACGCACTAAACTTCTCTTTCATACGACTTCAGAATAGAGATATATTCACATTTTCGTAAGACCGTGCAAGCAGACACGTCAAGGTAGGGCCCGCATCCTAAGTCGGTTTGCCTTTATAAATCAGCTTATCCTTCGCTTTAAACCCACAAAAACAGACCAAAACCTTAAAAAATCAGTTATAAACCTTATAAATAATCCATGGACCTTGATCCTTTCAATTCGGAAGTTTAACGGAAGTGGCTCTACGTTGCGAGCTCATCGTCGTGGTATAGTTTTCTCATCGTTTTGGCTCCGTTTGTTGCTACTGCAAGGAGGAAGCTCGTGGAACTGATATTTTTATGGTATTATCATTTGATTATCGTAAGGTAAGGGTTCTAAATCCTCGACTCATTCTTAATTTGAGCTTTAGAATCAATTCCGAGGAGAACTTATTGTTATCGGCATGTTTGACGTGTTTTCTTGCTGTATATTGTTACAGCTCGTGGTGGGTCCTTATAAAAGCATGTTTATATTGGTATTTCAAATCTTTTTGTCGAGGTAACCTTCCTCCTATGACCCTCCTTCGTTATTATATGTTCTAGTATTGTTTTATGGATTTCAGAGCCCCGAAGTGGTATTTTGGATTTGTGGCTTTGGACAGCCCCTTTATCTTGTTATGTTTGGTTATTGTTGTGGTGTTCTGGTTATGGTAAGGTGCTGGAGGGATTGGGAAATTGTGCAATTCTTTTTGGGATCACATACGATAGTGATTGGATTGGACAAACGTGAAGTATGCCTTGAAATAGTGCCTCGGGAGCTCGTCGCTCCTTGGAGATGTGGTTAACGTATTGTTGTTGGATTTAGCTGCCATTTGTTATTGTTATTGGACTCATTTTTATGCTTTGGAGTTGGCTGGTTGCGAGTGTGACATTAACACCTTATCAATTGGCTATGGCTCGTTCTTGCAGCCTTGTCGATTCTAGCAATTGTTCCATTACCTTGGTTGGTCAGGCTTCATAGAGACGCCTTTGGGGCTTCAGTTGAAAGTATTTGTTTTGTGTGATTCAGAACTTCCTGGAGCAGTTCGAGCCTGGACGACGTCGTTCCCGCAGCTAGTCATCGGATGACAGGTAGGTTATGGTTTTACCCTATATAGACTCTGCGTATATAGGCTATAACTGCATTAATTAGCATCCTTGGATGGGTTGTCATAGGTTGGTACCCCAGACCTTTTCCACCTTGTTCGTTCGTTATTTCATGCGTTGTTTGTAGTATTCGTGTAGTATTGTACATTACCCTTGTGGTCCTGTGTGGCCTTGTGTTGACTCTGGAACATAGATGGTGGGCTATTTGGGAATATCCGCGAGTCCCGGACATATAGATTATCCTTTTAGGCTGGTTATGTCTGCTGAGTAGCTATTGGGCCTGTGCAGGGCTGATAGGAATTGTTGTGAGCCGTTGGGCTACTTTTATATTTGTGTGCGAGCATATCATCCATGAAAAAGGTTTTCCCCTGCATGTTTTACTACAGTTTTGGATGCGAGCCACTACTGACAGTTTTCCAAAATTGCATGGCCCTAGGGGCCCTTTTTGGTACTGTTGATGATAAAAAAGGGGATTTTTTGATGTTTTCGCACTGATTTTATTACTGGTACTAGTCTCTGCGGGGCAGAGCACCAGACTTGATTTTATTACTGATACTAGTCTCTGCGTGGCAGAGCACCAGACTTAATTTTATTACTGATACTAGTCTCTGCGGGGCAGAGCACCAGACTTGATTTTATTACTGATACTAGTCTCTGCAGGGCGGAACACTAGACTTGATTTACTACAGTTTTAGACCCGGTTACGCCCGGGCACCCTTGGAGGGGTTTTTGAGGCATTTTATACTACTTTAGTCCTGGACAGGGTCTGGGCATGCATATTTGAGACTGCGTCTCTATCTTGATCCCGGACTTGCTTTCGGATGACATGTCTTGATACTGAGTTTTAGTATGGGGTCGGGGACCTCTATGGACCTTGCCGCTCTAGGCCTGGGGCTTCGGGCTGCGTGCGCCGGAGGGAAGGGTATACGGTGGAGTAGAGGTATACATGCTGAGTCCTTCCATGGAACCTGCTTGCTAGGCCTGATTGGCACCGGAGGAGGTACATACAGAGGTTCTATTTCACACATTATATCATATCATATCATGCATTGGATTCTACCCTTGTTTTTTGTGTGTTCAGTGTACGCTCCGGTAGTATGGGATGCCGGAGGGTTTGTTTTTACTTGATTGTGTTTCTCGGTTGTATGGGCGGCCGTTGGGACTGTAGGTAGACTATATTTACTCCTGTTTTTACTTAGAGCTTGTCTTGGCACCCGGTTCTTGAAAGATTAGTGATGGCTAGCCTGTTGAGGCTTTGGTTGTGGGATTTTTGATTATTGAGAGGGCTTTAGAGTCCTATCTTTTTGAGGCACTTTTGTGTGGCCTTCTGAGTAGAGTGTGAGACTCTGGTTCTATTCTTGTGGGAAGTTGAGTGGTATCTCTCGGTTATTATGGCCTAGTTATTTCATCCTAGGGTTGTACTTGTGAGGTGATTCCCTGGTTATGCTATCATATGATTGGATTGGTGTTATGATTTCCTTATACTGGTTGATTCCATTTTGAGTATGTTATACTGCTCTCCATCTTTTCCTTTCACTTGAGGTTACCGGTATACCGCTATTTTCTCAACTCTCTCTCTACTTACTTATATTGTTGTGCAAGGACTCCAGGTGCGTTCTCCTTTCCTTCACCTGTGATTCTGAGTAATTGCATCTCTGTGCTAGCATGTGTTACTTGAAGCTCTTGGTAATGGATGATCTGTGCTAGCTCCTTGTGCCTTGCTTATTGCTTCAGTGACTGCTTTCTTGCTATCTGTTACTTACTGCTTTTATATCTTATATGCGCTCAGTCGGCCTATGATACCTACTGAGTACCCGTGGTTTTGGTGCTCATACTACACTTCTGCACTTTTTTGTGCAGATATTAGCTGAGATTTTGCCGTTGATCATGTTGGAGACTCGTGCAGCTTTTGGATCTTTGAGACTAGGGTGAGCGCCTGACGGTCGGGGCTTGTCTACATCTCATCTGTTGTACTGTTGCTCCTTGTACTTTCGGAGGCAATTTATGTTGTATTTTGTTACTACTAGCACTTGTATCCTATTAGAAGCTTCTGTACTATTGATACCAAGTCTTGGAGTTGGTGTAGTTTCCTTTATGTATTTATATTCGAGTTTTGCTTTCGCTTATTTCTGCTTGCTGGTGTATTTTGGTTAGGTAGTAGCCCATTACTAACCGTTCTGGGCTACGGGAATTGGTTCGCCTACTGGGGGATTATAGGTGCCATCATGACTGGAGAAATCGGGTCGTGACAATATTACAATCCACCATGAAGTCATGTAACCATAAAAACCCATCAAGGATTCATATAATCACATATTAATATATAAATAAGCCTTTATTACATTAAATCCATATTTTATCCATCCCAACTCCATGCCCGTAGGCCTAAGAATGATTCCTCCCATCAAATCTACATTATGGATATGATTACTAACCATAGTCTACTACTCATAAACCATAACCTACCTAGGTGCCAAGCCGTTGCAACAAATAAGCCATATCATGGATGATCTTCCTTCTTCTTCGCATTTCCAAAGGCTAAATCATCTAAGAAACAATAATTATAAGAGTAATTAATAAACTACTCTTCAAACAAATACCTTGAGAATTCAAACCCACTAATTCTACCCTTATTCACGTCTACATGTTTACCCAAAGGTCAATTAGCCATTAAAATAGTTCCTTCAAGCTCAACCCAACTCCATTAATGTAGTTTCTTGGCTTAATGTTCCATCTTTATTGAATTCAAGATCCCCAACTATCAATTTTCATGTTTTAGAATTACTAATTCATGCTAGGGATCGTTAATAAACAATTTAGAAGTGATTCTAGGTGATATTAACCCAACCCACAAGTTTTTCCCAAATTATCATAAACTTAGGGTTCAAATCCCCAAGAATTCCACCATTAAAGGTTGTTCTAATGATTCTAGGATGTTAAAGAATTGAAAAATGAAGAAGATGACGGAAGAAACTTACCTCAACAAAGAAGTTACACCCATACCAAGAGAAAATCACCCCTCTAAGTCTTAGGAATGAATTTTTGAGGTCTGGGGGCTGAAACCCGTCAAAATAAGGTTATAAGTTGCTGTGATACTGCTATAGCGGAATAAGTATCTCTATAGTGGTACCGCTAGAGTGCCCTGATCCTGCTGTAGCGGTCCCAACATTTCAGCACGGACAATCTTTAGTAAAATGGCCATAATATTTTACTCAGGAATCGGATTAATGAACGGTCAGTGGCATTGGAAAGAAAACTCAGAGATGTTTAATTTGGTAGGTATTGGGACCCCTAACTCTTTATATTCTATGAAGAATGCTCATTAAAAATTGACCCTAGTTTGAACTTAGCCCAAAACTAAATCGGTAAGGAAACTTTCAACTTAACTTTGTGCTAGGAGTATTTTATGACCTTAGTACCAAATGCTCTCTCATACTAAAGAATTAATCCTAACATTTATTACAAATGAGAAACACATGCTTGACCACAGATATTTTCAGTACCGATAGAATTGGTCATTACAAATAACCTGGGCAACTAGATGAGAGAGATCATACACAAGCGCATGAATAGTATCCTCGATGATCATCTCATGAGAGGGATGTATAGTGGATGAGATCTATTTAAAAATTATAATTACTAAGTGGAAAAAGTTAATACATAACTAAATTTTGAATAACGCAAATACTAATCGACATATCTGCTGAAAAATCTCCAATGTCGAATGACTCGTCAAACATCAAGCCAAAACTCAGGCACCTACCTCCATCCAAATCTTGGTTAAGCTCTAGATCACCTAAAAACCACTGCATATCCTCCTAAAGCATACCTGCCTCAAAACTAGGCATGTAACTACCTTGAAACTGCTGAGACAAACAAGCTGGAGTAGACGGTGAAGGAGCTGAAGGCGAAACTATCAGAGCAAGCGGTTGTGGATCCGGCATAAGAGCAGAGCAACCTCTGCCTCTGCAGCTGGTGGCATATCAGCATGCTGATCATGTATGAATCTTCCATCTATGCGACCATGTCCTCGTCCTTCTCTACGAGGCTGTCCTCTCCTCCTGTATCACCATATCCTCATCCTTCCCCCGTGCATCACCACGTCCTCATCCTCGTCCTCATCCAACGGTCGGAGCCATTGGAGCTGTATCAGGTGTAAAAGGTCGATCATTTACTCACCTCTCCATCTAAGCCTCTCTTATAATCTCCCTTACTATCTCCATGATAGTATGACCATATTGGGCAGAAGCAGGGTCTAATGTCCAACTGGTCTCTATGTCATATAATTTAGTGAGGCCTCTAACCAGGGTCTGCTGTGCACTAGTATAGTGGACATATCTGGGACCTCCAGGCTCGTATAAAGTAGGGTTACCTAAAAACAACCATTCATGCTATTGGTACTCGACAATATACTTAGCAATCGTAGCATCTGCATGAGCCTCCATTCCTCTGTCATACCTATGGCCCCAAAGATCATGTTCGACATCTAATAGCTCAAGAAATGCTTGATGTATCCTATAAAGGTCATCATGTGTATAGTGATCAGGCGCCTAATCAGGAAACACAGACATGTGCTATGGATGACCAAATTGTTGCATCACACGATTGACCGCATGGTGCTCTAGCATCTCTAAGAATATAATAGGCACCCGTGCCGACTATAACGGCTGATCAATAATGCAATAATCGGGCAAGGTATGAAGGATACCATCATACAGGGTCCAATAAAACTATTATAAAATAAGTAATAAAATAGATGGATAACTCAAGTTCTCTCAGCGCACGTTAGAAATAACGTACGCCACCATAGGACGGAGGACTAAAGCTACAATTATGGCGACTGGTGCTTCTACAAGTGGTGGGGGAAAGGCCAATCATAAGGGCAGTGTGGCTGGGAAATAAGCTATACTTAATAGTAAGGCAATTTCCGATGAAACAATAAGTAAAAGTGCCAGAGCGACGCAGAATTATGATGAAATAGCAACTAAAAGCACTGGAGTAAGTAGGGAACAAGTGTTAATTGATGTAGTCAAGGGGAACCTAGGCCACATGCAATCAGCAGAAGAAGGTAACCTAGGGAAACCTGATAATATACCAGGGCAACAACTCACTGCAAATGAGAGATTGCTTGTGTGGGATAATGCTACTATGCAAACATCACCAAGAAGGGCATCATGGGCAGATGAGGCTGAAATTGCAGAACACAGGGAGTCTATGAGTTTTCCAGGTGCCTCTATCTGGGATAATTTTAACATTGAAAAAATATCTAATGTTGGGTTTAAATTGGAGTATATGAGCCCTGAAACAGTTGGGAATCAAAACATTGTGGAAATTGAGGAGGATGAAATAAGCTCAGAGATTGAGTATTGGCGTAATGCTATTATATGCTATGTACTAGGGGCTCAACCCCCATTTACAGTACTAAATGGCTATGTCCAATAGATTTGGGGAAAGTATAGGATCAATAAAATAGCAATGCTCAAGAATGGAATAGTGATAGTCAGATTTGATACTGAAGAGGGGAAGAATGAGGTATTACATGGTGGTATCTACCACTTTGATAAGAAACCATTCATAGTGTGCCCATTTGGATATGGAGTTCTCTCAGGAAGAATTATTTACTGTGCCCATTTGGATCAGACTACCAGGGTTGGATTTCAAGTATTGGAGTTCTAAAGGCTTAAGCAAGATTGGAAGTTTGGTTTGGAAGCCTTTAATGGTTGATAGGAACACTGAGAAGAAATTAGGGCTTAACTTTGCCAAAATGTTAGTAGAAGTGAAAGTAGGGGTTGTATTGCCTGAGGTGATCAATTTTAGAAATGAAAGGGGTATTGTCATCGAGCAGAAGGTTGCCTATGACTGGAAACCTTCCCTATGTGCAGCTTGTAGGAAATATGGACACATAGAGGAGACTTGCAGGAAGAAGGAATCAGACAAGAAGCTTAAGGGGAAGACAGATCAAGATATTACTACTGAGGTTAGACCTGAAAATCTTGATGGCAATGCAGGGTTAGAGGCTAATCAACCTACTGGAAAGGATATATGGGGTGTTAAGGAGGCCCAACATAAATGGCTAACAAAGCAAAGGAATGGGGGTCAGAGTTGGTTTCAACCTCAGAGATCCATACCTCAGGGAATCATACAACATAGGAGATTCCTGTACACAATGTTTTCCATTCATTGGGAACTGAGATTGCAAGCACTATCACGACAGGTGAAGGAAGCCTAAAGGGAATGACTATTGACCCCAGGGGGGATGGTTAAAGTTTTAAGCTGGAATACTAGGGGCCTTAATGGTCCCAATAAGCAGAAGGAAGTAAAACACTTCTACAACACTCAAGACGTAGGGTTGATTGGCCTTTTAGAAACTAGAATTAAAGCTAATAAAGTTGATAGTATTATTTCCAATTTGTTTGGGGGCTAGAAATACAGAAGTAATCATAGTACTTATTATAATGGTAGAATAGTGGTTGTTTAGAGACATGATTGGTATGATATGGTGGTAGAGAGTGAAAATTCACAGGACGTAACTTGCTCTGTCAAGTATAAACCAATACAACTTCAGTTTATGGCTACTTTTGTCTATGCTTTTAATACAAAAGAGGAGAGAAAACCTCTATGGGGCTATGTGGATCAGATTAGTCAAAATTGTTATATACCATGGGTGGTACTAGGACATTTTAATGCTTTCTTACACCAGGAGCACATGACAGGGGGTAACCCTGTTACTTTATTTGAGGTCCTAGATTTCCAAAGTTGTCTGGACAGAAGTGATCTTACTGAACTACCAAATAGTGGATGTACCTACACTTGGAGTGACAAACAATGTATCAACAAAGTATATTCTAGGATTGATTGGGTTTTTGTGAATGGAGAGTGGTCTGACAATATGCCATCTTGCAAGACTCAGTTTATGCTGGAAGGGGTTAGTGATCACTGTCCTGTGATAGTGGATTTAATACGGTTCAAACAGAGGAAGGTACATGCTTTCAAATACTGCAATTTATGAAGCCATCATCTTGACTTTTTGAAGCTGGTAGAGGAGGTTTGGAAGTGCCAAATTAGCTGGTAGAGGAGGTTTGGAAGTGCCAAATTGATGGATATATAATGTTCAAAGTAGTAAAGAAGCTCAAGCTCTTGAAAAAGGTTCTAAAGGAACTCCATTAGAAACATTATAACAATCTACTACAAGAGGTGAAGGAGGATAGGGAGAAGTTACAACAGGCTCAACTAGCTTTGCAACAATGTCCCGAGGATCACCTTGCACAGAAGATAGAACAGGAGATGAGAGTGAAGTTCAAGAAATCCTCTTGGCTTGATGACTTACTCTTGATGCAGAGAAGTAAAGCTACATAGATTAGGATGGGGGATGACTGCACAAAATATTTTTTCTATGTCATCAGACAAAGAAAACTCTTACAGACAATTACTCACATTAAGGATGATGGTGGTAATGAAATGACTGATCCAAATCAGATTGCTGAGGTTTTATTTTTGGATATTATTAGAAGCTATTAGGAGATAAGGGTGGGGCAAGAAGGAAAGAATGGACAAATTTCCTAAGAAATGGTCCAGTGTTGACCCTTGAACAACAGTGCTACTTGGTGAAGGAGTATACACCTGCAAAGGTAAAGAAGGCAATGTTTAGTATAAATATCAATAAGAGTCCAGGGCCAGATGGATATGTTGCTGGTTTCTTTAAGGCTGCATGGAGTGTGATGGGTGATGAAATCACTAGAGCAATGCTAGATTTCTTTAGCAATGGAAACTACTGAAGCAACTAAATACCACCATGATCACTTTGATTCCCAAAATTGCAAACCCTGAGCTGGCCAGTTAGTATAGACCAATCTCATGCTGTAATGTTATTTATAAATGTATCTCCAAGTTGGTGTATCAGAGATTGACTCAAATTTTGCCTTGTATGATAAGTAATACACAAGCTTCTTTTAATAAGGAGAGATCACTAATACAGAATGTCCTCATATGTCAGGATCTTTTAAGGCACTATAACAGGAAAAATGTTTCCCTAAGGTGTCTTTTGAAAATAGACCTTAGGAAAGCCTATAATATGGTCCAATAGGATTTTATTGATGAGATGTTGAGAGGGTATAGATTTCCCGATAAATTCAGACATCTGGTTATGGTGTGTGTAACTACTCCTAGATTATCTATCAAAGTGAATGGGGAAGGGTGTGGATAGTTTCAAGAGAAGAGGGGGTTGAGACAAGGTGATCCCATCTCACCCTTGTTGTTTTTCATGGTGATGGACTACCTCTCCAGAATTCATGCTAGAATGGGACAGTTACCTGATTTCAGGTTCCATCCTATGTGTAAGGATCAAAAGTTGATACATCTTACCTTTGCAGATGATCTAATGATCTTCTGTAAAGGTACTGAAGCTTCAGTAAGGAGAATTATGGAAGCCATTAATCACTTCTCTGATGTCACAAGACTAGAGGCCAATTCAGAAAAATCAAGTGTGTTCATAGCAGGTGTGGATGATAATATTAAGCAGTCAATTCTGGCAATCACTGGGTTCAATGCTGGGACTTTTCCAATGAGATTTTTGGGCCTGCCTCTATCTCTAAAGAAATAGAGCAAGATGGAATGCTATCAACTAAGTGTGAACATTACTTAGAAGATTAAAGATGTTTCTTGTAGACATCTCTCCTATGCAGGGAGGCTGCAGGTTATCAACTCTGTGCTATTTTCCCTGCATAATTTCTGGGGGGCTATTTTTATTATGCCACAAAGTGTTGTTAAGGAAGTTGATAAAAGATGTAGAGAATTTCTCTGGGGTGGAACTGAGGGAAACATGAAAACTTCAATGGTTTCTTGGGATACTGTCTGCAGGACAAAGCAACAGGGTGGACTTAACATAAAAAATTGTAAAGTATGGAACATGGCCTCAATTGGAAAGTTAATTTGGTTAATTCTGCATAGAAAAGAAGACATGTGGGTCAAATGGATACATGAGATTTATATGAAAGAGGAAGATTTTTGGGCTTATAATCCAGGGCAGGATACAAGTTGGTATTGGAGGAAAATACATGGTCTAAAAAAGGAGAATATGTTTTGACTGGTAATGGGAAATATTCTTTTTCTATGGGATATGACTCATTAATGGGTAGTAAACCAAAATGAGAGGATGCTAGGATGGTGTTGTCACGACCCAACCCGTCGTGAGTGGCACCCACCCAACCCCCGGATGAGCGAACCAATAGAGTTCAACCCTTGTCTAGACTAACAGCCTAAAACCAATAACATAAAGTAAACTAGCAATCAAAACAATTCAAAAACTAATCATAATCATTATCCTGCGGAAAATACCTCCTAGGAACTGAAAATCATTGTACCAAATATCAATACCAACTATCTAGAATATGGGGATGCAACACCAAAAGATAAAATGAAGTAGTTTTAAGTCCAAAACAAATGGACTGAAACTCTAAGAATAACCCAAGGTAGCTCGAAACAAGCAACTCACCCTTGAAAGTCAGAATCGCCGGTGCTAAATGCAAGGTCGCGTCTCAGTCGCTGGTAGATTTATTGTACTCACCAAAGACAAGCAAGTGCAGTATCAGTACACCACCATTGTGTACTGGTAGGATCAATAGCCAGTTTTCAAGTAAACAACATATATAACAGTACAACATATTCAAGTAAATATATGGAAAACATGCAACAAGTATACATGCCCTAGACTACAAGTCTCTACCTACCTTGTCCCAGCAAGAAATCCATCTCTTACAGTACTATACCACAAACATGAGCCATTAACTATACCTTTCCTTATAGCCCAGACCCACCCTGGAATCCCCTCTAGACACATACCAAAAGTAATGCTTTAACCCGGCCTAAACCAAGACCAACACAACAGTTATACAAAGTTCCCAGCCACTCAAGGACCACCAGCAAAGCACCTTTAAATAGACAACCCGGTCCACTCACGGAACCAATATTAGCCAATGCAATACAATAATCAATGAAACAATGCAAGATACAATAAAGTAAACCCGTACTAGGCGTGGTACCCATGTCAACCAAATGTTATACCCGTACCAGGAGTGGTACCCGTGCCAACCATTTGTTATACCCGTACAAGGCGTGGTACCCGAGCCAACCGAATGTCAACAACCACAGTCAATATATGAACACACACAACTTGTAAAACCAACAAGTAAACACCATTCAATCACAGACTGTAAACATGAACCTATACATTCCACACGATTTCCCTAAGCAATGTAATGCATACAATCACTTAGACATAAGTACACGAATATACACATTCACAAAAAATCATAAGCCATCACCTACCTCGAAATATTCCAAGCTCTATTCGACGCGAGCTTTCCCGTGTTCCGGATTCCTCTCTCGTTCTTGGTATAAAAACAACACACAGTACATATAATTAACACAAAAGGCCTGTACATTACCCGAATTATACCAAATTCCCAAACCCCAGGCCACCCATGATCATCCCACCCTTTTCTCGGGCTTTTCCACCGTTAATTCTCCTACTTATATCATTTTTTATGGATAAAACAGGGAATTAAACAACCTATGATCATAATAATGTACTTTAATCTATACCCAAGAACACACATGCTTAGAATCCCCTTCCTTCCCCGAATTCCACCATCCCTAGGTTATTCGAACCTTTCCCCAAATTCCCTCTTAGCAATTCTACCGCATAGGAAACGTAATACAATGATTGGGGAACGAAAACCTTACCTTAGGGAAGGATTTTGACGGAAAAAGGAAGAAAAACACCTGGAATCTCCTAGCCCTTCTCCCAAAGCGAACTTGTGAAAAACTGAATGTTTTAGGAGTTGTTTCTGCATTAAAATTCTGTCGGCCCGCTATAGCGGTCCCCGCTCCGCTATAGTGGTCCCGCTATAGCGATAGGTTACCGCTATAGCGGTCTTAAGTAGGTCTACCGCCCTTTGACCGCCGCTATAGTGGTAATTTCTACCGCTATAGCAGTGGCTGCTATCGCACCTGACCGCAGTCATCATGGAAAAAATATCTGGAAATCTGCCAGTTTTTGGCCATTTCACAACACACCTATTTCCCGCGATGTCCTGAAATAACCCTTTTATGTCAAACGCGATTTCGAGAATTCTATTTACCCAAATGTGATTCTGAAAAGTCCCTCGGACTCCTTTATGTCTTGGCTACGTGGAAAACTAGCTTAATCCAAGACATGTAAACCCATCTTTACCCAGATTTCCCTAGAATCTACCTTACTCCAAAACCAGCCGAGGCTAGCCTAGACCAGAATTTTAAATTCCTAAACCCGAAGTTTTCTAACTATAAAACTTGGCACGATGGAACTACCCATAACAACGGATCCGGTCGTTAAAACAAATACTAATTTACCCATTGTTCAATCCCGAATGATCAAACCCAAAATTATGAAAATAAAAGGAAGGAAGTGTAGTACCTGAATCCTTAAACAATAGAGGGTACTTATCCCGCATGTCCTTCTCGGTTTCCCAAGTGGCTTCCTTAACTGGATGATGCTTCCACTGAAACTTCACCATATCAATCACCTTTGTCCTCAACCTCCGAATATCCCGAGCAAGAATCAAAACTGGTTCTTTCTCATAACGAAGATCCTTATCAAAAAGTATCTCATCCCACTTGATGATGTAATCCCCATTCCTATGGTATCGCTTTAGCATGGATACATGAAATACCGGATGGACGCCCGACAAACTAGGTGGAAGTGCTAACTTGTAAGCCACTGGCCCAACAATTTCAAGCACTTCAAATGGACCGCTGAACCGAGGGCTAAGCTTGCCTTTCTTACCAAACCGCATAACCCCTTTCATGGGTGATACCTTTAACAATAACTTCTCACCAACCTGAAAGTCCATGTCCCGGACCTTACGATCTGCATACTCCTTTTGCCTGCTTTGAGCAGCCAACAACTTGGTCTGTATGCCCCTTACCTTTTCCTGCGCTTCCTTCACTAAGTCTACGCCCAGAGGCTTCACATCACCTTCCTCATACCACCCAACTAGTGATCTTCAGTTCCTACCATACAGGGCCTCGAACGGTGCCATATCAATACAGGAGTGGTAGCTATTGTTGTATGAGAATTCGCACAATGGTAGAAACTGGTCCCAATGACCCCCGAAGTCCATCACACATGCTCTCAGCATGTGCTCCAATACCTGGATCGTCCTTTCCGACTGAATATTAGTCTGAGGGTGGAAGGCTGTGCTAAAGGTAAGTTGTGTACCCAACTCTTCATGTAACTTGCCCTAGAATTTAGAAGTAAACTGTGTACCCCTGTCTGAAATGATGGACAGTGGTACCCCATGTAGTCTCACCATCTCTTTCACGTAGATCTTAGCCAATTGTTGTAATTGTAGTCTACCCTGACCGGAATGAAATAAGAGGACTTGGTCAACCTGTCAATAATGACCCAAATTGAGTCATATTTCTCCAATGTCTTGGGAAGACCCACCACGAAATCCATGGCTATCCTTTCCCATTTCCACTCTGGAATGGGCATTCTCTGAAGTAGTCCTACAGGTTTCTGATGTTCATACTTTACCTGCTGGCAGTTCTGACATTTGGACATAAAATCCACTATGTCCCTTTTCATCCCGGGCCACCAGTAACGTTGCCTCAAGTTCCTGTACATTTTGGTCACACTCGGATGAATTGAGTACCGCGAACCATGAGCTTCTGCCAAGATTTTATGTATCATATCATCCACCCAAGGAACATAAAATCCTCTCCCTAAAATGCAACACTCCACCAAAGTCTAATATGATGTCTTTGGACTCCCCAGATATTACCTTACCTCGCAACTTACCCAGTTTTGGATCCTGAAACTATTTTCCCTTTTTTTCCTCTATGAAGGTGGACTTGACCTCAATGTTGGCCAACAACCCACCTTGATCTGAAACACCCAAGTGCATGAACTTGGCCTCCAAAGCCCGAATCTCCTTAGCCAATGGTCGTTTGGATGCCCACAAACAAGCCAAGTTACCCATGCTAACAGTTTTCTGGCTCAATGCGTCTGCCACCACATTAGTCTTACCAGGATGGTACTAAATTGTCACATCATAATCCTTCAATAACTCCATCCATCTCCTCTGTCTCTGATTCAAATCCTTCTGAGTGAAAACATGCTACAGACTGTGATGATCTGTGAATACCTCACACTTGACACCATAAAGATAGTGTCTCCAGATTTTCAATGCAAAAACCACCGCTGCCAACTCTAAATCATGAGTCCGGTAATTCCTCTCATGCACCTTTAACTCCCTGGATGCATAGGCTATCATATTCCTATCCTGAATCAACACAGCACCCAAACCAGAATGTGAAGCATCACAGTAAACAACAAAGTCTTTACCTTCAACCGACAAGGACAAAATAGGGGCTGTGGTCAAAAGTGTCTTGAGCTTTTGAAAGGTCTCCTCGCACTTGTCAGACCACACGAATGGTAACTCCTTCTGTGTCAGCTTGGTCAGGTGAGTAGCAATAGAAGAAAAAATCGTAACAAACCTTCGATAGTACCTCGCGAGCCCAACAAAACTCCTCACCTCGGTCATAGAGCTAGGCCGAACCCAACTCTTGTCTGCCTCAATTTTCTGGGGATCCACTATCACCCTTTTTTCTAACACTACATGCCCCAATAATGCCACAGAAGTCAACAAAAACTCACACTTAGTGAATTTTGCATAAATCTTTTGGTGCCTCAAGATATCCAGCACAGTAAAAAGATGATTAGCATGATCCTGCCTACACTTAGAGTAGATCAAAATATCATCGATGAACACGATAATGAAGTAATCCAAGTAAGACTTAAACACCCCATTCATCAAACTCATGAATGCTGCCGACGCATTGGTCAAACCAAATGACATTACTAGAAACTCATAATGTCCATACCGAGTCCGAATAGCAGTCTTCGAAATATCCTCATTCCTGGGCGTCTTGGCTAAAGCCTTAGCCTGCCCCGCTTATCTAACTCCCTCAATCTTCTTCACATAATCCACCACATCATTAAATCCCTTTCCCGAAGAAGTCATATGCACCGACAGTACCTGCAGTTCACTTTTCAGACCCTTGACAAATAACCGGACCCGTTCTTCCTCGGTACCCAACATCTGTGTAGAAAAACGAGACAACACATAGAACTTAGCCTCATATGCTAAGACTGACATGCTACCCTGCTCCAAGTTCAGAAACTCATCCTTCTTCTAGTCCCTCAAAGTACGGGGAATGTACTTCTCTAGAAATAACGCGTGGAACTGCTCCAAAGTCAGTGGAGGTAGAATAGAAGACCGATATTCAACATGAGACCTCTACCACTGCTTCGCATCACCCTGCAGCTGAAAAGTGACAAACTCCACCCTATGCTGACGTACAATACCCAATTTGTGCAACCTCTCATGGCAAACCAGGATGAACTCATAGGCATCCTCCTTGTCTGTACCCTGAAACATCGGAGGTTTCAGATTAAGGAACTTAGTCAGCATCTCATGCTCATTACCTGTCATCACTGCGCCTAGCATTGGCCTGAGGAGATCATTTGTGCCCAAAGCTGCATCCATACTTGGTGTAGTAGTAGTCGCTGGCTGAGTATCCAAGGCCTGATTTGCATAAGCTGCGGGTATGGTTCCAGCACCAACCAACCCACTCAGAATATCCCACGCCTGCTTAAAACCTTCCGGTGTCATAGTAGGAAGGCCTACACCCCAACCGGTGCCGCCTCCTCTTGAGCCCCTCCATCCTCTACAACTAATATTTCTACATCGTAAGCCACATGATCCTGAGGTAGGGGAGGGGTTACCTCACGTGCAGCAGCAACTCGAGCTCCACCTCTGGTGGGTGCGGCTTCAGCTCATCCCCTGCCCCTTACCCTACCTCTGCCATGAACTGCCGGGCCACTACTGGGACTGCTGGCCTTGATCCATTATTCCTTGTAGTGACCATCTGCGGACAGAAGAGTGAACGAGGTTAGATACCAATTTTTATCACCAGATACCAATTGGAATCAAGTTATAGCACGAAGGAAAGAAGGAAGAGATAGTTTTTCCTAAATCCCCATAGCCTCTCGAAGAAAAGTACGGACGTCTCCGCACCATTCCGCAAGACTCTACTAGACCTTCTTGGTACAATGAGACAAACAAACCTAGGCTCTGATACCATCTTTGTCACGACCCAACTCGTCTTGAGTGGCACCCACCCAACTCCCGCATGAGAGAACCAATAGAGTTCAACCCTTGTCTAGACTAACAACCTAAAACCAATAACAAAAAGTAAACTCGTAATCAAAACAATTCAAAAACTAATCATAATCATTATCCTGCGGAAAATCCCTTCTAGGAACTGAAAGTCATTGTACCAAACATCAATACCAACTATCTAGAATACGGGGATGCAACCCTAAAAGATAAAATGAAGTAGTTTTAAGTCCGAAACAAATGGACTGATACTCTAAGAATAACCCAAGGTAGCTCAAAACAAGCAGCTCACCCTTGAAAGTCAGAATCGCCGGTGCTAAATGTGAGGTCGTATCTTAGTCGCTGGTAGATTTTCTGTACTCACCAAAGACAAGCAAGTGCACTATCAGTAAACCACCACTGTGTACTGGTAGGATCATGAGCCAGTTTTCAAGTAAACAACATATATAACAGTACAACATATTCAAGTAAATATATGGAAAACATGCAACAAGTATACATGCCCTAGACTACAAGTCTCTACCTGCCTTGTCCCAGCATGAAATCCATCTCTTACAGTTCTATACCACGAACATGAGCCATTAACTATACCTTTTCGTCTAGCCTAGACCCACCCTGGAATCCCCTCTAGACACATACCAAAAGTAATGCTTCAACCCAGCCTAAACTAAGACCAACACAGTAGTTATACAAAGTTCCCGGCCACTCAAGGACCACCAGCAATAGCACCTTTAAATAGACAACCTGGTCCACTCACAAAACCAATATCAGCCAATGCAATACAATAATCAATGAAACAATGCAAGATGCAATAAACTAAACCCGTACCAGGCGTGGTACCCATGCCAAACGAATGTTATACCCATACCAGGCGTGGTACCCGTGCCAACCATTTGTAATACCCATACCAGGCGTGGTACCCGAGCCAACCAAATGTCAACAACCACAATCAATATATGAACACACATAACTTGTAAAACCAACAAGTAAACACCGTTCAATCACAGACTGTAAACAGTAACCTAGACATTCCACATTACTTCCCTAAGAAATGTAATGCATACAATCACTTAGACATGAGTGCACGAATATACACATTCACAGAAAATCATAAGCCATCACTTACCTCGAAATGTTCCAAGCTCTATTCGACCTGAGCTTTCCTGTGTTCTGGATTTCTCTCTCGTTCTTGGTCTAAAAACAACACACATTACATATAATTAACACACAAGGCCTGTACATTACCCAGATTATACCAAATCCCCAAACCCCAGGCCACCCATGATCATCCCACCCTTTTCCTGAGCTTTTCCACCATTAATTCTCCTAGTTCTATCATTTTTTACAGATAAAACAAGGAATTAAACAACCTATGATCATAATAATGGACTTTAATCCATACCCAAGAACACACATACTTGGAATCCCCTTCTTTCCCCGAATTCCACCATCCCTAGGTTATTCTAACCTTTCCCCAAATTCCCTTTTAGAAATTCTATCGCATAGGAAACGTAATACAAAGATTGGGGAACGAAAACCTTACCTTAAGGAAGGATTTTGATGGAAAAAGGAAGAAAAACTCTTGGAATCGCCTAGCCCTTCTCCCAAAACGAACTTGTGAAAAAAGAATGTTTTAGGAGCTGTTTCTGCATTAAAATCCCATTGGCCTGTATAGCGTCCCCTCTCCGCTATAGCGACAGGCTACCGCTATAGCAGTCTTAAGTAGGTTGACCGCCCTTTGACCGCCACTATAGCGATAATTTCTACCGCTATAGTGGTGGACACTATCGCGCGTGACCGCGCTCATCACGGATAGAATGTTCGGAAATCTACCAGTTTTGTCCATTTCATAACACACCTATTTCCCCCGACGTCCTGAAATAACCCCTTCACGTCAAACGCGATTTCGGGAGTTCTATTTACCTAAATGCAATTCTGAAAAGTCTCCCGGACTCCTTTATGTCTTGGCTACGTGGAAAACTAGCTCAATCCAAGACACCTAAACCTATCTTTACCTGGATTTCCATAGACTCTACCTCGATCCAAAACTGGCCGAGGCTAGCCTAGCCCAGAATTTCAAACTCCCAAACTCGGAGTTTTCAAACTCTAAAACTTGGCACGATGGAACTACCCGTTGTTGACACCCAATTTTGACCTCCGTATACCTCTCACGGGCTGTTATTTTACTAGTTATTCTTATTTTTTAAACTTAATTTTCCTCGCGTATTGCTTTTATTTACTAAATAAATCATGTATTTTATCGTCGTCTTGACAGTTTTTAAATTCGTATGCAATTTACAAATATATAATTTATTTCTTAATTATTACTATTTTATCATAAATTTTGTATAATATTACATGTCATTAATTTTACGTATAATATATATACATAATTAATTTTAAATAAAATTCTTTGCTTGATAACTATCGTCAGTTATTATTTTATCTATTAAATTATATATACGTAGTATTTTATTTATTAAAAAGCAGCCTAATTTCAATTTTCTTCCCAATTTATTTAAATTCTAGCCTCCTTTTATTCAATTTATTTCAATTCTAGCCTAAAATTGAGTCAATTTGGACTCAATTTCAAATGACCAATGTCAATTTCAACTGCCTAAACCTATTTAATCTATTTCGGATACGCCTGACTTGCTCCGCCTGACCCGCATTAAGATTGAATCTCAACCGTTGATCTGATACGATCAACGGCTGAGATCAGCTCCCATTATTCTTTCCTTTTACATTATACTCCCCCCCCAAAACCCTAACACCATTTTCCAAAACCAGCGGCCACCCTCCATCTCACTCTCCTCTCTCTCTAAAATCCCTCCGCCCACCTCACTTCGCCATCGCCACCCCCGCCGCTCCGGCGCTCAACCAACTAACACCACCCTTCTCCCTCCACCACTCTCCCCTTAACCCTACACTCTCTTTTCACACGTCGACAGGTGGCGGCCCACCAAAAACGACTCCAACCACCACCATCTCCGACCAGAAAAACCACCACCAAAACCCTCCACAGCCATCGTTCTTCCTTTCCCCCTCTCATTTCTCCTCTTTCTCCTCCGTCGGAGCCGCCGATGAAGCAGCGGTGCGTACCGCTTCCATTTTTGGTGTTTGACCGGCGAAACTCCACCACCTCCGATCAACCAAAGACCGACCAAACCCCCACAGTCGCCACCACCTCCGCCGCTGGCAAGCTGCTAGCCGCGGCGGTCCGACGAAACCCTCACCCCCAAAACCCAAAGGTTTTTGCTTTTCTCCGATGAACGGCGGAGGACTCCGACGAGCCATACAACGAATCTGGTAAATCCAATTGAGATCTGACTTGGAATTCATTTTTTTTTGTGCTCGAGCGTATCGTCTTTCACGGTAACAGGTTCTGAGATTTAAAACCCTATTATGAGTGTTTATGCATGGTCGTTTAATTTTATTTGGGTTTGGCTGCCTATTACGATATGTGGAAAATTATGATTCTTACAATTCTGAAAATTCGATCATGAGTTTACTTTGTCGCTAGATCTATGTCTAAGTGTGTTTGGTTATCATGTTGTATTTCAAGTGTGAAATGTGGCCTGTGATTCATACGGTGTCATTGGGTTGACCAATTTTGTTCGACATGTTGTATTGGGTTCAAAGATAGCCTATATTCATGCCAAATGGTAACTCCTTATCTTGATTCACGATTTCTTGTTTGTGTAAACTCCGTGACTAAGTTCCGATTAGTATTTGTCTATTCATATCCCTCTGTGCTCAACAAATACTGATTGTGATTTTACTATTAATTCTCTGTTAGGTTCAATTTTGGTTAATGATTCTGTGTTAGTGCTTTCTTAATTTGAAATACAATAGTTATAGTCAGTATGTTTTCCTTTCTTACATGATTCCATGACAAGATCTGTATCCCGTTTATAGCAGGTTAATTTGTGAGTTCCATGATTGATTCCAATTGATGAATAATCAGCCTTAGTACTTGTTTATTCACGGTAAAGCTTTGATTGTTTCATATATTATTAATTCGAGTACTTGATTTTGGGAAAGGATTTTTGTATTGATAACTTGGTTACCTGTTTAATTATGGTAAAGTGTTGACTCGTTTTACCCATAATTGACAGCTACTGGTCTATTTATGCTTAGAAAATAAAATCAGACCCATTTTTGTATTCTGATTGATCCTGTGTTTTAATTAAGGTAAAGTTTCTCTTTGTTTGATTTCTCTTTATTCTGGTATAACTTTATCTATTCTCTTCTTTATGGTAAATTGGTGATTAATTGATTTAGCTATTGTAATTAAGGAAAAGATTTACCTTGATTCACTCTTTGAATTATTCCCTTCCTCTAATTGAGTCCCTTACTTTCATTATAAAAACAGCCTTCTTTTTCATTCACACTCAGACTTTGCACTCATATTGACTACTCTCATATTGTTAAAAGACTCTCTACTGTGAACAAAATTGTTGATTGCTAAGTGTTGGATTTCAAATTTCTCTTATTGTTTACTGCAAACCGGTATGTCTCTTAATTCGTATACATAATTTATGAGTTTGATAGAAAGCATGACTATAGGAGTTTAAAGCTAATAACTTATTGCCTACTTGATTATGTGATCCAAACTGCCACTACTTGTAGATCATGTATTAGTTATATATGTTACTGCCATGATTCTTTCTTGCTATTTTTCTGGTATATGTTGTGTGGAACAGAGAGGGCCTTAAACATATCATAAACCTTGACATGGGCAATGCCTAGAACCCTTGAGGTTCTCATGAAACTTTGCGATGTGAGGGATTAGTATTAGAAATCGTTATAGGCTCCTTTGCATTTTTGTATATTTATCTTTAACAGGTTCTTTGCTAGCATTTGGTTGGGACCTTGAAGAGTTGCCAGGATTTGGGAGTCTCCATGCTTTAGATCTGTTTATTTTATTTTTCATTCATTTATTTGGCTTGTAATATTTTGTATAAACTTCGATAAATAATAAGATACATTAGGGGTGCAACGGGGGAGGGGCAAACTACGTGCTACTTGCTTAATCGTAAACCATAGAAATTATGCCTATAGGATTTCTGTTGATATCATTTATTAGAAATTATGCCTATAGGAGTGTATTAATATCGTTTGTAAGAAATCATGTTTTAGGTTTTAAAATACGCTTTGTCTTTTAAAAAATCAAAAATCGTGCTTATATGATATTTCTGTTTCAACATGTTAAATATAATATTATTTACCTAGAAACCATGCTTATAGGCTTAAAACTGTTTTCAGTTGTGAAACCATGCCTAAGAGTCAAATCCGTTTTAGCATATTAAAGTCATTTTCAGCATGTTTAAGTCTGTTAAATTTAATTCAGCATATTAAAGCCAGTTTCAGCATGTTTAAATCTGTCAAATTAAATTCAGCATATTAAAGTCAGTTTCAGCATGTTTAAATCTGTTAAATTTAATTCAGCATATTAAAGTCAGTTTCAGCATGTTTAAATCTGTTAAATTTAATTCAGCATATTAAAGTCAGTTTCAGCATGTTTAAATCTGTTAAATTTAATTCAACATATTAAAGCCAATTCAACATGTTTAAATCTGTCAAATTTAGTTCATCATATTAAAGCCATTTTCAGCATGTTTAAATCTGTCAAATTTAAGTCAGCATATTTAAAATCAGTCTTAGTATATTAAATGGTTGTCGTTTATGGACTTAAGTTAGTTTCAGCATGCTAAATAATTAGAAGCTTTGTTCATAGGACTCTCATTAAACGACTTGCTCATAGGATTAATTAATGAATGTTTTGTACGTTTTCATCGCTAGATATCATGCTACATAAAGTGTTAATTGTACGAATTGTGAGGCCTATGTGAGATCATTTATGTGCTACTTGTTTTTTCAGTCCATGTATGTTTTGATTGACGTTAATCCCGAGTCTAATTAAGTAGCCTTGGAATCTTAATGTCTAGACCCATATCCAAAATAGTAGTCCAATGCCTCTTGGACATTAAGTGGAACGAGTAGGCATACTAGGGTACGATAGACATTTCTCATTTCTTTAGTACGCACTTAGGTAAAATAATCTTAATAACCAACTTAGGTGGGTATATAGATGGATATGATGGAAATCGACCCGACCAGAATACTACAATGTCTTTGGAATTGTCTTCGATAATAAGCCGGGCGCTGATCCGAATAGGTTAGAATTAACCTAGGTTTGTTTCTTTCCATCTGTTTGGGGTAGTTAACTAAGTCACTTAGTAATTAAGTTATCTTCTTTATATCATTGTGTAAATTCTATTCTCTCGCTTATCTCTTCTTATTTACTTGTTCATGTATTTTAATTGTGATTCACGCCTATTTCTTTCTCACTTAGATTTATTAATAATTTAATTAGAGCCTAACTTATCTGTTTCTTTTAAAAATAAGTTTTTTTACTTGAATTTATTAACCGACCTTTGTTTATCATAATTTCCCACATAAATAATGAATCCGGTAGGGATCCACATTTGTGGACCTCGAAAGGTGCTTGACACCTTCCTTTTGAGGTAACTTGAACCCTTACCCGATTTCTGGTGACGCAGACTTAAAATTTAATTTAATTATAATCAGTTAGATGGTGCCCTAACGCGCCTTTAATTCGTTAGGTGGCGACTCTTCACTCTTTTCCATCCAAAAAGAGTTGTCACGTCGATGACCCATCTTTTCGCGAGAAAAAATGGGGCGCGACAGAATGCGACTCTGCTGGGGATGCTTAGGTTCTAACCATTACGGATTTTATGTTATGTGGGAATTTTTGTTACCTTATTTTATTTAAAAAATGTTTTCTCTTCCTAATTAATTTCGTTATTCTTATTTTTTCATGTTTAGCTTGCTCTTTTGTCAAATTACTTGTGATTCTTTATTAATTTGTTTACTTGCTTTTTTCTTTACTGCTCTCATTAACTGTTCAATACGTTACTTTCCTTTTTTATATGCTACATGTTATCGCTTTTCATAATTGGCATTCCGTTCATACTTCCCCCACTTGGGAGCTTTACACTTTCACACACCATACACGTGAGTTGTGCCTTTGCACTTCTCCAAAATTCTTTCAAACACCCATTTTAAAGAGTTGGCATAGACGTGGGGTGAGCGGATAGTTTTGCTACCGTGTGACCACGTGCCTCCTCGCATAGGAAAACCTTGAGTCTGTGTTCATCCAAATCTTGGAAACCTAAGATAGTGTTGTGCCCACCCCTTATACTTAACTCATGCATGTATTAACTATAAATGGGTGTTCGTGACACCAGAATGATGCATATATTTATTTGCTATGTGTAATCTTTTATGTTTACGTTATCATTCTTGTCTTAGCCTATCCCTTACTCTTAGAATTTCAAGCTTTAGGTGACGTCAAAATTCATTTATTTGCACTTAATGCAAGTAATTTTATAGTACCGTACCTTTTTTCTTTAGGCCCAAATCATACAATCTTAGGGCCTAGTCAAACCCTCCTTTATTCTAACGTTATGATTTGAGCTTGTCCTCTAAAAATCTTCTTTTGACATGCAAATCATCTCTTGATTTGATCTATTCCTTGATAGGATATTCCAGACCCCTTTCTAACCTCTTAGGGTAATTTGTTACCTTTATAATATCCTTGACTCCTCGCGTTCTACATGGACATATTATTTTCTCTGTCAAAATCTTATTTATTTGGGTCCATATTTCATCGTAAGTTTGACTTTCAATCGTCAATATTTGATGTTTGTGTCAACTTTCAACTCTCGCAACTTTTGAGTTGTATAGATCCCTCATAACCTTAATTCAATTATGAATAAATCATAATCTGTTACTCAGATAAATAAGGCATTCCACTCTATGACTCCATAATATTGTTCTTCATAAGATATTTTCTTTCGTGCATTCCTCCTTTGTTAATCATGAGTCTACTTCTCTTAAGGTTGAACGTTAGATGAAAAGAATAATGCTGAGAGAGCTCTAGTGTTCAACAATAATCGACCTTGTTCATACTACGACTCCTTTGTCTCTTAAGTTTGCATCCTAGTATCGTGCCAAACTTTCAAAATCATAAGTTTTGTTACTATCATAAATTTTGTGCAAAGCTCAAATCTCTGCGTTTAAATCACTCTTTAAATTTTAATTCTCGTCCATTTTGGGCGTCCTTTATTTTTAGTATCATTATCATTATTATTATTCAATGTTTCAAGCTTGTGTATGCTACATGATAATTTTATTTGTGTTTAATTTATTTTTTCCTCAAAGGTTGTCTAGCGTTTGAACATCGATTCGACTAAGAATCTGCAATATGACAAATATGCTCAGTATTCGAAAGAAAGCTAGTCTTCTTCCTGCTAGCTCCAAGCAAAATACTTTTTGGACTATATCTCCTCTCTCCGTCCCTACTCATACACTCCCTGAACAAATATCTTCAGCCCACTTTGATCGTGGTAATTTACCGAGCATGATTATGTCTGGCGAAGATGAGAACAACAAGCTAGGTACATTGCAAAAAAGGATTCATGATTTAGAGGAGAGGGTGGATGAAAAATTACGCTCTGAAAATGTTTATGACCTGAGGTATAAGAAATTATGTCTACATCCAGGAATTGAATTACCGCTAGGGTACAATATTTCAAGATTCAATGTGTTTGATGGGCATGGAGATCCAATCACACATCTCAAGGATTATTCCAGCAGATTGGTTGGAACAGGACATAACGAGGCTCTTCTTATGAGGTTATTTATTCACAGTTTATCGGGAATAACACTCACATGGTATGTCAAACAAAACTTTGACAAATGGTATTCGTGGGAAGATATGGCTCGAGACTTTGTAGAACAATATAAGTTCAACATTAAGGCCGATGCAACTATGCTAAATTTGCTCGGATTAAGAAAATTGAATCACAAGTCTTTTGAGGAATATGTAACACGATGGAGATTAGAAGCTTCTAAAGTGCGTCCTTCAGTACCTGAAGAAGAATTGGTATAAACCTTCATAAGATCACTCGATGGTGTATATTACGAATCATTATACTTCGCAAGTATTCAAAGCTTTGATAATATGATTCGAATTGGGAAAGAATTATAATATGGCATTTAGACGGGGAAAATCAATGATGTATCTACAATACAAGCCGCCTTTCAAACATCGAAGAGCTCACAGGATGAAAAATGAAATAAGATATTGACCCCTATACCTCAAACACAATATGATCAAAATTCTGAACAAGTCCACGCCATTTTTGATAAACGTCCCCAGTCTTATAACCCACAAAGTTCTCCAGAGGTGTATCAGGCACCCGATTCTTCTCCACAAAAAGGGAGAAAACCTCACACCTTTACTCCTTTAACGGAAACTTTGTCGAGTATATTTCAAAGATTGTGGGTTCAAGGAGTGTTGAAACCAATAAGGGGATGGATTCCTAGGTACTCATCTCCGTATTTTGATCCATCTAAAAGTTTTGTTTATCACTCAAATATTCAAGGTCATGATATCGAGGAATGTTCAGCATTGAGGCACAAAATTCAGACTCTGATTGAGAAGGGCAAAATAAAAGTGCAAAGATCACTAAACAGTAATCCTTCCATGATAAATGCAGTCATTGTTCAAGGTGATCCAACAAAAATATTTTCAAAACATTTAACAAGGAAGCGCAAGCTACATCAAAGGAATTGACGAGAACAAGACTCTCATATGCAAAGTGTTATTATCCTCTATTTGTCCGTCTTATGATCAATAAACTTTTTCTGCTTTTATTCACTCTCTTTAGTATTCCTGAACTACATTTGACCTAATTTACATTTGGATATGTAGGCAGCTCATTATTGGGTTCGGTCTTAATCTAATAAAAATTTCTTCTCCTTTCACTTTCAAACCGGATTGGCCTAAATTCTTTTAATCTGACAAGCGGCCAATAATATCATGATGCAGATTCAAAATTAGGATCGTGATGGTCAAGCGCAAGACAACCATATCTTTTGTGCTAATATTATTCTTTGAGTGAAGCAGGAATACATGACTTTTTACATGAAAATATTGTCTGAGTTTTGAGAAACCTTAAAAATTCTACAAGGAGGCAATCTTTTGATATGGGAAGACCTGCATAAAGTATTTTATTTTAAACTGGGGCAGAAATTTTTTGAGAAGTCCTCAAAAATTTTACCAAAATACATGGCGAGCTCAAATTCACAGAATCAAAACAATGCAAAGAGACAAAGACAAGTTAAGGTACGTGTCAATCTCACCTTTTAAAACTTACAACTTTTCTTTGAATGCAGGAATAACAAGTGTAAATCACAAATTATTTTCGCAATCAAGAAAAATCGTCACCAAGAGATGCTCTGCTTCCTCTCGCATCTGACGCCAAGGCTAAGATGTTCTATCCTTATACTTCCGAATTATACTACTTTTGGCCACTAAATACTTGAATTGAGCCACTAGCATTTAGTTAAGCTATTTTTGATCCATTGAATATGGAAATCAGATTATTATTGCTACTAAATAATTAAATTGTGTTATTACTGAGCTACTAATATGTAGGCTCGTTCACCTTACAAAGGACACCAAAGGTTGGTCCGCCTTACAAATGGGACACCAAAGGTTGGTCCGCCTTACAAATGGGACACCTTAGTCTTGTCCACCTTACAAATGAACATTCAGGATCTTCCGCCTTACAAATCGGACACCTTAGGCTTGTCCGCCTTACAAATGAACATTCAGAATTATTCGCCTTACAAAGGAATACTTCAGGATTGTCCGCCTTACAAATGAACATTCAGGCTCGTTCGCCTTACAAAGGAACACTTCAGACTTGTTCGCCTTACAAATGAACGTTCAGGCTCATTCGCCTTACAAAGAAACATTTTAGGCTCATTCACCATACAAATGAACATTCAGGCTTGTTCACCTTACAAATGAACATTCAGGATCGTTCGCCTTACAAACGTACACTTAGGCTCGTTCGCCTTACAATAAGACATCTTCTTTTGGACCTACAAAATATATAAATTATTTTTTTTCCTTACGTACTAACATCCACATGTTTAACAACTGATGATTTCTCTTTAAAGGTTTAAACTGGGGCAGAATTTTTGAGGTTCCTCAAAAATACTGCAACAACATAAAGCGATAAGCTTTCTCACCTCTTCTCTTCATTATTATTATTTATTACTATTTTGCGCCACATTAGTCAATACTTCTCTATATTAATGAGCTAACAATTTTATCTAGTTGTGCAGGCAAGAAAAGAAACGGCTAAGAGAAATTCTTCAAAGCATAATTCTTTATTTGAAAATCATATTCCCATTCTATTTTGCTCATACTCTGACCTTGTCAACTCATGCCAACTACGTCTTCGTCCAGAAGTTCGGTTGTATATCTTCTCTAGAAGCCTCGTTCTTTTCTAAATCTAGAACTACACATGGCCTGATTTCCATAAAAACAGGGATATGTAGGCGACTTGAAAACCGAAGTCGGCCACAACTCTTTTATAATCCCCCCTTGTTTCTCCGATTTCGAAGAACTACGCCTCCGATCGGACAAAATTGGCTACTAAGTCAACGTTCCTTGCCCGATAATTCATCCTTCATTCTCGAGCAAGGAAGGGGCAGCTGTTGACACCCAATTTTGACCTTCGTATACCTCTCACGGGCTGTTATTTTACTAGTTATTCTTATTTTTTAAGCTTAATTTTCCTCGCGTATTGCTTTTCTTTACTAAATAAATCATGTATTTTATCGTCATCTTGACAGTTTTTAAATTCGTATGCAATTTACAAATATATAATTTATTTCTTAATTATTACTATTTTATCATAAATTTTGTATAATATTACATGTCATTAATTTTACGTACAATATATATACGTAATTAATTTTAAATAAAATTCTTTGCTTGATAATTATCGTCAGTTATTATTTTATCTATTAAATTACATATACGTAGTATTTTATTTATTAAATAGCAGCCCAATTTCATTTTTCTTCCCAATTTATATAAATTCTAGCCTCCTTTTATTCAATTTATTTCAATTCTAGCCTAAAATTGAGTCAATTTGGACTCAATTTCAAATGACCAATGTCAATTTCAACTGCCTAAACCTATTTAATCTATTTCGGATACGCCTGACCCACTCTGCCTGACCCGCATTAAGATTGAATCTCAACCGTTGATCTGATACGATCAACGGCTGAGATCAACTCCCATTATTCTTTCCTTTTACATTATACTCCCCCCCAAAACCCTAACACCATTTTCCAAAACCAGCAACCACCCTCTATCTCACTCTCCTCTCTCTCTAAAATCCCTCCGCCCACCTCACTTCGCCATCGCCACACCCGCCGCTCCGGCGCTCAACCAACCAACACCACCCTTCTCCCTCCACCACTCTCCCCTTAACCCTACACTCTCTTGTCCCACGCCGACAGGTGGCGGCCCACCATAAATGACTCCAACCACCACCATCTCCGACAAGAAAAACCACCACCAAAACCCTCCACAGCCATCGTTCTTTCTCTCCCCCTCTCATTTCTCCTCTTTCTCCTCCGTCGGAGCCGCTGATGAAGCAGCAGCGAGTACCGCTTCCATTTTTGGTGTTTGACCGGCAAAACTCCACCACCTCCGATCAACCAAAGACCGACCAAACCCCCACAGTCGCCACCACCTCCACTGCTGGCAAGCTGCTAGCCGCGGCGGTCCGGCGAAACCCTCACCCCCAAAACCCAAAGGTTTTTGCTTTTCTCCGATGAACGACGGAGGACTCCGATGAGCCATACAATGAATTTGGTAAATCCAATTGAGATCTGACTTGGAATTCATTTTTTTTGTGCTCGAGCGTATCGTCTTTCACGGTAACAGGTTCTGAGATTTAAAACCCTATTATGAGTGTTTATGCATGGTCGTTTAATTTTATTTGGGTTTGGTTGCCTATTACGATATGTGGAAAATTATGATTCTTACAATTCTGAAAATTCGATCATGAGTTTACTTTGTCGCGAGATCTATGTCTAAGCGTGTTTGGTTATTATGTTGTATTTCAAGTGTGAAACGTGGCCTGTGATTCGTCCGGTGTCATTGGGTTGACAAATTTTGTTCGACATGTTATATTTGGTTCAAAGATAGCCTATATTCATGCCAAATGGTAACTCCTTATCTTGATTCACGATTTCTTGTTTGTGTAAACTCCGTGACTAAGTTTCGATTAGTACTTGTCTATTCGTATCCCTCTGTGCTCAACAAATACTGATTGTGATTTTACTATTAATTCTCTGTTAGGTTCAATTTTGGTTAATGATTCTGTGTTAGTGCTTTCTTAATTTGAAATACAATAGTTATAGTCAGTATGTTTTCCTTTCTTACATGATTCCATGACAAGATCCGTATCCCGTTTATAGCAGGTTAATTTGTGAGTTCCATGATTGATTCCAATTGATGAATAATCAGCCTTAGTACTTGTTTATTCACGGTAAAGCTTTGATTGTTTCATATATAATTTATTCGAGTACTTGATTTTGGGAAAGGATTTTGGTATTGATAACTTGGTTACCTGTTTAATTATGGTAAAGTGTTGACTCGTTTTACCCTTAATTGACAGCTATTGGTCTATTTATGCTTAGAAAATAAAATCAGACCCATTTTTGTATTCTGATTGATCCTGTGTTTTAATTAAGGTAAAGTTTCTCTTTGTTTGATTTCTCTTTATTATGGTATAACTTTATCTATTCTCTTCTTTATGGTAAATTGGTGATTAATTGATTTAGCTATTGTAATTAAGAAAAAGATTTACCTTGATTCACTCTTTGAATTATTCCCTTCCTCTAATTGAGTCCCTTACTTTCATTATAAAAACAACCTTCTTTTTCATTCACACTCAGACTTTACACTCATATTGACTACTCTCATATTGTTAAAAGACTCTCTACTGTGAACAAAATTGTTGATTGCTAAGTATTGGATTTCAAATTTCTCTTATTGTTTACTGCAAACCGGTATGTCTCTTAATTCGTATACATAATTTATGAGTTTGATAGAAAGCATGACTATAGGAGTTTAAAGCTAATAACTTATTGCCTACTTGATTATGTGATTCAAACTGCCACTACTTTTAGATCATGTATTAGTTATATATGTTACTACCATGATTCTTTCTTGCTATTGTTCTGGTATATGTTGTGTGGAACAGAGAGGGCCTTAAACATATCATAAACCTTGACATGGGCAATGCCTAGAACCCTTGAGGTTCTCATGAAACTTTGCGATGTCAGGGATTAGTATTAGGAATCGTTATAGGCTCCTTTGCATTTTTGTATATTTATCTTTAACAAGTTCTTCGCTAGCATTTGGTTGGGACCTTGAAGAGTTGCCAGGATTTGGGAGTCTCCAAGCTTTAGATCTGTTTATTTTATTTCTCATTCATTTATTTGGTTTGTAATATTTTGTATAAACTTCGATAAATAATAAGATACATTAGGGGTGCAACGGGGGAGGGGCAAACTTCGTGCTACTTGCTTAATCGTAAACCATAGAAATTATGCCTACATGATTTCTGTTGATATCATTTATTAGAAATTATGCCTATAGGAGCGTATTAATATCGTTTGTTAGAAATCATGTTTTAGGTTTTAAAATCCGCTTTGTCTTTTAAAAAATCAGAAATCGTGCTTATATGATATTTCTGTTTCAACGTGTTAATTATAATATTATTTACCTAGAAACCATTCTTATAGGCTTAAAACTGTTTTCAGTTGTGAAACCACGCCTAAGAGTCAAATCTGTTTTAGCATATTAAAGTCATTTTCAGCATGTTTAAATCTGTTAAATTTAATTCAGCATATTAAAACCAGTTTCAGCATGTTTAAATCTGTCAAATTAAATTCAGCATATTAAAGTCAGTTTCAACATGTTTAAATCTGTTAAATTTAATTCAGCATATTAAAGTCAGTTTCAGCATGTTTAAATCTGTTAAATTTAATTCAGCATATTAAAGCCAGTTTCAGCATGTTTAAATTTGTCAAATTTAATTCAGCATATTAAAGCCATTTTCAGCATGTTTAAATCTGTGACATCATATTTAAAATCAATCTTAGTATATTAAATGGTTGTCGTTTATGGACTTAAGTTAGTTTCAGTATGCTAAATAATTAGAAGCTTTGTTCATAGGACTCTCATTAAACGACTTGCTCATAGGATTAATTAATGAATATTTTGTACGTTTTCATCGCTAGATATCATGCTACATAAAGTGTTAATTGTACGAATTGTGAGGCCTATGTGAGATCATTTATGTGCTACTTGTTTTTTCAGTCCATGTATGTTTTGATTGACGTTAATCCCGAGTCTAATTAAGTAGCCTTGGAATCTTAATGTCTAGACCCATATCCAAAATAGTAGTCCAATGCCTCTTGGACATTAAGTGGGACAAGTAGGCATACTAGGGTACGATAGACATTTCTCATTTCTTTAGTACGCACTTAGGTAAAATAATCTTAATAACCAACTTAGGTGGGTAGATAGATGGATATGATGGAAATCGACCCGATCAGAATACGACAGTGTCTTTGGAATTGTCTTCGATAATAAGCCGGGCGCTGATCAGAATAGGTTAGAATTAACCTAGGCTTGTTTCTTTCCATCTGTTTGGGGTAGTTAACTAAGTCACTTAGTAATTAAGTTATCTTCTTTATATCATTGTGTAAATTCTATTCTCTCGCTTATCTCTTCTTATTTACTTGTTCATGTATTTTAATTGTGATTCACGCCTATTTCTTTCTCACTTAGATTTATGAATAATTTAATTAGAGCCTAACTTATCTGTTTCTTTTAAAAATAAGATTTTTTACTTGAATTTATTAACCGACCTTTGTTTATCATAATTTTCCACATAAATAATGAATCCGGCAGGGATCCACATTTGTGGACCTCAAAAGGTTCTTAACACCTTTCTTTTGAGGTAACTTGAACCCTTACCCGATTTCTGGTGACGTAGACTTAAAATTTAATTTAATTATAATCAGTTAGATGGTGCCCTAACGCGCCTTTAATTTGTTAGGTGGCGACTCTTCAATCTTCTCCATTGAAAAAGAGTTGTCACATCGATGACCCATCTTTTCGCGAGAAAAAATGGGCCGCGGCACCCATAACGACGGACCCGATCGTTACAGGTGTGGAGTAGGATTTTACAACCAAAGCATAGGTTCATACTTTGGCTGGATGCCCAGAGAAAACTATTCACAAAAGATAGAATGATTGGCATGGGAATCCATTATGATCAGACTGAGTGCACATTGTGTGAATCCTATAATCCATAGAGTTTACAATATCTGAGCTTTGACTGTTCATGGTCCAAAATGCCTTGGGAAAACATAAAGCAATGGACTGGAGTAACAATACCACATAGTAACTTTGATACAACACTGAAGAAGATCCGGCAAAGACATTAGTGCAGACTTAGGAAGGAGATCACTGCAGCTGTCCTTGGAGCAACTATATACCACATATGGCAGGTACGAAACTGGACTTCAGGACAAGTAGTGTTACACCTGATTTCATGTTCCAGCAGATTAAGAGTATTGTTATAGAGAGGACGCAAATGTATATAGGGACTAAACAAGCGAGTAAATGTATAGACTATATTGAGAAACTTTGTACTTAGAGACTGGGACCTGATCTGCCAAGCAGCCTTACTAGAAGGAAGCTGGAGATTAGGGGCTCTTTAGCTTGTATTTCGTCTTTTGTTTGATTGGTTGGTATGGTAATATTTTCATAGTTATTGCCAAAAAAAAATTTAACCTAAGGTAAATATATAAGTAAATATAGAATTACATAACTTAAAAATGATCTAGCTAATCTCTCATGGGGAGAATGCTGTGATGCAACTCGACAGCGCGCATAATACCCCAAGTCCACCTCCTAGCATATGGAAGTATCACCTCCTCCTCACCTCCCAAATCATGAGGTATAGGCTAAAATGGCAATACCCTCTCCCAAGTTCAAATCTAAACGTCACATAGTTGAAATTGCTAACTAATACAAATAATTATTAATTTTTTACAAATGAAAGTTACCCAATAATTAATGTTACATGGAGGAGAGGAAGAAATCCAGCAGCATCCTTAACACTACCAATAGAGGCCCTACAGAGTGACCTATATAAATAGGTCAAAACTACACTACCCCAACTGTATGCACCTAGCTGGTCGAGATCCAATAAGAATGGAAGAAATCGCAAGCTCATCAGGTTCCCAGATGTGTTTGGGAATAAAATCCCGCCAAAAATAATAAGAATATACAAACAAGTAATCATCTGAACCCTGTCCAAGAGAGAATCATCGGTAATAGGAGCCTGATCTAGCTGATGTGGTAAGTACTGAATGATGGTCCCAACTTTAAACTACGATCTACCGAAAATATCACGATCCTCTATCACGCACCCTGTCACATCCACTAGAAGGGTACACAACTCCAAATTATACTGTGTAGGATCCTGGATGTACACAACCATACCATCGATGTGCAACCCAAATAGGACCTTGATGTCCTGTAGTGTAATCACCATCTCACCAAAGGGTAGGTGAAAACAATGGGTCTCTGGCCTCCACCGCTCGATCATAACAGTCACGAGGGCCTGATGAAAGTGAATGCGACCCACTCGAATGAGTGATTCAAACCTAGCAAGAGATAGATAGTGCATGACACGAATATGGGGCGGGTGAGTGCGGAATACATCCTAACACTGATCAACTGTCTGCACCAAAAATGTGGTGTCCATAGCTAACAAACCAGTCCACAACTGCTGTGACCTATGACTACCTTGTAACTGAAGCAGTGTCTCATCTATGGGTCTGGGATGGACGACACACTCTATAATGAATACTACCTGTAAAGCTTTCGAGGTAGTTAAAATGAAAGATTTCATTCAATTAAGTTCTCTTTACTTTAATATTTATTTTACTTTATAGGAAGCACGAATGATTAGGACAATAAAGATCTTATTGAGAAATGTAGTATTTTAGCACGAAAACTTCCAAAACTGGGATGTAAACTGAGTACCCTTATAAAAAATGATAGACAATGGAATACCATGAAATCTGACTATCTCTCAAATGTAGAGTCTGGCATAATCATCTGCTGAATCCATAGTCTTAACAGCCACGAAGTGGGATGACTTAGTCATCCGGTCGATAATCACCCAAATAGAATTATGGTACCTTCGAGTACGAGGCAAATAAGTAACAAAGTCCATATTGATCGCTTCCCATTTCCAAGTAGGAAGATCAATATCCTGAGTCATACCACCCAGTCACTGATGCTCTACTTTCACTTGTTGACAGTTAGGACACTTAGCCACAAAACCTGCTATGTCCCTTTTCATGCCATTCCACCAATAGACTTCCCGTAGGTCACGATACATCTTTATGGCACTGGGGTGAATAGAATACCTGGAGCTATGATCCTCTGTCAAAATCTTCTGTCTCAACCCATCTATGTCAGGAACACATAATCGACGTTGATATCGAAGCACACCATCTCCCCCTTGGGAGAAAACCTCTACCCATTGCTGATGGACTGCACCCTTTAACTGGTGCAAAATAGGATCACTGTCTTGCTTTTCTTTCACTTCGGCTACCAAAGATGATTCAGAACCATTCTAAACAATATCACCACCTTCTGTCAAATCCATAAGGCAAACTCCTAGTCGAGCAAGTCGATGAACATCCTTAGCCAATTCCTTCTTTTCGTCCTGAACCAAAGACACACTACCCATGAAAAACCTACTAAGTGCATCTGCCACGACATTGTCCTTACCCGGATGGTAAATCACACTCGTATCATAATCCTTAAGAAGCTCAAGCCATCTCCTCTGAAGAAGATTCAATTCCTTTTGAGTAAACACATACTGAAAACTCTTATGATCGGTGAACACATCCACATGAACACCACACGTGTAATGTCTCCAAATCTTCAAAGCAAAAACCACGACCGCTAACTCAAGATCATGAGTAGGGTAGTTCTTCCCATGAATCTTAAGTTGTCTCGAAGAATAGACAATCACCTTACCACGCTGCATCAACACACAACCTAAACCAATCCTAGAAGCATCAAAATACACAACAAACTCATCTAGGCCCTCAGGTAGAGCCAACACTGGGGATGTGGTCAATCTAGTCTTTAATTCCTAAAAGTTCTTCTCACATAGATCAGACCACTTAAATTTAACCTTATTCTGAGTCAACTGAGTCAATGGGGCAGCAATGGAAGAAAACCCTTCCACAAATCTCCTATAGTAACCTGCCAAACCCAAAAAACTCCTAATATCAGACGGGGAAGTGGGTCTAGGCCAGTTCTTTACTGTCTCAATCTTTTGAGAATCAACTCGAATACCATCTCTAGTCACAATATGACCCAGAAAAGCAATAGAATGCATCCAAAACTCACATTTGCTAAACTTAGGAAATAACTGTCAATCCTTGAGAGTTTGCAACACAACTCTCAAATGGTCCACATGATCCTCCTCACTCCGAGAATAGATAAGAATATCATTAATGAAAAAAATCACAAACATATCCAAATACTGTTTGAACACACGGTTCATAAAATCCATAAAGTCTGCAGGAGCATTCGTTAATCCAAAAGACATAACCACAAATTTATAATGACCATACTGAGCTCTGAAGGCTATCTTCGGGATGTCACACTCTCTAACATGATGCTGATGATAACCGGATCTAAGGTTGATCTTGGAGAAGAAACTGGCACCCTAAAGATGATTGAACAAGTCATTAATCCTAGGAATGGGATACTTATTCTTGATTGTGACTATGTTCAACTGACAGTAGTCGATACACATTATGAGGGAACCATCTTTCTTTTGCACGAACAAGACTGGAGCACCCCATGGAGAGATGCTGTGTCGGATAAAACCCTTATCAAGGAGGTCCTTCAACTAATCTTTCAATTCCTTAAGCTCCACAGGAGCCATTCTATAGGGAGGAATAGAGATAGGATGTGTATTTGGACGAAGATCTATTCCAAAGTTGATCTCCCACTCGGGAGGGACTCCAGACAAATCTTTGGGAAACTCTTCTAGAAACTCATTCACAACAGGAACTGACTAGAGAGATGGGGTTACGGACTCCGTGTCCATAACCCAAACTATATAACAAATATAACTCTTAGAAATCATCTTCCTAGCCTTAAGATAAGATATGAAATGACCCTTCGAGAATGGAGGACTACCTTGCCACTCTAAGACATGTTCATTTGGAAACTTGAAACTGATGACTCGAGTACGACAATCAACCAAGGCATAACATGCATACAACCAATCCATACCAAGAATAACATCAAAATCAGCCATCTCCAACTCTACTAGATCCGCTGAAGTGACTCTATGAAGGACTGAGATAGGGCAATTTCGGTAGATTCTTTTGGATAAGACTGACTCACCAACAGGAGTAGAAACACAAAAGGGTTCTAAGAGCTTATCAGGACTAATTTCGAACTTGCAAGCAACATAAGAAGTCACAAAAGATAAGAAGGCACGGGGTCCAATAAAGCATACACATCGAGAGAGAAGAATTTTAACATACCAAGAACAACGTCCGATGAACTCTCCTAGTCTTGGCGAGAGGACATGGCATAAAGGTTGTTCTGGCGCTGACCACCAGAACTAGAAGTAGTTCCCTACTAGATCAGCTGACCACCTGGGGCTGCTGGAGAAGACTGAGTCCTACTACCTCCCTGACCCTTCTTAGCTGAAGGGCAATCCTTAATTCTGTGTCAAACCTGACCACACAGAAAGCATACCTCTCTACCAACCAAACACTCGTCGGGGTGACTTTTACCATATTAGTTGCAAGAAGGGTAAGGAGTCCCCTTCGCAACACTTTCGTGTGAATAGGAACCTGATCCTCTACCAGTTTGATCATGATGAGGCCTGGGGCCCTGGGTAGGAGCACTAGCTGAAGAATGAATGGGTCCTGATGATTTTTTCTGAAACGAAGAGCGATGTCCGCCTCCGGACCTATGATGGCCAAAACCTAAACTCTTTGATATAACCATCTTGTTCTCCTTGCCATCTCCCTCAACTTGTCTCCCTAGATCTAGTGGGCATGAGTCATAAGTCAAGAAATATCTATGTCACCCAAAAGCATCGCGAACCTACACTCTTTTTAACTAAATTTGACACTTCGTAAACATACTTACTTATCTCATCCCATGGGTCCGCCATCATGAAAGGAGCATACCTAGAAAGCTAGGTGAACTTCAATCCGTACTCCTAAACCGACATAGAACCTTGCCTCAAATTCATGAACTCTTCGACCTTAGCTTGCCTCAATTCCCTCAGGAAAAACCGGTCAAGAAAATCCCTCTCAAAGCATTCCCAAGTCATAGGGACCACATCCCTAGCCCTAGCATCTTTCCATTGAGTGAACCAAATATGAGCCACGTCCTTGAGTTGATAGGAAGCTAGCTCAATACCATCAACACCACCCACTTGCATCTCACCAAAGATCTTCTTTACCTCATCCAAGAAATTTTACGAATCCTCACCAACTTTTGAACCCCAGAACGAAAGTGGGTTCATGCGAATGAAGTCTTAGGCTCGGGCCACTACTCCACCTTGAAGGTGGATGGGGATAAAAGCCTTCTGATTAGACTGTGAGGCCAAGTCTGGGCTAGCATATGAATAACATTTTTGAACTCCACATATGTGACCTCGAGGTCTAGAATCGGAGGATTAGCATTTCGGGCATTGGCCCAGCGAGGCATAGCACGACGAGGAGGCATAATCTGAAATGCATAAAGAATGGATTGGAGGGTTGATAGAGTTAAACTCTATCGCACGATATTGATCAAGAAAGAAGTGAAGTGTTTCCTAATACACCTCATAGCTTCTCTCTCATAAGTGTGGTGCACTTCACACACATGAAAGAGACTCTACTCGATACGACTTTCAGACACCTTAGGATTCTTGAACCTGAGGCTCTGATACCAAGTTTGTCATACCCCGATACTACCCTCTAGACATAACACGGGACCTGGGACCGCAAATTCCCCAAGTTAACCCTTGGTCATAGCATAACTTTGATAATCATAAGAAAATATAGCGGAAAAATAAAAAGAAAACTAGGCAACCCAATCCATAAATGATAAAGTCAAGATGAAACATAATCCAAAAGAGAGACTCGAATACTGTCTATGTCTGAAAAGCCTCTACATATGACATAAAGAGTCACTGGGACAAGACCCTAGCTAACTCTAAATACTGAAAGGACAATAATAAGATAAACTCAAGAATCGGTCCTCGGGAGGTGAGGACTCACCAACTCTAGCTGAATGGCCTGCGATCTCTAGCCACGTGTCTGAGGAAGGAAAAATGAATCTGCATCATCAAGAGGATGCATCATAGGATATGCGTCAGTACTGTAGGATGTACTGAATATATGAGATAAGCAAAATCTAAAGTAAACATGCTAGATATGCTATAAAATTGATATCATGCTGTAACGGTAAAACTATAATGTAAATGACTCAGTGCAATATCATAAGTTAAAACATAATCATAAGTAGTAAGTCTGAAATCTGAGCAAGAGTCAAATACATTTTATAAGCTGAAACTGTTTCTGTGGGAGGTTCTCTTAACCAACATATACCATGTGAGCTACATGGAATCCGATGTATCTGCCCCATCGAGAGGATCCAATATACCTTGCAAGGGTACAAAGGCATAGCTATGTCGTGATCACTAATTCTAATGCCCAACAGAGGGGAATTATGAACCTACGGGGGCACGTAGTTCTGGGACCAAGAGTACTCTCACCCTATCCAACTCGGTGATAAATACTACTCCCAAAAATATACATATAACTCATATAAGACTGGAGAATATTTGATGCCAAAACTGATCCTCCTCCTCCTCCTTATCCTTATCCTTACTATTATTACTATTATTACTATTATTGTTATTGTTATTGTTATTACTAGTAATTATTAAATATAATTCGTACAATTTTAATAATTATATGTATATTTATATATTTTTTGATTATTTTTTAGGGGTTTATCTCAATATAATTTTGATCAATGTTCTAATTTTGGATTGATGGATCAGATTGGAACATTTTCAAATGTTCCTACCTCCTAGGGTTTTAGTATTGATGACTATTATCGGTAGGCATATTATTTGGATATTATTTTTTTGTTTAAAATATGAATTAAATATATTTTTATTTTTTTGATTGAGTGATGAAGATGGTGACAAAGACGGTGATAAATCTTGTGATAACGTGCCTAATAAAGCCCAGGATTTGGGTGATGAAGTTCCATTTTCATCATCTAAAAGTTATGATGATTTTATATTGTGTGATAGGTCGCATAGTGCGTTACATCAACAAGAAGTGATTTCACAAACCCCGCCTCACCAGTCAATACCAATGTCACCAACAATCCCTCGGATTCAAAATTATTCTCATGTAATTCTATTTGTTGATGATCTTTCAGAGGGACCAGATGTATATGCCTAACGGTTGATGATGATAAGCCTCGACAAAATAGGTGGCATGAACCCAATTTTTTTCTTGAAGATCAGTTTTAAACAGAAATCTATGAACGCAGTTATATGTAACTCAATTCTTGTTCTAAAATTAGTGATTCAACCTGCCAATTTGTCCAACTTTGTACTGTTATTTATTTTTGGATGTCAATACTATTTTCCGGGTTATAGAAAATCTTGATTAGAGAATCATCAAAGTATGATAATTTCAATGGGGTAATCTATTAAACTGACTCTCCGGACATGTTAAGGATGTGAAGTTTAATATAGAAAGCCCTCAATCTACGCTCTCTTTGGGTTGTTGTATTTCTGCTTTCTCATATGTTTGTCTGTAATACTCTGCCCATCTCCTCTTTATTTTCTTTAGCTATAATTCTACAATTTCGTTGTCATTTTAACTATAGTAATTCTGCTCACTTAAATTAATTCAGTCCTTTTTTGTAAGAAAGTGACTTGCTAGAGGGCTATAAATAAAGCCCTTAAATGAGCAATAAAACTCAACCAAATATATTTTCCTCTGTGGTATTCTTAAAGTTTTGTTACCATAGCCGGATATAAGATTGCTTTTCTTTTTGTTGCTTGTGTCTATACTAATATGTTTTGCTATAACTATTAATGAGGTGCAGCACCATATATTTCATTTTTTAGAAATTTATCTACGCGAACTTGTATTTTTACATGATGAACGTTATGTTGCCTTATCAAGACCCAACAGTTCAAACTGTGTGAAATTGTTGATTCAATCACCTATGCCTACTAGTGATGAGAATCCGAAAAGTCAAAATCTGAGGTACATGACGAAAATACAGAGGACAGTGCACGTGTATTAATAGTTTTTGCTACAAAATGCTTGTTTGCAAATAAATTGGATAAACTATATGTTCTTACCTCCAAGATATCTTATCCAACAACTCCTCTGTTTGCTTTGCTTTTGGATGAATACAAAACTTTATCAACTCACTATTGAAACAAATATTATGAATGTTTTCATTGATCCTCCTTATACTCCTTATAACTCTGTCTTTTACCTCGTGTAGATCAATTGAGACACTCCCAGCTCGATGAATACTTTTTGCCGCACCTATCTGCTGTGGGAAACTGAAATTTAAAAATTGAATGGCAAACAACTTTCTCGACTTCATTTTTGAGAAAAATATATTATAGTAACTAATAACCTTTAAAGATTATCTACAAGGTATAATAAACAATATAAACTCTTTCATGTTGGGCCCAAACTATCTTTACTAGTTATTTAATCTACACCCAACATTGTCTTAATTATATGTAATGAATTTTTTTCATGTGATCATTCAATATTATCATATCTTATAAAATCTTATATATGTTGAGATTTTTGACAATTAAATAAATTGTTATGAAATAATAAATTAAGAAGAAGAAGAATAAGGAAGAGAAAAGAAGAGAGCTTTTTATTCCTTTTGAAGGATAAATGACAATGAAGGAATCTCCTTTATTTATAGAGGAAAATTAGTTTGGTTTCAAATTTAAGATTCCTAACTTTTCTCCAAAAATATATACAAAATAAACATTCACTATAACATATACATAAACATGCCCTTCAACTTGGCCTCAGTTGACATTTATGCCATTCAACTTTGGATGTGCACAAGTAGACACTTAAACTTGTATAAAGTTGAATAAGTAAACACATGCGTCATACGTGGCATCCTATGTGGCAATTCACATCCCTACGTGGCATCCTACGTGTATTATGCCACGTAGGACATGTGTGTCTAATTGTTCAATTTTATACAAGTTTTAAGTGCCTACTTGTGCACATCCAAAGTTGAAAGGCATAAATGTGAGTAGAAGTCAAGTTAAAGGGAATGTTTATGCATTATAACACTCTCCCTCGGATGTCTATTTGATAAATAATATGCCTCGTTAAAATATTACTAGAAAAAATCTAGTGCAAAAAATTCTAGTGAAGGAAAAAGAATAGACATATCTAATAATAAGTATTTTGGCTGCCTCATTACAAACCTTACAAGGAAAATCTAGTGGGACAAAACCTTGTGAGAGAAAAAAAGTACAACACGTATTAACTCCCCCCGATGAGAACATGTCACTACCTAAACCGCCGCGAGTGGCACCCACACTAAACTCCCGGTGGGAGAACCATTTACCCAAGCCAAAACTTAAACAAAACCAAGCAGCTAAAAAAATAGTTTGCATTAAAATAAGCCAAGATTTACATCTAACAGAAAATAATAAAATCCCTGCGGAAATATCACCTAGAACCTGAGAGTTGAGTACCAAAACATCTAAAATAGTCTAGAATACGGGGATGCATTGCATAAATAAAAGGAATTCAAGTCCAAACAATGGAGTAGAAAGAGTAGATGAATCCATGGTAGTCCAGAAGATGCAGCTCACCCTTAGATTTAGAAGTCGTTCGTGTCACAATTGAGGTCACGCAACAGTCATCGAAATATTCCCTATACTCAATAAAAGAAGAGCAAGTGCAGTATCAGTACACAAAAATAACAATGTACTAGTAGGATCATCAGCCAGCTCCAAACATACGAAATATGAACACACAACTATAACTTAGTAAAATAGGACAAACAAGTATAACCCAAGTCATTAATATAAGTAAGACTCTCAATTATCAACCTGACTTAACAACCATATGAAACATGTCAAAAACCACAACAACAACCCATAGACAATTCAATATACCTTTCACATAACTCGGACCACCCAAGGATCCTAGGATATCGTTTATGGTGTTTAACATGCAATTCTCATCTACACAAGAACCACCCTAGTATTAAACATACCAATCTAGCCACCCATTGACCAACATGTAATAAATACATCACATTTAATAATCCATTTCAATCATGGAACCAACACACAGAAGAATAATCAAACATGTACTAGGCATGGTACTCGTGCCAACCATAATAGAATTTGTACTAGGCGTGGTACCAGAGCCAAGCGATAGATATCCCATACTAGGCGTGGTACCGAAGCCAACCAATGAAATGTACCATATGTGGTACCGATCCAATCAAAAAATTACAAATATCACAAAAATCACAAACACAATGAATACAATCCGCACTTGTAAAGTCAACAAACATTTAAGATAAGTTCACTGCATGAGATTGACAACCAGATATCATTTAACCTTCATTCTCTTCTTCCCTAAACACATATTGTACAAGAAATACTAGTGAAATAGTTAATATGCACAAATAACATAATTTGGGTCACAAGTTAACCATCACCTACCTCAACTCAAGCCCGAATGCTCCACTAGATCGGAGCTTTTCCATTTCTTAAAACTCTAGCTTTATCATGGTCTAAAAACAATAATACAAACACAAAATCAACCCAAATGGCCTAAATATTCTCGGATTACATCTTACTCCCAAACCCCAAGCTAATTTCATGATCATTCCACCCATTCTAGGGTCCTCCCACCTTAAATTCACCTATTTATTATCAATTCCATGATTATGCCAGTGAATTACAGTAAGGAATCTTTAAATAAGAACCTAAATCAAGAAACTTAGGTTTTTCATCCCAACATTCCCCTTTTACACCAGAAAATCCAACCTAGGTTAAGTTCAACCCTTCCCCAAGCATGTAACTAATAAATCTAAGCCACAAGAATCAAAGTACTAGATTAGGGAAATTAAATACTTATCTTAGCGAAGGATTATGGTGGAAAATTTATGGAAATCGCCCAAAGTCTCCATAGCCCTTCCCCAAACAGTTCTTGGAAAATAATGAATGTTTTTGGGAAAGTTTCTGCATTAACAATGACTAATCCCGCTATATCGTCCCAGTCCTGTTATAGCGGCATCACTATATAGGCAGCCGCCCGCTATATTGGAGTTGACCTCCCTTGAATCTCGCTATAGAGGGAATTTCTTTGCTATAGCGACATTACGATAGCAGTGTGTCACCTGCTATAGTGGCTGACATAGGAGAGAAAATTAGGAATCCTCCCAGTTTTGACCATTTCAAAACACACCTTTAAACCTTGATATTCCAGACCAACTCCTTTATGTCAAGTTTGATATCGAGAGTTCTACTCACCCGAATTCATTTTTGAAAAGTCCTATGGATTCTTTAATTCCTTAGCTAATAGAAAAACTAGCTCAAATTTAATCATTTCACCCAATCCTTTCCCGAATTTCCCTAGACCTCACTTTTCTCAGATTTTGTCTGAGACTAGCCTAGCCCAAAATTTTCAACTCCCCAACCTGAAAGTTTTCTAGTCCAATTTCTTGAATGATTAGCTCACCCATAATGATGGAAAGAATCATTATAATAGATAGCAATTTACCCATCGTTCGTCCTTGAATGATCAAACAACAAAAATAAGCTAAAACAAGAAGAAGGTAGTACCTGAATCCTCAAACAAGTGAGGGTACTTGTCCCGCATGTTCTTCTCAATTTCCCAAGTGATTTTTTCAATGGATGATTCTTCCATTGAAGCTTCACTGATCTGATTTCCTTTGTCCTCAACTTCTAGACATCTCAATCAAGAATAATAACTGGGTCTTCCTCGTACTGAAGGTCCTTATCTAACAAGATAGAATTCCATTGGATGATGTAATCACCATCCCTATGGTACCTCTTCTACATGGATACATGGAAAAGTGGATGGACTCTGGACAAACATGGAGGTACTGCCAAAAGATAAGTTACCGATCCCACACTTTTGAGAATCTCAAATGGACCAATATACCGAGGGCTAAGCTTACCCCTCTTGATGAACCTTATTTCCCCTTTCATAGGTGAAATCTTTAACAAAAGTTGCTTACCAATATGAAATTATATGTCCCTTAACTTATGATCTGCATATTCCTTTTATCGACTCTGGGCTGCCAACAACTTGGTTTGGATACCTCTCACCTTTTCCTTTGCTTCCTTCAACAAATCAAAACACTTCACATCGCCTGCCTTGAACACCCTATGGGCGATCTACATTCCCTCCCATAAAGTGCCTCGAATGATGCCATGTCAATACTGGAGTGATAACTATTATTGTATGATATTTCACACAACAGTAGAACTAATCCCAATGGCCACCGAAATTGATCACACATGCTCTCAGCATGTCCTCTAGCACCTAGATCATCCTCTCTGACTGACCATCTATCTGCGGATGAAAAGCCATGCTAAAAGTAAGATGGGTGCCCAATTCTTCGTACAACTTGCCCCAGAATTTAGAAATAAACTATGTACTTCTGTCTGAAATGATGGAAAGGGGCACCCCATGCAATCTCACTATCTCTTTGACATAGATTTTGGCCAACTACTGAGAGTTATAATCCACCCTGACCGGAATGAAATGGGCTGATTTAGTCAGTCTATCCATGATGACCCAAATTGGGTCATACTTTCCCAAGGTTTTAGGGAGATCCACCACTAAATTCATGGCTGTCCTTTCCCACTTTCACTCTGGAATGGGCATCCTTTGAAGCAATCCTACAGGTCTTTGGTGCTCATATTTCACCTGCTGATAATTTTGACACTTGGACACATATTTAGCTATGTCCTTTATCCTAGGCCACTAATAAAGTTTCCTCAACTCCCAGTATATTTTTGTTATGCCCGGATGAATCAAGTACCGAAAAACATGAGCTTCAATCAACATATTTTAAACTAAGTCATCAACTCGAGGAACACATATCCGCCCTCTAAAACACAACACCCCACAAGCGTCAAGAATTCCATTCGAAGTCTCATCACACACCATCTTGTTCTGGAGCTTGTTTAATTGTACATCTTGAAACTGTTTGGCCTTGATTTCTGATGCGCCCAAATTACACCTCTAAAAGAAGCGCAAGCAGTCGCTGTTCAAATATAGAACCCAACTAAAGGTTGGGGTCGATCCCACAGGGAATATGGAAGGACTATGGTCGACTAGTGTTTACTTCAAGCTTTTAGTCAGTTATTTCCCGTAAAATGGGGGTTTTGTAGCGACAAGTAATTATTATAACAATAACGTATCAGGTAACCAATGTTAAGTTCAAGAGTATTTATCAATAAGAGAAGTGACTAGGGCAATGGTCCCCATGAGATCATAACTTAGTAAGGCTTTCGTACTTGGTTCACTAGGTTGGTGCTTAGCATGCAGAATTGGTAAGTTAGGTTCACCTAATTCCTTGGTCCGGCAACTAGGTGAATTTCATAACAAGCCTTGTTCTGGCCGCGGGTGTCGCTTTACTAACCCTTACCCTTTATCCCAGATTAGATATTCCTGGACAAGGTCAAGCTATTAGACGAGGGTTGATAGCCTCGAATCTCATTGTTTACAACCCTTTTCCCATCCATTACTTCCTTGGTCTGGCAAGTAAGGACAAGGCGAGTTCTAATGTTTGCAACCATTAAAAAGCAATCAAAGCAAATGGAGGAACAATACATGCATGAACACCTCCCTAGATTACCTAAGTACTTAGCCTACGTCGTTAATCCTTCATGATTTCCACAACTCTAGCTGTGGATTTAGATATTCATCTTTATAAGCATGCAATCAATGTTTGTTTGATCAATCATCTGAAGATACTTACAAAGAAGAATAAGAAAAACTGAAATCTTAAAGAATAATCTCAAGAACACTTCAAATTATCAAGAATTAGTCTTTGAATTCAACACCAAAATCAAAGTAACAAAATATCCGAAAGTAACTTGAAATAATTTGTGAACTACCGAAAATAAAACCTAGGGGAAAGTATTTATAGACAAAAGAGCCAAATCCTAATTAAACTGGGAAATCTGGACGCGGTCAGCTCTGATGGGTCGCCACACGGGCCGTCGCTAACTCGGTGGGCGTCGTGGCTGCCCGTCGGCCTTCATTGGGTCTTCAGGAAAGTCCTCTGGCATATTCTTATAGGCAGAGGTCGACGTGCCATCGCAGTTGCGACACCCATCGCAAACTCACGTTGCCCATCGCAGTTGCGACGCCTGTCGCAAGCTCACATCGCCTGGCTTGGTCTCTTAGTAGTTCCCCTGCCTTGTTTCCACGGGCATCTTGTGAAGGGACGCTGGGCTGGCGATGGGACATTGTGGAGCCCATCGTCCTTCCTTGTCTCTTTGCACTATTCGCTGGGCCACCTTGACGGGCGACACCACGGGCCATCGCGACTGCCACAGGCAGTTTTCCAGCCCATCGGGGTTGCCCAGTCTTAACATTCTTGCTGCCTCTCTTTGACGGTCAACCCTACTGGCCATCGTAGATGTGACGCCCGTGGTGGCTTCATTTTAGCTCAGAAATTGCAACTTTTTGGCTTTCTTTCCTACTTCATACTTTGTCCCTGCACACTTAACAAATGACATTAAATCTAACTAAAAACGCTCAAGAACTCCTAAAAATCCTATGTTTTAAGTGTCGAAAGTGCCGTCAAATCCCGACACATCAACACCCTCAACTTAGAATCTTTGCTTGTCCTCAAGCAAAAGACAGAACAAAACAAAACAAAATGATGCTTAAGCAAAAAGAAAACCAGGAACGACGACAGTCATATGGCTTAGCAATTCAATTCATAATGAGTACCCCCTTTATTTCAAGACAAAACCGGTGCATAGGTTCTATTCATCAAGATAATACAACGGGATCCAAGGATGACATTACATTATCAACAGACGATATGGCATACACATGTGAGATTCATACTAGCATTTAGCAGTCAAAGTCGCTCTAGTGCCCTTACCACAAAGAAGTCCCATTCTCACAGCAGTACAGATATATCAGGGACTGAACTTAGCACTCACACTCAGAAAGATGTTCAAAAAATGCATGCACAATACCATAGGCTTGCCCTTATTTTCTATGCCTCACCTTTCAAACAGTTGGGTTAGGATCACTATAGGACTTTCTTGGCTTGTAACGTACGCTCGGGGACGGGTATGGTAGATATAGGCAATAGTAACTAATGTACTCCTTGACGTTACGCTAACTTGGCTCCACCCAAAAAACCAATTATCCTCTTTTCCACCCTTTTTTTCTCCCTATTTTTTTGTTTATTTTTCAATAAGTGACGTGCGAGGCTTGTGTTTCAATCGTCTTATTCTCTTCTCTTTTTCTTTTCTTTTTTTTTTCTTTCTTTTTCTTCTTTTTTTTTTCTCAACAAAGCCACCGCACCCGTTATTTCCCTTTTTTCATTACTAGCCTTTTCTTTTCATACTCCTACTCCTTACTCACCTATACAGTAGCCACCCTCAACTTAGGCAATTTGCCTTAGTTGAGGTACACGATGTCCAAGGAGGGACCAGGGACAAACTAAAGGTTTTGCAAAAAGATGGAGAAGATGATTAGGCTAAACAACAAAACGGGTCTATTTAGGCTCAAAATTAGGGATCAAAGGGTATTACATCATTTGGTTGGTCTTTGGGATAGAGTGGACTAATTCAAAAATGGCCTATGATCCTTTTCTAACCAACTATTCTACGACTTTGGCAAGACTAACCGGGTAAGTTCTAGCTAGGCACACAAAGCAAGAACCAGACAAATTCAGCTCACACACACATGGCACAAAGTCGATAGTCACACGCTACCTACTAGGTTCATACTCTACTTAAGCCCATTATCAGATCAATATATATAATATCACATGAGGATCCACAACGGTTAATCTATCAAAGCCAGATACCAATAAACACAAAATTGGAGGGGTCTCCATTTTTCATATCAAAATTAGTTTGAAAATCACATAAATAGACTGCACTAAGTTCCTTTTCTTCTTTTACTATATACAACCTATCCTAGACATGCTGGTTTAACAGAAATTAAACTCTCTAGGGAAAGAATACATGCAAGAAAACCCTAAAGAGTCGGGTACCTTGTGAGTACTCTCATGGGTTGCCTCGCATACAACACTTGATTTACCTTCGCGGCACGACCCGAGTCTCTTGGCTACTCAGACTTCGCCAAGAACCCATCAAAAACCAACTAACCCCGTACATGCCCCACCCCATCAAAAAGAAAAGGGCATTGCCCTCAATGCACAAAAATATATAACAAATGGGGGTGAGAACATACCTGTGGCGCCTAAGCGCCCATACCAGGTGTCGCATCCTTTGAGCCCTCAGGACAGGGCCCGTAGTGCTTTTCTAAATAGAGGCTGCCTTTGCAGACCTCTCCTCAACATCGATAGCTGCCCTCGCAGCTTCATCAGTAACCACTCTGTTATTTTCTCTTGGTCTTCTAGGGCAATAAAGATCTGATTATACCCATAATAACCATCAAGAAAGCAGTACCAACCTCTACCTGCAAGACAGTCTAGCATATGATCCATGAATGGCATTGGAAAATGGTCTTTCTCGGTCCACACATTTAACTTTCTGTAATCCATGCATATGCGCCAGCCTATCACTGGCGTCATTGGTATCAACTCATTTTTAGCATTAGGGACCACAGTGATCCCTCCTTTCTTTGGCACGCACTGAACTGGGCTTACCCACTTGCTATCGGAAATCGGGTAAACCAACACTTGCATCCACCTACTTTATGATCTCCTTCTTAACGACTTCTTTCATAGGCTGATTCAATCTACGCTGATGCTCAATAAAAGGAACACAATTAGGTTCAAGATGGATTTTGTGAGTGTAGATTCCAGGCAGAATCCCAATAATATCTGCGATGGTCCACCCAATAGCTCTCTTAAACTTTATCAATACTGCAACCAGAGCCTCAACCTGCGCTTCACCCAAATCTGCAGCAATGATTACCAGCAAGGTCTCATTGTCTCCCAAAAATACATATCTAAGATGAGCTTGCAGTGCTTTGAGCTCCAAGACTGGTGGCTCCTCAATAGATGGATGAGACGATGGTGTCGTCCTATTCTTCAGGTCCAAATCCAGCTTCTTAGGTGCATAAGTGTAAGTCCCCAAACCTGTAAGGGCTGTAACTATCTTGTCATATTCATCAATATCGTCACCCTCAAAATTCATGATGACTGCTGCAAGGGCTTCTACACCAAGCCGCTCCTCAATAGGTACCACTAGCTGGTCTTCATCAACTACATCAATCACTGACACCACTTTTATATCATCATGCTGCTTCATCGACTTGCACACATTGAAGGTCACCTCTTCATCATTTAGCCTGAATTTCATCTGACCTGTTTCCAAGTCAACCAAAGCACGCCCACTAGCCAAGAATGGTCGCCCTAAGATAATGGGCACCTTAAAGTCGACCTCGCAATCTAGTATAACAAAATCTGCAGGAAAGATGAAAGTGTCAACCTTTACCAATACGTCATACAGAATTCCCACAGGCCTCTTCACCATCCGGTCAGCCATAAGTAACCGCATTATAGTCGGAGAGGGGGCTCCCAAGCCTAACTGATTATAAATGGCCAACGGCAGCAGATTTATACTGGCCCCTAGATCGCACAAAGCCTTTGAGAAGTAGAACGCTCCAATAGTACATAGAATGGTGAAAGCTCCAAGATCTTCCTTCTTCTGTACCATAGAACGGGATGCTATTGCACTACAGTGGTGCAAGTTATTCACTGGCTAAAAACTGACCATTCTCTTCCTTATCACCAAGTCCTTCATAAACTTAGCATAACCAGGAATTTCCTCCAATGCTTTGACCAACGGAATATTCACTGACACCTGCTTCAGCATGGAGATGAACTTATGAAATTTTCCGTCCTCTACCTTTTTATTCAACCTCTAGGATAAGGTGGAGGAGGCAATAGTATAGGCTTCAGGACTGGTGCAACCTCCTTGTTCTTACCTTTTTGCTCAGACGACTACCTCTCAAGCGGCCCTTCACTACTATCTTTCTGTGTGGATTTGACAACAACCTCGACATCATCCTTCTCAATCTCAGCTAGCTCATCAACAACAATAGGCATGGGAGGATCAACCGTCTTCTTACCACTCTGAGTAGTCACCGCCATAACCTGTCTATCATACTTTGGATTCTGAACTGTGTCACTTAGGAGAGCACCCTTTTGGCACGGATTCATGCTAGTTGACAACTGGTGGAACTGTGTCTCAAGCTGCTTTATGGAAATGGCGTGAGATTCCACCTTATGGCTAAGACCTGAAATTTCAGCTTTGATCTCCTTCATGCTCGCATCCGTGGAGTCAACCTTTTGGAACACTTTGTGGATCAATTCCCTGATGGAAGGTTGCCCTGCCTGCTCTTCACGATTTGCAGGTGTTACGTAAAGGCCAGTCTTGTCATTTTTGTACCCATCCTTTTTCTGCCAGTCACCGTCTGCTCTTCTCTGTAATCGGACCGATTGTAGTAGTCATCCCTATCTCTGTTCTGACCTTAGTTTCCTTGGCCATAGGCCCGGAAACCCGCCCCTTGATCATTCAGATAACTAATTTGTTCATCAGATAAGTACTCATCTGTCCTTGGTGCTTTGCCTTGGGACCCTACCGCTTTCACTTTTTCTACTCTCTCATCCAGAATTTTCTTTGCCAGCAACCCAAGTGTCATGTTCATCTCAGCCTATGTCTGCTTAATGTCTTCTATCTCATTACGATCCAAAGACTTGCCAATTGCATAAGTACCTACTGGCGTTTATGCATCTCTCGTATGCCATGCCCGGTTAGTCTTTGCAACCCTATCCAAACTCTCTGCAGCTTCAGGGTATGTGTTTTCCATGAATGCACCTCCAGTCACAGTATCAACTACAACTTTAGTATTTTCATTCAGAGCCTTATAAAATATCTCCATCAGATGCCTGGGAGGGATTCCGTGTCTCAGAACTTGCTTCATCTTCTTTTTGAACCTCAGCCAAGCCTCATACAGAGCTTCTGAGGGTAGCTGCCTGAAATTATATATCTCCTGCTTCAGCTGCAACATCCTTGATGGAGGAAAGAAACACTCTAGAAACTGAGTCTTCAGCTCATACCATAAGTATATGGAACTATCCGACAGTTCTGAGAGCCATGCAGATGCCTCATCAGTCAATGAAAATGGGAACTGTCTCAGTCTGATCGCCTCTTCACCCACTCCTGGCATGTTATATGATTTGCTGATGCTCATAAAGTTATTCACATGTAGAATTGCATCTTCGGTGGGTTTTCCTGAATAGAGTCCTTTCATGGTTAGCAGTTGAATCATGGCACTCGTGATGTCAAACTTTGTCCCGTCAGCTAATGGTGGTAGCACTATGGGCCCAGTGGAGCCATACTCTTCCTCGTCATAATCATCTACATCATAATAGTGAGGAGCCTGACTTTGCTGTTGCATTTGTCGACCCCTATTATATGGGTCATGACGAGGTACTACCTCATCCCGGACCGCTTGCTGCCTTCCACGTCTTGCTCGCTCAGCTGCAACATTTCGAGCTACAAGATCTTGTGCAATTTTTCTCATCTTCGGCAGCAAGGGCATCTTCTCCTTCTTTCTAGCGTGCTACTTCATCCTTCTTCTATTGCTCGGTTTTAGCAATTAACCCAGCGGTAATCTGTTCCGGAGTTTCTTGCTCTCCATCCTTAGCCATGTTTCTCAGTGTTTTGGAAAGCTCCAGATCGTAAGGGATCAAGGGATTGCCTTGACTCCTTGTGCTTCGCATGCATAAGTGTGCAACCTGTGATCAAAACAAAAACAACAAAAAAAGTAAAATCAGGAAATAAGGACTATAAGTGAAATAAACACAATCTCTCTTAGTCCTAAGCCTTATTCCCTAACAACGGCGCCAAAATTTGATGCGCCCAAATTACACCTATAAAAGAAGCGCAAGCGGTCACTGTTCAAATATAGAACCCAACTAAAGGTTGGGGTCGATCCCACAGGGAATATGGAAGGACTATGGTCGACTAGTGTTTACTTCAAGCTTTTAGTCAGTTATTTCCCATAAAAGGGGGGTTTTGTAGCAATAAGTAATTATTGTAACAATAACGTATCAGGTAACCAATATTAAGTTCAAGAGTATTTATCAATAAGAGAAGTGACTAGGGAAATGGTCCCCATGAGATCATAATTTAGCAAGGCTTTCGTACTTGGTTCACTAGGTTGGTGCTTAGCATGCAGATTCAGTAAGTTAGGTTCACCTAATTACTTGGTCCGGCAACTAGGTGAATCTCACTACACGCCTTGGTCCGGCCGCAGGTGTTGCTTTACTAACCCTTAGCCTTGATCCCAAATTAGCTATTCCCGAATAAGGTCAAGATATTAGATGAGGGTTGATAGCCTCGAATCTCGTTGTTTACAATCCTTTCCCCATCCGTTACCTCCTTGGTCCGGCAAGTAAGGATAAGGCGAGTTCTAACATTTGCAACCGTTAAAAAGCAATCAAAGCGAAGGGAGGAACAATACATGCTTGAACATCTTCCTAGATTACCTAAGTACTTAGCCTACGTCATTAATCCTTCATGGTTTCCACAATCCTAGTTGTTGATTTATCTATTCATGTTCATAAGCATGCAATCAATGTTTGTTTGATCAATCATCAGAAGATACTTACAAAGAAGAATAAGAAAAACTGGAATCTTGAAGAATTATCTCAAGAACACTTCAAATTATCAAAAAATAGTCTTCGAATTCAACACCAAAATCAAAGTAACAAAATATCCAAAAGTAACTTGAAATAATTCGTGAACTACCGAAAATAAAACCTAGGGGAAAGTATTTATAGACAAAAGAGCCAAATTCTAATTAAACTGGTAAATCTAGATGCGGTCAGCTCCGATGGGTCGCCACACGGGCCATCGCTGAGGCAACGGGCGTCGTGGCTGCCCGTCAGCCTTTATTGGGTCTTCAGGAAAGTCCTCTAGCACATTCTTACGAGCAGAGATCGATGAGGCATCGCAGTTGCGATGCCCATCGCAGACTCACGTTGCCTGGCTTGGTGTCTTTGTAGTTCCCCTGCCTGGTTTCCACGGGCAGCTTGTGACAGGACATCGAGCTGGCGACGGGACGTCGTGGAGCTCGTCGTCCTTCCTTGTCTCTTTGCACTATTGCGACTACCACGGGCAGTTTGCCAGCCCATCGGGGTTGCCCAATCTTAACATTCTTGCTTCCTCTCTTTGACGGTCAGCCCCACGGGCCGTCGTGGATGTGACGCCCGTGCTGGCTTCATTTTAGCCCAGAAAGTGCAACTTTTTGGCTTTATTTCCTACTACATACTTTGTCCCTGCACACTTAACAAACAACATTAAATCTAACTAAAAACGCTCAAGAACTCCTAAAAATCCTGTATTTTAAGCGTCAAAAGTGCCGTCAAATCCCGGCACATCAATTTCCTTAAGAAATGTGGAATTAACTTTAATATTGGCCAACACCCCACCCTTTTCTGAGATACCCAACTGCATGAACTTGGATGCTAGAGTTTGAATCTCCCTATCTAAGGGTGGCTTGGACACCTCAAAACAAGCCAAACTGCCTATGCTAACAACTTTCTGGCTCAATGTGTCTGCCACCACATTGGCCTTACCTGGATGACACTGGATGGTCACGTTATAATCTTTCAACAATTCTATCCACCATCTAAATCTGTATCAGATTCAGATTCTTCTGTGTAAACACATGCTGCAGGTTGCAATGGTCTGTGAACACTTCACACTTGACACCATAGATATAATGTCTTCAAATCTTGAGTGCAAATACCACCACTGCCAACTTTAAATCATGGGTCGGGTAATTCTTCTCATGAGGTTTCAATTGCCTTGAAGCATAGGCTATGGCATTCCTGTAATGCATCAACACAACATGTAAACCCGAATGTGAAGCATCATAAAATACAATAAAGTCTTTACCTTCAACCGACAATGATAGAATAAGAGTTATAGTCAAAAGTGTCTTGAGATTTTGAAAGCTCTTCTCACACTTATCAGACCAACAAATGGTACTTTCTTTTGGGTCAACCTTGTCAAGTGAGTAATAATGGAAGAAAAATTCTTGACAAACCTGCGATAATAGTTGGCAAGACCCACAAAACTCTTCACCTTAATCACAGAGTTAGGCCGAACCCAACTCTTAACCACCTTAATGTTCTGGGGATCTACCATCACCCTTTTTCCGAGACCACATGACCTAAGAAGGCCATCAAAGACAACCAGAATTTGCACTTCAAAAATTTGGCGCATAGTTTCTTTTCCTTTAGAATTCTCAAAACTATACAAATATGCTCTGCATGCTCCTCCCTACTCTTGAAGTAAATCAAGATATCATCGATAAAAACAATCATGAACAAATTCAAAAATGACTTGAAAACCCCATTCATCAAACTCATGAAAGCCGCCAACACATTGGTCAACCCAAACAACATTACCAAGAACTCATAATGCCCATATCGAGTCCTGAAAGCCATTTTAGGTATAGTCTTAGGCCTAATTTTCAGCTAATGGTACCCTAACCTCAGGTCAATTTTGGAAAACACAGACGCACCCTGTAACTAGTCAAAAAGGCCATTTATACGGGGTAAGGGATACTTATTCCAGATGGTAACCTTGTTCACTTTCTTGTAATCTATACACATCCGCATGCTACCATCTTTCTTCTTAACAAAAAAGACCGAAGCACCCCAAGCTGAAGCACTAGGACAAATAAATCCCTAATCTAGGAGTTCCTATATCTGAGTTTTAAGTTCCCTCAACTCTGCCAGAGTCATATGATACGGAGGAATATAGATTGGGCGAGTGCCTAGCTCTAGATCTATACAGAAGTCAATATCCCTGTCTGGAGGCATACATGGCAGGTCCAAAGGAAATACCTACTGAAATTCAGAAACCAGTGGGACTGACTCAATAGAAAGGGACTCCGCACTAACATCCCGAAGATGAGCCAGGAAGGTTGAACACCCCTTCCCCACTAGCTTTCTAGCTCAAATAAAGAATATGATCTTAACTGGCTTAAGCTTAAACACACCCTTCCATTCTAGTCTATCCATATATTCGATATTTCTTGAGTGAATATCTTGGTATTATAGTTCAACACAGCGTGATAAGGAAACAACCAAGTCATACCCAAAATAACATTAAAATCTAGCATACCCAATATAACCAAATCTACTTAAGTCTGAAAACCATAAACACAACAGAGCATAAATGATACACATGGGTCACCACCACCGATTCTCCAACTGGAGTAAAAACATGAATAGGAAAATCCAGAACATCACAAATCAAATCTAGACCCAAGGAAAATCTAACAGATACATAAAAATATATGGAACCTCGATCAAATAAAATAGAAGCCATCTGGTCAAAGAATAGAATAGTACCTATTATCATAGCATCAAATGTCTCAGCCTCAGACTTGCCCCGGAAGGCATAACAATGAGCTCTATTATCAATACGAGCAATCTCTCTGACTGGCTGCACCACTCCCTTCCCCGTGTTACCATTACCTCTGTTACCACCATGGCCTCCTTGATTATTACCTCACCCACCTTGTGGGCATCCCTTGCAATTGCCACCTTCACCTATTGGAACCACAACCTTGGTCTATTGCGGCACCTGATTACCTACCTTTCTGAGAGGGCATTCCCTCTTAAAATGACCTAGATCACCACAATGGAAACATCCTCGATCAAGAGAGAGCCTGCTAGAAGAAGAATAGAAGTCCCCCTGGCCTCTAGTAGTTGGAGACTACTGAATAGCCCCTGACTGGCCACCGGTAGAAGCTGGCAGAGCTCACTGAATGGGGCGAGCCGAATGAACCTGCTAGCTAGGACCCCTGGAATAAGAACCACTAAAATTACCCATACTGTTGGACTTCTTAGCTAATACTTTAGCCTTCTCAACCTACCTGACCCTCTCCAATTTATTCACATAGTCAGTCACCTCATTAAAACTCTTCCCCGTAGAGGTTATGTGAACAGATAGAACTTGCAAATCAATATTCAAAACCTTAACATATTGATGAATCCACTCCTCTTCAGTGCCCAATAACTGGGTATCATAGCGAGACAAGGCATAAAACTTAGCCTTACAAGTTGTAATAGACATATTTCCCTATCCAAGGGCCATAAATTTGTCCTTTTTGCGATCCCTTAGAGTACAGGGCACATACTTCTCCAAAATAGGGCATTAAATTGAGCCCTAATCATTGGAGGCAAAGCTGATGAACAACACTCAACATGAGCCCTCCACCACTGCTTGGCATCACCCTGCAGCTGAAAAGTCATAAATTCCCTCCAATGCTGCTGTACAATACCCAACTTATGCAATCTCTCATAATAATCCAGAATAAACTTGAAAGCATCCTCATTCTCTGTACCATGAAATGATGGAGGTTTCACCTTCAGGAATTTAGTGAATAACTCATGCTTGGTCCTGGTCATGACAGGTCCTAGTATTGGACGGAAGAATACATCTATACCCAAAGATTCATCCATCCTGAGAGTTATGGCAACAACGGGATAGGAACCCAGAACCTGAATTACTAGCATAGCAGGGGTGACTCCAGTACCTGCCAGCCCACTCAGAAATGCCAACACCTATTGAATAACCTTAGAATATATATGAGGAAGTCCTATACCTCCAATCAGTGCCGCCACCTCTAGTTTCACACCATCCTCGTGTACCACCTCAATTTTCTCAATATGATCTTGGGGATGGGGAGGGGTCGTCAGCCTCTACTCAGGAGCCGCTTGAGCTCCATACCTGGCGGGTGTCGCTTTTTCTTTGCCCTGCCCCTTTCTCGCTCTCGAGTCATCAGTCTCACAGTTGGAGCTGCTACTATTTCTTCATTCCTTCTGGTGTTAACCAACTGCTGACAAATGAATAAAGGAATTCAAATACCAATTTGGATCACCAAATACCAATTGGAATCAAGTTATAGCACGAAGGAAGAAAGAAGAGATAGTTTCCTAAAGTCATGTAGCCTCTCGAAGAAAAGTATAGACGTCTTCGTACTATTCCACAAGAATGTACTAGACTTATTTTGGTACAATGAGATCAACGAACCTAGGGCTCTGATACCATATTTGTCATGACCTAAACTGCTACGAGTGGCACCCACTCTAAACCCCTGGTGGGAGAACCAGTACCCAAGCCAACACTCAAACAAAACTAAGCAGCTAAAAAACTAGTTTGCATTAAATAAGACAAGATTCACATCTAATAGAAAATAATAAAACACATATAGAAATATCCTCTAGAACCTGAAAGTCATGTACTAAAACATCTAAAATAGTCTAGAATACGGGGATGCAACCCCAAAATAAAAGGAATCCAAGTTTGAATGATGGACTAGAAAAAGTAGATGAATCCACGGTATCCCAGAAGATGCAGCTCACCCTTAGATTCAGAAGTTTTCTGTGTCATAATTGAGGTCATGTAGTAGACGTCGAAATATGCGCTGTACTCAAAAAAGAAGAGAAAGTGCAGTATCAGTACATAAAAACAACAGTGTACTGGTAGGATCACCGGCCATCTCCAAACATATGAAATATGAACACAGAACTATAACTTAGTAAAACAAGACAAACATGTATAACCCAAGTCAGTGAATATAAGCAAGACTCTCAGTCATCAATATGACTTATCAACCACATGAGACATGTCCAAAACCACAACAACACCCATAGATAATTCAACATACCTTTCATGTAACCCGAACAACCCAAGGATCCCTAGGACATCTCTACAGTGTTTATATGCAATTCCGATCGACACAAGAACCACCCCGACATTTAAACACACTAATTCGGTCACTCATGGCCCAACATGTAACAAATACATCATAAAAAATAACCTGGTTCACTCATGGAACCAACACACAAAAGAATAACCAAACATGTACCAGGCGATGTACACATGCCAACTATAAAAAAATTTATACCAGGCGTGGTACCTGATCCAACCGATAGATATCCCATAACAGGCATGGTACCCGAGCCAAACAACGAACTATACCAGGCGTGATACTCGAGCCAACATAAGAATCACAGATAACACAAGAATAACAAATACAAGGAATACAACCCAAACTTGTAAAACCAACAAGCATTTAAGACAAGTTCATTGCATGAGATTGACAACTAGATACCATTTAAACTTTATTCCCTTATTCCCTAAGCACATATTGAACAAGAAATACTAACAAAACAATTAATATGCACACATAAAGTAATTTGAGTTACAATTTAACCATCACCTACTTCATGTAACACCCAAAAACTTCCAAGCCCAGACTTAGCTCAGAAACTAGAAGAAAAATAATTTTTCCAACTGTCAGCCAGAATCACGAGTTGGATCCACGACCTGTGGAAATTTTCACGAGTCATGGACTGGACCCGTGGAAGGTGATCAGAGACCTGAAGAATTCTCTGAGAATCACAATTGGGTTTTATGAACTGTGGAAGGATCCAAGAGTCGTGAACCCAAATCGTGGAACCAGAATTGAGGCCAACCATTTCTCTAAGAACCACGATTGGGTTCTACTGACCGTGGAAGGATCCACGAGTCATGAACCCAAGTTGTGGAACCAACTCTAGTAGCTCAGACCAAGTGCCCAGGATCCATGACCCGTGGAAGTTTCCATTAGTCATGGTTCCGATCCGTGGAACCTGAGTCGTGAATTTCAGCAGTTTTCTTTTAATTTTCCAAGGGGCATTCCAAACTTTTTCCGACCTCTTTTATGTCACGCCCCAAGTCTAACCCTTAGAGTCATAAGTGACCCCAAGCTAACCCATGGTCTAGCATATCTAAACAATTTCAAGTTAAAAGCATATAATGTGCAAAAGCTAAAAACAGTTTATTATTTGAAATGGGGAAAAGTTCAAAACATGTATGAATATAAAATATATAAAGAGTATAGTGATGACTGAAAACAACACTAACAACTCAAGCTGAATCTAGTCTATGTTTGAAAGCCTCTAACTGATATGAGTTGCTGGGACATGCCCCCAACTAAATCTACTAATATGAATTGAAATATAAGGACTGAAAGATAAAAGCATGTATATCATCCTCGAACTATGAGGACTCACCACTGAAGCTTCTGAGTAGGACTGGAAGTCGATCTAAGTGCGGTCTGGATGTTGAGCGCCTGAACTTACATCATAAAATGATGTAGCACAAAAGTATGCATCAGTACTTCGAATGTACTGAGCGTGCGGGATATGGGCTAAGATTAATAGCATGATAACAGAATATGGAAATATATATATACTGAAGCATAAACTAAAAACTAGCTGGATGCAATGACTAAGTACTAACAGGAATATATAATCTGATGAACTGAATACTGGACTAGCTACTGAGTACATGGTCAATACAACATGAATCTGAATGTGGGAGATACTATTAACTGACATACCCCAAGCTGAGCTAACTGTGGGGCCAACCTGTAACCCTGCATGGAAGGGTGTTCATACCGTGCCAAGGGTACGAACAAGTTTGATGTAGATCCACTAACTGATGTCCACAAGTGACAAGAATGTGTAGCCTAATCTAACGGGTGAACCCTTTAGAACCTACGGTGGTGCAATAGTTCTGGTACTCAAGGATTGCTGCTAAAGGTCTCAGCCTAAACTGGCGGGTGAGCCTTCATCCCTTCGTTCACTCAGTGCTAAGTTTACTCCCAACTGAATATAAAACTAAAAATGCAATAGTCATACTGGATAACTCAAAACACTGATTTAATCTGAGAATGCAACATACATATACTGAAAGATATGGCATTCAAATTCTGAAACATAATTGTCTGACTAATATTCCTAGAAAGTATAATTTATAAGATACTAAAATTAACACAAGCTAGGGTTTCTGATTTCTATACATGAAACTATGCTAATTCTCCAAGAAACATGAACTAAACATAATATAAGTTATAGCATTTGAATAGCAAAGAAACCTCTAAGGTCTATAACCTAGGAATGAGTAGTCATGGAAAAACTTAAGAGACTGACTGAATTCTAGGGACCTAATGGGTGAAAGGAACCCACTAGTGAAATCCCACATACCTGGAAGAAGATTCTATGACCGAACCTTTGGATTTGGGGCTGAACTTGAAGAAAACCCTCTTGCTTGTTCTTGAGTGGAAACGCTTCTTTTCTTGTTTGAAATTGCTAAGTGTCGATTTAGTTTAGGAGTAATGAGGGAAAAAGCGTAAAAACCCTTTAATTACTCCCCAAAACAACTTAGGATCGTAGCTAAAAGAATTGGGAAAATACCAGAATGCCCCCAATTTAAAAGCAGGAACTGCATAAATATTCCATTGGACAGGCTACCCAACGGGCGTCGGACTTGCGATGGCCCATCAGCCTAGGCGTTGGAGATGGGAAGGCTGGGGCTGGTCCCCTGGTCGGTTCCCACGATGGCTCCTATATCCCATCGCATCCATGACGGCTTTGGTGAAAGCCCGTTCGAGCATGAGGAGGCCTGGGGAGGGCCATTAGTGGTCTACCATGGGCTGCCCCATGGACCGTCGGACATCTGACGCCTGTGGGGACCCCCGTCTGGCTTAGGTAGGTTGGCAAAGATGCTGGGCTATTCCCACGGGGACCATGATGGGACATCGTGTCCACAACGCCCGTGGGTCAGCTTGTGAGGCTTTCCTGGAATTGAAACTTTGCTGTGTTTTTTCTGAGTTCTGGGTTTTAAATGCTGGTCTGAATTATGGGGTGTTACAATATCCCCCCTTGGGATCATTCATCCTCGAATGAAGACTAACAGAGCTGAGTTTGGAGGGAATGAGCTGCAATCCCTACCAACTGAATACTAGAAGCTGATATCTGACTGAGTCCAGTTCTAAGTACATGAAAGCATGCTGAAAGACTCGAATAGCTAGGAAAACATGATACTTAGACTGGCATGCATATGAGGAGACTGAAGGATTAGAGAGGAACATTTACCTCGAACTGAAACTGAGTCAGAAGGGAAAAGGTGAGGATACTTGGCCATCATGGCTGCTTCAGCTTCCCAAGTAGCTCCCTCAACTGACCGGTTCTTTCACAAAACTTTCACCGAAGCGACTTTCTTATTTCTCAACCTACAAACTTGACGGTCAAGAATTTCAACTGGAACCTCCTCATAGGAGAGGCTATCCTTCACAGCCACACTTTCCAAGGGCACAAATGATGTCAGATCACCAATATACTTCTTCAATAATGAAATATGGAAAACTAGGTGAATCGCTGCTAATTCTGCTTGCAACTCTAACTCATAAGCCACATTACCAATCCTTTTTACGATTCTGTAAGGACCTACATATCTGGGACTGAGCTTCCCTTTCTTGCCAAATCTCATCACATCCTTCATGGGTGACACCTTCAGGAAGACCCAATCATCGATCTCAAACTCTAAGTCCCTTCTACTCACATCTGCATAGGACTTCTGATGACTCTGAGCTATTTTTAGTCTTTCTCTGATGAGCTGGACTTTCTCCATAGCCTCATGAACCGAATCTAGCCCAATCAAGACTGCTTTACCTACTTCGAACCAATAAACTGCTGACCTACATCTATGCCCATAAAGTGACTCATATAGGGCCATCTAGATATTGGAATGAAAGCTGTTATTATAGGCAAATGCTATGAGAAGTAGGTGATCATCCCACTTACCCTTAAAATCGATCACGCAAGATCTCAATATTTCCTCTATGATCTGAATGGTACGCTCAGCCTGGCCATTCATCTGCCGATGAAATGCTGTACTGAGATTCACCTGGGTACAAAGACCTTTCTAAAATGACCTCCAAAAATGAGATGTAAATTGAGGACCCCTATATGAGATGATAGACAAGGGAACCCCGTGCATCTTGACTATCTCGCTGATGTAGAGTTTGGCATAGTAGTTCTTTACTACCTCAATCTTCTGAGAATCAACTCGAATGCCTTCACTAGACACCACATGACCAAGAAAAGCAACTGATTTAAACCAGAACTCGCACTTACTGACCTTGGCGAATAACTGGCGGTTTGTAAGTGTCTACAGAATGACCCTCATATGATTCACATGCTCCTCCTCATTTAGAGAATAAACAAGGATATCATCAATGAAAACAATAATGAACAAGTCCAAATACTATTTGAACACCCTGTTCATTAAATCCATGAAAGCTGCAGGAGCATTGGTTAGTACAAAAGACATAACTACAAATTCATAGTGACCATACCCAGTCATGAAGGCTATCTTTGGGATTTCACTATCTCTGACTTTGAGAGATGCTGGGTCTGATGAAGCCCTTATCTAGAAGGTCTTTCAACTGTTCTTTCAATTCCTTAAGCTCAGTGAGCCATTCTATAAGTAGGAATCAAAATAGGCTGGGTATCTAAAAGGAGATCTATTCTGAAGTTGATTTCTCGTTCAGGAGAAACTCTGGAAAGATCTTCTAGAAACACTTCTGGGAATTCATTCACCACTAGAACTGACTCAAGAGTTGGGGTCTCGGAGTTTGAATCCTTAACCCAAACAAGATGGTAGATATATCCTTTGGAATTCATTTTTCTAGCCTTAAGGTAAAAGATGAATTGACCTACAGGCACTGAGGTACTACCCTTCCATTCTAAGACTGGCTCATTTGGAAACTAAAATCAAATGATCCTAGTTATGCAATCAACTGAGGCATAACAGGAGTGTAACCAATCCATGCCTAGAATAACATCGAAGTCAATCATTTCTAACTCTACTAAATTTACTGGGGTGACTTTCTTGGAAACTATGACAGGGCAATTTCTGTATACCCGTCTAGCTATAATTGGGTCACCAACTGGAGTAGAGATTGAGAAGGGTTCTGGGAGGAATTTAGGACTCACACTGAAATTCACTTCTATATAAAGAGTTACAAAAGAAAATGTATCCCCTGGGTCTAACAATGCATAAACATCTAAATGGAAGACTTGTAACGTACCCATGACCACATCGGGAGAATCCTCCTAGTCTTGTCGATTCTGAAGGGCGTACAACCTATTTGGAACTGACCACCACCTGTATCAGATGAGGCTCCCTGCTGAGTGGAGCGATGCACTGGAGCTGCTGTAGAGCTAGCCTGACTCTGTGAACGAGTATCCTCTGCCCTTCTGAGAATTTACAGGGCACTCTTTTATCCTGTGGTCTGGATTACCACACCCAAAGAAACTTCCACTACCTGCCATGCACTCACCCAGGTGGTTTCGTCCACACTTCTTACACACTAGATGAGTGTACCCGTTAGTAACTGTACCTTGGGACTTTGAGCCAGGCGCTCTATCCCGTCGATCCTATTTGAATTTTTGCACAGAGGCACTAGCAGAAGATGGAGCTGGAGCTGGAGCTGACAAATTTTGGCAGAGGTAAGAGCGGTTGCCACCTTCTGACCTCTGCTGAAAGTAATTAAAGTCACCTGTCCTAGCTCTCTTACTGTCTCCTCAACTCTCTATGATTTTCTCTTCCTCAATCTGCTGAGCATAAGTAACCAACCTGGAGATGTTCATTTCCATAATTAGCATAGCTTTGCACTCTTTGACCACATCATCCGATATATCAGATACAAACTTGCTCATACGGGTCTTGGAGTCAGCTATTATCACTGAGGCATACTTACACAACTGTGTAAACATGAGTGCATACTCCTTCACACTCATATCATTCTGCTTAAAGCTTATGAATTACTAGACCTTGGCCTCTTTGAGCTCAAGTGGGAAGAACCTATCCAAAAATAAAGTCTTAAACTAGTTCCAATCCACTAGACCTACATGTTCACAATGAGACTTCTTCCATTGCTGATACCAAGTATAAGCCACTCCCTTCAACTGGTAGGCAGCCAAATCTGCATTCTCGATTGAAGTGACACCCATAATATCTATCACCTTTTGGATATCATCAAGAAAATCTTGTGGATACTCTTCTAATTTAGACTCATGAAATTCCAGAGGGTTCATCCGAGTGAAGTCCTGGATTCTAGCTGTGGCATTATTAGTCTGAGATAGAGCTGATGCCACAGCCCGCTGATTGATCTGAGCTGTCATGGCCTGGGTGAGCACTTGAAATGCATCCCTGAATTTGGCATGGGTGACTTGCTCATTCAATGGATCTGTGGGAGCTGTTGGTGCTGGCTGATTCCTGGCATTAGCTCTTCTGGGAGGCATTTTCTAAAATGCAAAGAACACGAGTTAGAAAGAGATTAAATAGAGTTCATACTCTATAGCACGAGCTAAAAAAGAAAGAAAGAAAGTTGTTACTAATGACATCTCGTAGATCCTCCCCCATAAGTATGGCACACTTCATACCCATGAAGAAGAATCTACTTGATATGACTTTCAGACACCCTAGGACACTTAATCCTGATGCTCTAATACCAAGTTTGTCACACCCGAGGCTACCCCTAGACGTAACACAATGCTTAGAGTCACAAGTGACCTCAAGCTAACCCATGGTCTGGCAAATCTAAACAATTTCAAGTTAAAAGCATATACTGTGCGGAAGCTAAAAGTAGTTTAATATCTGAAATGGGGAAAAGCCCAAAACATGTCTGAATATAAATATATAAAGAGTATAGTGATGACTGAAAATAACACTAACAATTCAAGATGAATCTAGTCTATGTCTGAAAGCCTCTAACTGATATGAGTTGCTGGGACATGCCCCTAGCTAACTCTACTAATCTAAAACTGAATTATAAGACTAAAAGATAAAAGCATGTCTATCATCCTCAAACTATGAAGACTCACCACTGAAGCTGCTGAGTAGGACTGGAAGTCAATCTAAGCGCGGTCTGGATGCTGAGCGCCTAAACCTACATCATAAAATGATGTAGCATAAAAGTATGCATCAGTACTTCAAATGTACTGAGCATGCGAGATCTAGGCTAAACTGAAAAGCATGATAACAGAACATGGAAATATATATATACTGAAGCATAAACTGAAAACTAGCTGGATGCAATGACCAAGTACTAACATGAATATATAATCTTCTGAACTAAATACTGAACTAGATACTGAGTACATGGTCAATGCAACATAAACTTGAATGTGGGAGACACTATTAACCGACATACCCTAAGCTGAGCTAACTGTGGGGCTAACATGTAGCCCTGGATGGAAGGGTGTTCATACCGTGCCAAGGGTACGAACAAGTGTGACATAGATCCACTAAATGATGTCCATAATGGATAAGGGTGTCAAGCCTAATCTGACAGGTGACCCTTTTAGAACCTACGGTGGCACCGTAGTTCTAGGACTTAGGGATTGCTCCTAAAGGTCTCATCCTAAACTGGCAGGTGAGCCTTCATCACTTCGTCCGCTCGGTTCTAAGTTTAATCACAACTGAATATAAAGCTAAAAATGCAACTGTCATACTGGATAGCTCAAAACACTGATATAATCTGAGAATGCAATATACATATACTAAAAGATATGGCATTCAAATTCTGAAACATGATTATTTAACTAATTTTCCTAGCAAGTATAATTTATGAGATACTGAAATTAACACAAGCTAGGGTTTCTGAGTTCTATACATGAAACTATGCTAATTCTCCAAGAAACATGAACTAAACATCATATAAGTTATAGCATCAGAATAGCAAAAAAATCTCTAAGGTTTATAAACCCTAGGTCTGAGTAGTCATGGAGAAAATGAAGAGACTTATTGAATTCTAGGGACCTAATGGGTGAAAGGAGCCCACTAGTGAAATCGCACACACTTGTAAGAAGATTCTACGGTTGAACCTTTGGATTTGGGGCTGAACTTGAAGAAAACCTTCCTTTCTTGTTTGAAACTGCTAAGTGTCAATTTCAATTAGAAGTATGAGGGAAAAAGTATGAAAACCCTTTAATTACTCCCCAAAATGACTTAGTATCGGAGTTAAAAGAATTGAGAAAAGACCAGAATACCCCTAACTTAAAAGCATGAACTGCAGAATTTTTCCATCAGACGGGCTACTCGATGGGCGTCGGACTTGCGATGGCCCATCGACTTGGGCATCAGAGAAGGACAGCCTGGGGATGGTCCACTGGTTGGTTCCCACGATGGCTCCCATGGCCCATCGCATCCACGACAGCCATGGTGATAGCTCGTCGGAGCATGAGGAGGCTTGGGTAGTCTACCACGTGCTGCCCCATAACCCATCTGAATTCCGACACCTGTGGGGACCCCTTTCTGGCTGAGATAGGTTGGCAGGGCCACTGGGCTCTACCCATGAGGACCACAATGGTCCATCGTGTCCATGATGCCCATGGGGCTTGCCTGGAGATGAAACTTTGCTGAGTTTTTTATGAGTTCTGGGTTTTAGATACTGGTCTAAATTCTGGGGTGTTATGTTTTAATGCCTAAGCTATGACATTTTGGTTATTCTAAGCCTAGTTTATTAGTCAAAAACTACCTAAATTGCCTATTCTCCTAAAATCATCAGACTTAAAAAGAAAAGAAGCGAAAGAGGCAACAATTTTCTCTCAAGAGCAAGCAGGAGGTCTTCTTCAAGCTCAGCCCTAAGCCCAAGGTTTTCCTCTATAGTTTCTTCTCCAGGTATGTGGGATTTCACTAGTGGCTTCATTTCACCCATTAGGTCCCTAGACTTCAGTCAGTTCTTAAGTTCTCCATGAAATATTCAGACCTAGGGTTTCTAAATCTTAGGGATTTCTTTCAATTCAGATGCTATTGTTTAAATGATATTTATTTCATATTTCTTGGATAATTAGCATAGCCATATGTACAGGACTCAGTAACCCTAGCTTGTCTTAAATTCAGTATGCATAAACTATACTTTCTAGGTAGATAATTCAGACAATCATACTTTAGAATTAGAATGCCATCAGTTTCAGTATATGTATGTCACATTCTCAGATGATTATCAGTATTTCGAGCTATCCAGCATTTCAACTTGCATTTTAGTGCTTATGTATTCAGTTGGGAGTAGACTTAGCACCGAGTGAATAAAGAAATGAAGATCACCGGCCAGTTTAGGCTGAGACCTTTAGTAGTAGTCCCTGAGTCCCAAAACTATGGTGCCACTGTAGGTTCTAAAGGGGTCACCCATTAGATTAAGCTTGACACCCTTGTCTCTTATGGACACTAATTTAGTGGTTCCACGTCAGACTTGTTTGTACCCTTGGCAAGGTATGAATTCCCTTTCATCTAGGATTATAGGTTGGCCCCATAGTTAGCTCAGCTTGGGTATATCGGTTAATAGTATCTCCCACAGTCAGATCATGTTGCATTGACCATGTACTCAATATTTATTTCAGTTATTCAGCTCAGAATATTATGTGTTCATGTTAGTACTTGGTCACTGCATCCAACTTATCATTCAGTTTATGCTTCAGTCTATATGTCCATGTTCAGTTTTTATGTTGTCCAGCTTATCACATATCCCGTATGCTCAGTACATTCAAAGTACTGACGCTTACTTTTGTGCTACATCATTGTATGATGTAGATCTAGGCGCCCAACATCCAAATCGTGCTCAACTCGACTTACAGTCCATACTCAGTAGCTTCAGTGGTGAGTCCTCATAGTTCAAGAATGATAGACATGCTTTACCTTTCAGTCTTTACTTTTCAGTTTCAGATTATTAGAGTTAGTTAGGGGTATGTCCCAGCAACTCATATCAGTTAGAGGCTTTCAGACATAGACTAGATTTAGATATTGGGTTGTTAGTGTTGTTTTTTAGACATCATTATACTCTTTTATATTTCTTATATTCAGATATTTTGGGCTCTTTTCCTGCTCCTGATATTAAACTATTTTCAGCTTCCGCACCATGTATGTTTTATATTAGAAATTGTATAGATATGACAGGCCATGGGTTAGCTTGGGGTTACTTGCGACACTTAGCACTGTATTGCATCTAGGGGGTAGCCTCAGGGTGTGACAAACTTGGTATCAAAGCATCAGGTTTAATGTCCTAGGGTGTCTGAAAGTCGCGTCAAGTAGAGTCTTCTTCATGGGTATAAAGCATGCAACACTTATGGGGGAGAAGCTATGAGATGTCATTAGGAACAACTTCCCTTCTTTACTTTCCAGCTCGTGCTATAGAGTGTGAACTCTATTCAATCTCCTTCTAACTCATGCTCTTCGCATTTCAGTGTGAAAATTCCTCCCAGAAGGGTGAACGCGATGAATCAGCTAGCATCAACAGCTCCAGCAGACCCTTTGAATGTGCAAGTTACCCATGCTGAATTAAGGGCTGCTTTTTAGGTCCTTGCTCTGGCCATGACTGCTCAAGTCAATCATCAGGTTTTGGCACCAGCTCCACCTTAAACCAACTCTGCTGCATCTAGAATCTGAGACTTCACTCGGATGAACCCTCCGGAATTTCATGGGTCTAAGTCAAAAGAGGATCCATAATAGTTTCTTGATCATATTCAGAAGGTGATGGATATTATGGATGTCACTCCAGTCGAGAGTGAAGATTTTACCGCCTATTAGTTGAAGGGCATGGCTTATACTTGATACCAGCAGTGAAAGGAATCTCATTCTGCTAATGCAGGTCTAGTGGTCTGGAACCACTTCAAGACAACATTTCTGGACAAGTTTTTCCTACTTGAACTCAGGGAAGCAATGGTCCAGAAGTTCATTAATTTGAAGAAGAATGAGATGAGTGTGAAGGAATGGTGGTAGCACTATGGGCCCAGTGGAGCCATACTCTTCCTCGTCATAATCATCTACATCATAATAGTGAGGAGCCTGACTTTGCTGCTGCATTTGTCGAGCCCTATTATATGGGTCATGACGAGGTACTACCTCATCCCGGACCGCTTGCTGCCTTCCACGTCTTGCTCGCTCAGCTGCAGCATTTCGAGCTACAAGATCTTGTGCAATTTTTCTCATCTTCGGCAGCAAGGGCATCTTCTCCTTCTTTTTGGCGTGCTACTTTATACTTCTTCTGTTGCTCGGTTTTAGCAATTAACCCAGCGGTAATCTGTTCCGGAGTTTCGTGCTCTCCATCCTTAGCCATGTTTCTCAGTGTTTTGGAAAGCTCCGGATCGTAAGGGATTGACTTGACTCCTTGTGCTTGGCATGCATAAGTGTGCAACCTGTGATCAAAACAAAAACAACAGAAAAAGTAAAATCAAGAAATAAGGACTATAAGTGAAATAAACACAATCTCTCTTAGTTCTAAGCCATATTCCATGACAACGGCGCCAAAATTTGATGCGCCCAAATTACACCTCTAAAAGAAGCGCAAGCGGTCGCTGTTCAAATATAGAACCCAACTAAAGGTTGGGGTCGATCCCACAGGGAATATGGAAGGACTATGGTCGACTAGTGTGTACTTCAAGATTTTAGTCAGTTATTTCCCGTAAAAGGGGGGTTTTGTAGCAATAAGTAATTATTGTAACAATAACATATCAGGTAACCAATGTTAAGTTCAAGAGTATTTATCAATAAGAGAAGTGACTAGGGCAATGGTCCCCATGAGATCATAATTTAGTAAGGCTTTCGTACTTGGTTCACTAGGTTGGTGCTTAGCATGCAGAATCAGTAAGTTAGGTTCACGTAATTCCTTGGTCCGGCAACTAGGTGAATCTCACTACACGCCTTGGTCCGGCCGCAGGTGTTGCTTTACTAACCCTTAGCCTTGATCCCAGATTAGCTATTCCCAGATAAGGTCAAGCTATTAGATGAGTGTTGATAGCCTCAAATCTCGTTGTTTACAACCCTTTTCCCATCTGTTACCTCCTTGGTCCGGAAAGTAAGGATAAGGTGCGTTCTAACATTTGCAACCGTTAAAAAGCAATCAAAGCGAAGGGAGGAACAATACATGCATGAACATCTTCCTAGATTACCTAAGTACTTAGGCTACGTCATTAATCCTTCATGGTTTCCACAAACCTAGTTGTGGATTTAGCTATGCATGTTCATAAGCATGCAATCAATGTTGTTTGATCAATCATCAGAAGATACTTACAAAGAAGAATAAGAAAAACTGGAATCTTGAAGAATTATCTCAAGAACACTTCAAATTATCAAGAATTAGTCTTCGAATTCAACACCAAAATATAAGTAACAAAATATCCAAAAGTAACTTAAAATAATTCGTGAACTACCAAAAATAAAACCTAGGGGAAAGTATTTATAGACAAAAGAGCCAAATCCTAATTAAACTGGTAAATCTAGATACGGTCAGCTCCGATGGGTCGCCACACGGGCCATCGCTGAGGAGACGGGCATCGTGGCTGCTCGTCAGCCTTCATTGGGTCTTCAGGAAAGTCCTCTAGGGAAGAGATCGATGAGCCATCATAGTTGAGATGCCGATCGCAGACTCACGTCGCCTGGCTTGGTGTCTCTGTAGTTCCCCTGCCTGGTTTCCACGGGCAGCTTGTGATAGGACGTCGAGCTGGCGACGGGACATCGTGGAGCCCGTCATCCTTCCTTGTCTCTTTGCACTATTGCGACTACCACGGGCAGTTTGCCAGCCCGTCGGGGTTGCCCAATCTTAACATTCTTGCTTCCTCTCTTTGACGGTCAGCCCCACGGGCCATCGTGGATGTGACGCCCGTGGTGGCTTCATTTTAGCCTAGAAATTGCAACTTTTTGGCTTTATTTCCTACTACATACTTTGTCCCTGCACACTTAACAAACAACATTAAATCTAACTAAAAACGCTCAAGAAATCCTTAAAATCCTATATTTTAAGCGTCAAAAGTGCCGTCAAATCCCGGCACATCAATTTCCTTAAGAAATGTGGAATTAACTTTAATACTGGCCAACACCCCACCCTTTTCTGAGATGCCCAACTGCATGAACTTGGATACTAGAGTTTGAATCTCCCTATCCAAGGGTGGCTTGGACACCTCAAAACAAGCCAAACTGCCCATGCTAATAACTTTCTGGCTCAATGTGTCTGCCACCACATTGGCCTTACCCGGATGACACTGGATGGTCACGTTATAATCTTTCAACAATTCTATCCACCTTCTAAATCTGTATCAGATTCAGATTCTTCTGTGTAAACACATGCTGCAGGCTGCAATGGTCTGTGAACACTTCACACTTGACACCATAGATATAGTGTCTTCAAATCTTGAGTGCAAATACCACCACTGCCAACTTTAAATCATGGATCGGGTAATTCTTCTCATGAGGTTTCAATTGCCTTGAAGCATAGGCTATGGCATTCCTGTACTGCATCAACACAACATGTAAACCCGAATGTGAAGCATCATAAAATACAATAAAGTCTTTACCTTCAACCGACAATGATAGAATAAGAGTTATAGTCAAAAGTGTCTTGAGATTTTGAAAGCTCTTCTCACACTTATCAGACCAACAAATGGTACTTTCTTTTGGGTCAACCTTGTCAAGTGAGTAGTAATGGAAGCAAAATTCTTGACAAACCTGCGATAATAGCTGGCAAGACCCACAAAACTCTTCACCTTAATCACAGAGCTAGGCCGAACCCAACTCTTAACCACCTTAATGTTCTGGGGATCTACCATCACCCTTTTTCCGAGACCACATGACCTAAGAAGGCCATCAAAGACAACCAGAATTTGCACTTAAAAAATTTGGTGCATGGTTTCTTTTCCTTTAGAATTCTCAAAACTATACAAATATTCTCTGCATGCTCCTCCCTACTCTTGAAGTAAATCAAGATATCATCGATAAAAACAATCATGAACAAATTCAAAAATGACTTGAAAACCCCATTCATCAAACTCATGAAAGCCGCCAACACATTGGTCAACCCAAACAACATTACCAAGAACTCATAATGCGCATATCGAGTCCGGAAAGCCATTTTAGGTATAGTCTCAGGCCTAATTTTCAGCTAATGGTACCCTAACCTCAGGTCAATTTTGGAAAACACAGACACACCCTGTAACTGGTCAAAAAGGCCATTTATGCGGGGTAAGGGATACTTATTCCAGATGGTAACCTTGTTCAATTGCTTGTAATCTATACACATCCGCATGCTACCATCTTTCTTCTTAACAAAAAAGACCGAAGCACCCCAAGCTGAAGCACTAGGACAAATAAATCCCTAATCTAGAAGTTCCTATATCTGAGTTTTAAGTTCCCTCAACTCTGCCAGAGTCATATGATACGGAGGAATATAGATTGGGTGAGTGCCTAGCTCTAGATCTATACAGAAGTCAATATCCTTGTCCGGAGGCATACATGGCAGGTCCAAAGGAAATACCTACTGAAATTCTGAAACCAGTGGGACTGACTCAATAGAAGGGGACTCCGCACTAACATCCCGAAGATGAGCCAGGAAGGTTGAACACCCCTTCCCCACTAGCTTTCTAGGTCAAATAAAGGATATGATCTTAACTGGTTTAAGATTAAACACACCCTTCCATTCTAGTCTATCCATATATTCAATATTTCTTGAGTGAATGTCTTGGTATTATAGTTCAACACAGCGTGATAAGGAAACAACCAAGTCATACCCAAAATAACATCAAAATCCAGCATACCCAATATAACCAAATCTACTTAAGTCTGAAAACCATAAACACAACAGAGCATAAATGATACACATGGGTCACCACTACCGACTCTCCAACTAGAGTAAAAACATGAATAGGAGAATCCAGAACATCACAAATCAAATCTAGACCCAAGGCAAATCTAACAGATACATAAAAATATGTGGAACCTGGATCAAATAAAATAGAAGCCATCCGGTCAAAGAATAGAATAGTACCTATTATCATCGCATCAGATGTCTCAGCCTCAGACTTTCCCTAGAAGGCATAACAATGAGCTCTATTATCAATCTGGGCAATCTCTCTGGCTGGCTGCACCGCTCCCTTCCCCGTGTTACTATTACCTCTGTTACCACCATGGCCTCCCTGATTATTACCTCACCCACCTTGTGGGCGTCCCTTGCAATTTCCACCTTCACCTATTGGAACCACAACCTTGGTCTATTGCTGCACCTGATTACCTACCTTTTTGAGAGTGCATTCCCTCTTAAAATGACCTAGATCACCACAATGGAAACATCCTCGATCAAGAGAGAGCCTGCTGGCAGAAGAATAGAAGGCCCCCTGGCCTCTAGTAGCTGGAGACTACTGAATAGCCCCTGACTAACCACCGGTAGAAGCTGGCAGAGCTCACTGAATGGGGCGAGCCGAATGAACCTGCTAGCTAGGACCCCTGGAATAAGAACCACTGAAATTACCCATATTGTTGGACTTCTTAGCTAATACTTTAGCCTTCTCAACCTACTTGACCCTCTCCAATTTCTTCACATAGTTAGTCACCTCATTAAAACTCTTCCCCGTAGAGGTCATGTGAACAGATAGAACTTGCAAATCAATATTCAAAACCTTAACATATTGATGAATCCTCTCCTCTTCAGTGCCCAATAGCTGGGTATCATAGCGAGACAAGGCATGAAACTTAGCCTTACAAGCTGTAATAGACATATTTCTGTAATCAAGGGCCATAAATTTGTCCTTTTTGTGATCCGTTAGAGTATATGGCACATACTTATCCAAAATAGGGAAAGAAATTGAGCCCTAATCATTGGAGGCAAAGATGATTAACAACACTCCACATGAGCCCTCCACCACTGCTTGGCATCACCCTGCAGCTGAAAAGTCATAAATTCCCTCCAATGCTGCTGTACAATACCCAACTTATGCAATCTCTCATAATAATCCAGAATAAACTTGAAAGCATCCTCATTCTCTGTACCATGAAATGATGGAGGTTTCAGCTTCAGGAACTTAGTCAATAAATCATGCTTGGTCCTGGTCATGACAGGTCCTAGTACTGGATGGAAGAATGCATCTATACCAAAACTTCATCCATCCTGAGAGTTATGGCAACACCGGGATAGAAACCAAGAACCTGAACTACTAGCATAGCAGGGGTGACTCCAGTACTTGCCAGCCTATTCAGAAATGCCAACACCTATTGAATAACCTTAGAAGACATATGAGGAAGGCCTATACCTCCAATCAGTGCCGCCACCTCTAGTTTCACACCATCCTCGTGTACCACCTCAACTTTCTCAATATGATCCTGGGGATGGGAAGGAGTCGTCAGCCTCTGCTCAACAGCCACTTGAGCTTCACACCTGGAGGGTGTCGCTTTTCCTTTGCCCTGCCCCTTCCTCGCCCTCGAGTCGTCAGTCTCACAGTTGGAGCTGCTACTATTTCTTCATTCCTTCTGGTGTTAACCAACTGCTGACAAAAGAATAAAGGAATTCAAATACCAATTTGGATCATCAGATACCAATTAGAATCAAGTTATAGCACGAAGGAAGAAAGAAGAGATAGTTTTATAAAGTCATGTAGCCTCTCAAAGAAAAGTATAGACGTCTCCGTACTATTCCACAAGACTCTACTAGAACTATTTTGGCACAATGAGATCAACGAACCTAGGGCTCTGATACCATCTTTGTCATGACCTAAATTGCTACGAGTGGCACCAACTCTAAACCCCTGGTGGGAGAACCATTACCCAAGCCAACACTCAAACAAAACTAAGCAGCTAAAATAGTAAAATAGTCTAGAATACGGGGATGCAACCCCAAAATACCTATAGAAATATCCTCTAGAACCTGATAAATACCTATAGAAATATCCTCTAGAACCTGAAAGTCATGTACTAAAACATCTAAAATAGTCTAGAATACGGGGATGCAACCCCAAAATAAAAGGAATCCAAGTTTGAATGACGGACTAGAAAAAGTAGATAAATCCACGGTATCCCAGAAGATGCAACCCACCCTTAGATTCAGAAGTTTTCTCTGTCATAATTGAGGTCACACAGTAGATGTCGAAATATGCGCTGTACTCAAAAAAGAAGAGAAAGTGCAGTATCAGTACATAAAAACAACAGTGTACTAGTAGGATCACCGGCCAGCTCCAAACATATGAAATATGAACACACAACTATAACTTAGTAAAACAAGACAAAAATGTATAACCCAAGTCAGTGAATATAAGCAAGACTCTCTGTCATCAATCTGACTTATCAACCACATGAGACATGTCCAAAACCACAACAACACCCATAGATAATTCAACATACCTTTCATGTAACCCAAACCACCCAAGGATCCCTAGAACATCTCTACAGTGTGTATATGCAATTCCAATCTACACAAGAACCACCCCGACATTTGAACACACTAATTCGGTCACTCATGGACCAACATGTAATAAATACATCATAAAAAATAACCTGGTTCACTCATGGAACCAACACACAAAAGAATAACCAAACATGTACCAGGCGAGGTACTCGTGCCAACCATAACAAAATTTAAACCAGGCGTGGTACCTGATCCAACCGATAGATATCCCGTAATAGGCGTGGTACCCAAGCCAACCAACGAACTATACCAGGCATGATACTCGAGCCAACTAAAGAATCACAGAAAACACAAGAATAACAAATACAATGAATACAACCCAAACTTGTAAAACCAACAAGCATTTAAGACAAGTTAATTGCATGAGATTGATAACTAGATACCATTTAAACTTTATTCCCTTATTCCCTAAACATGTATTGTACAAGCAATACTAACAAAACAATTAATATGCACACATAACATAATTTGAGTTACAATTTAACCATCACCTACTTCATGTAACACCCTAAAACTTCCAAGCCCAGACTTAGCTCAGAAACTAGAAGAAAAATAATTTTTCCAACTGTCAGCCAGAATCACGAGTTAGATCCACGACCTGTGGAAATTTCCACGAGTCATGGACTGGACCCGTGGAAGGTGATCAGAGACCTAAAGAATTCTCTGAGAATCACAATTGGGTTTTATGAACTGTGGAAGGATCCAAGAGCCGTGAACCCAAGTTGTGGAACCAGACCTGAGGCCAACCATTTCTCTAAGAACCACAATTGGGTTCTACGGACCGTGGAAGGATCCACGAGTCATGAACCCAAGTCGTGGAACCAACTCTAGTAGCTCAGACCAAGTGCCCAGGATCCATGACCCGTGGAAGTTTCCATTAGTCATGGTTCCGATCCGTGGAACCTGAGTCGTGAATTTCAGCCATTTTCTTTTAATTTTCCAAGGGGCATTCCAAACTTTTTCTGACCTCTTTTATGTCACGCCCCGAGGCTAACCCTTAGATGTAACACAATGCTTAGAGTCATAAGTGACCCCAAGCTAACCCATGGTCTGGAATATCTAAACAATTTCAAGTTAAAAGCATATACTGTGCAAAAGCTGAAAACAGTTTATTATTTGAAATGGGGAACAGTTCAAAACATGTATGAATATAAAATATATAAAGAGTATAGTGATGACTGAAAACAACACTAACAACTCAAGCTGAATCTAGTCTATGTTTGAAAGCCTCTAACTGATATGAGTTGCTGGGACATGCCCCCAGCTAACTCTACTAATATGAATTTGAAATATAAGGACTGAAAGATAAAAACATGTATATCATCCTCGAACTATGAGGACTCACCACTGAAGCTTCTGAGTAGGACTGGAAGTCGATCTAAGTGCGGTCTGGATGTTGAGCGCCTGAACTTACATCATAAAATGATGTAGCACAATATTATGCATCAGTACTTCGAATGTACTGAGCGTGCGGGATATGGGCTAAGATTAATAGCATGATAACAGAATATGGAAATATATATATACTGAAGCATAAACTAAAAACTAGCTGGATGCAATGACTAAGTACTAACATGAATATATAATCTGATGAACTGAATACTGGACTAGCTACTGAGTACATGGTCAATACAACATGAATCTGAATGTGGGAGATACTATTAACTGACATACCCCAAGCTGAGCTAACTGTGGGGCCAACCTGTAACCCTAGATGGAAGGGTGTTCATACCGTGCCAAGGGTACAAACAAGTTTGATGTGGATCCACTAACTGATGTCCACAAGGGACAAGAGTGTCTAGCCTAATCTGATGGGTGAACCCTTTAGAACCTACGGTGGTGCCATAGTTCTGGTACTCAAGGATTGCTGCTAAAGGTCTCAGCCTAAACTGGCAGATGAGCCTTCATCCCTTTGTTCGCTCAGTGCTAAGTTTAATCCCAACTGAATATAAAACTAAAAATGCAACTGTCATACTGGATAGCTCAAAAGACTGATATAATCTGAGAATGCAACATACATATACTGAAAGAAATGGCATTCGAATTCTGAAACATAATTGTCTGACTAATCTTCCTAGCAAGTATAATTTATGAGATACTAACATTAACGCAAGCTAGGGTTTCTGAATTCTATACATGAAACTATGCTACTTCTCCAAGAAACATGAACTAAACATAATATAAGTTATAGCATCTGAATAGCAAAGAAACCCCTACGGTCTATAACCTAGGAATGAGTAGTCATGGAAAAACTGAAGAGACTGACTGAATTCTAGGGACCTAATGGGTGAAAGGAACCCACTAGTGAAATCCCACATACCTGGAAGAATATTCTATGATTGAACCTTTGGATTTGGGGCTGAACTTGAAGAAAACCCTCTTGCTTGTTTTTGAGTGGAAACGCTTCTTTTCTTGTTTGAAATTGCTAAGTGTCGATTTAGTTTAGGAGTAATGAGGGAAAAAGCGTAAAAACCCTTTAATTACTCCCCAAAACCACTTAGGATCGGAGATAAAAGAATTGGGAAAATACCAGAATGCCCCCAATTTAAAAGCAGGAACTGCATAAATTTTCCGTTGGACAGGCTACCCAACGGGCGTCGGACTTGCGATGGCCTATTAGCCTAGGCGTTGGAGACGGGAAGGATGGGGCTGGTCCCCTAGTCGGTTCCCACGATGGCTCCCACAGCCCAACGCATCTACGACGACTGTGGTGATAGCCCATTCGAGCATGATGAGGCCTGGGGAGGGCCATTAGTGGTCTACCATGGGCTGCCCCATGGCCCGTCGGACTTCTGACGCCTGTGGGGACCCCTGTCTGGCTTAGGTAGGTTGGAAAAGCTGCTGGGCTCTTCCCACGAGGACCATGATGGGCCATCGTGTCCACGACACCCATGGGTCAGCCTGTGAGGCTTTCCTGGAATTGAAACTTTGCTGTGTTTTTTCTGAGTTCTGGGTTTTAAATGCTGGTCTGAATTATGGGGTGTTACAATATCCCCCCTTGGGATTATTCATCCTCGAATGAAGACTAACTGAGCTGAGTCTTGAGGGAATGAGCTGCAATCCCTACTAACTGAATACTAGAAGCTGATATCTGACTGAGTCCAGTTCTAAGTACGTGAAAAAGCATGCTGAAAGACGCGAATAGCTAGGAAAACATGATACTTAGACTGACATGCATATGAGGAGACTGAAGAATTAGAGAGGAACTATTACCTCAAACTGAAATTGAGTCAGAAGGGAAAAGGTGAGGATTCTTGGCCATCATATCTGCTTCTGCTTCCCAAGTTGCTCCCTCAACTGACCGGTTCCTTCACAAAACTTTCACCGAAGCGAATTTCTTATTTCTCAACATACAAACTTGACTGTCAAGAATTTCAACTGGAACCTCCTCATAGGTGAGGCTATCCTTCACAGCCACACTTTCTAAGGGCACAAATGATGTCAGATCACCAATATACTTTTTCAATAATGAAATATGGAAAAATAGGTGAATCACTGCTAATTCTGCTGGCAACTCTAACACATAAGCCACATTACCAATCCTTTTTAAGATTCTGTAAGGACCTACATATCTGGGACTGAGCTTCCCTTTCTTGCCAAATCTCATCACATCCTTCATGGGTGACACCTTCAGGAAGACCCAATCATCGATCTCAAACTCTAAGTCCCTTCTACTCACATCTGCATAGGACTTCTGTTGACCCTGAGCTATTTTTAGTATTTCTCTGATGAGCTGGATTTTCTCCATATCCTCATGAACCGAATCTAGCCCAATCAAGGCTGCTTTACCTACTTCGAACCAATAAACTGGTGACCTGCATCTATGCCTATAAAGTGACTCATATAGGTCCATCTGGATATTGGAATAGAAGCTGTTATTATAGGCAAACTCTATGAGAGGTAGGTGATCATCCCACTTACCCTTAAAATCGATCACGCAAGATCTCAACATTTCCTCTAAGATCTGAATGGTACGCTCTACCTGGCCATTCATCTGCCGATGAAATGCTGTACTGAGATTCACCTGGGTACCAAGACCTTTCTAAAATGACATCCAGAAATGAGATGTAAATTGAGGACCCCTATATGAGATGATAGACAAGGGAACCCCGTGCATCTTGACTATCTCGCTGATGTAGAGTTTGGCATAGTAGTTATTTACTACCTCAATCTTCTAAGAATCAACTCGAATGCCTTCACTAGACACCACATGACCAAGAAAAGCAACTGATTTCAACCAGAACTCGCACTTACTGAACTTGGTGAATAACTGGCGGTTTGTAAGAGTCTACAGAATGACCATCAGATGATTCGCATGCTCCTCCTCATTTCGAGAATAAACAAGGATATCAATGAAAATAATAATGAACAAGTCCAAATACTGTTTGAACACCCTGTTCATTAAATCCGTGAAAGTTGCAGGAGCATTGGTTAGTACAAAAGACATAACTACAAATTTATAGTGACCATACCCAGTCATGAAGGCTGTCTTTGGGATGTCACTATCTCTGACTCTGGCTGATGATAGCCGAATCTGAGGTCTATCTTAGAGCAGCAACTAGCACCGTGAAGCTGGTTGAACAATTCATCAATCTTGGGGATGGGATATTTATTCTTGATTGTGACTTTGTTCAACTGGCGGTAGTCTATGAACATCCTGAGATAACCGTCCTTCTTACGCACGAAGAAAACTGAAGTGCCTTATGGAAAGATGTTGGGTCTGATGAAGCCTTTATCTAGAAGGTCTTTCAACTGTTCTTTCAATTCCTTAAGATCAGTGAGCTATTCTGTAAGTAGGAATCAAAATAGGCTGGGTATCTAAAAAGAGATCTATTCTGAAGTTGATTTCTCGTTCAGGAGAAACTCTGGGAAGATCTTCTAGAACCACTTCTGGGAATTCATTCACCACTAGAACTGACTCAAGAGTTGAGGTCTCGGAGTTTGAATCCTTAACCCAATCAAGATGGTAGATATATCCTTTGGAATTCATTTTTCTAGCCTTAAGGTAAGAGATGAATTGACCTACAGGCACTGAGGTACTATCCTTCCATTCTAAGACTGGCTAATTTGGAAACTAAAATCAAATGATCCTAGTTATGCAATCAACTGAGGCATAACAGGAGTGTAACCAATCCATGCCTAGAATAACATCGAAGTCAATCATTTCTAACTCTACTAAATTTACTGGGGTGACTTTCTTGGAAACTATGACAGGGCAATTTCTGTATACCCATCTAGCTATAATTAGGTCACCAACTGGAGTAGAGATTGAGAAAGGTTCTGGGAGGATTTTAGAACTGACACTGAAATTCACTTCTATGTAAAGAGTTACAGAAGAAAATGTATCCCCTAGGTCTAACAATGCATAAACATCTAAATGGAAGACTTGTAACGTACCCATGACCACATCGGGAGAATCCTCCTAGTCTTGTATAGTCTGAAGGGCGTTTAACCTATCTGGAACTGACCACCACCTGTATCAGATGAGGCTCCCTGCTGAGTGGAGCGACGCACTGGAGCTGCTGTAGAGCTGACCTGACTCTGTAAACGAGTATCCTCTGCCCTTCTGAGAATTTACAGGGCACTCTTTTATCCTGTGGCCTGGCTTACCATACCCAAAGAAATTTCCACTACCTGCCATGCACTCACCCAGGTGGTTTCTACCACACTTCTTACACACTAGATGAGTGCACCCGTTAGTAACTGTACCTTGGGACTTTCAGCCAGGCGCTCTATCCCGTCGATCCTGTTTGAATTTTTGCACTGGGGCACTAATAGAAGATGGAGCTGGAGCTGGAGCTGATGATTTTTGGCAGAGGTGAGAGAGGTTGCCACCTTCTGACCTCTGCTGAGAGTAATTAAAGTCACCTGTCCTAGCTCTCTTACTGTCTCCTCGCCTCTCTATGATTTTCTCTTCCTCAATCTGCTGAGCATAAGTAACCAACCTGGAGATGTCCATTTCCATAATTATCATAGCTTTGAACTCTTTGACCACATCATCCGACATATCATATACAAACTTGCTCATACGGGTCTTGGAGTCAGCTATTATCACTGAGGCATACTTACAAAGCTGTGTAAACATGAGTGCATACTCCTTCACACTCATATCATTCTGCCTAAAGCTTATGAATTACTAGACCTTGGCCTCTCTGAGCTCAAGTGGGAAGAACCTATCCAAAAATAAAGTCTTAAACTAGTTCCAATCCACTGGACCTGCATGTTCACAATGAGACTTCTTCCATTGCTGATACCAAGTATAAGCCACTTCCTTCAACTGGCTGGATTCTAGCTGTGGCATTATTAGTCTAAGATAGAGCTGATGCCACAACCCGCTGATTAATCTGAGCTGTCATGGCCTGGGCGAGCACTTGAAATGCATCCCTGAATTTGGCATAGGTGACTTGCTCATTCAATGGGTCTGTGGGAGCTGTTGGTGCTGGTTGATTCCTGGTTCTGGGAGGCATTGTTTGAAATGCGAAGAACACGAGTTAGAAGGAGATTAAATAGAGTTCATACTCTGTAGCACGAGCTAAAAAAGAAAGAAAGAAAGTTGTTACTAATGACATCTCATTGATCCTCCCCCATAAGTGTGGCACACTTCATACCCATGAAGAAGACTCTACTTGATGTGACTTTCAGACACCCTAGGACACTTAATCCTGATGCTCTAATACCAAGTTTGTCACACCCTGAGGCTACCCCTACACGTAACACAATGCTTAGAGTCACAAGTGACCTCAAGCTAACCCATGGTCTGGCAAATCTAAACAATTTCAAGTTAAAAGCATATACTGTGCGGAAGCTAAAAATAGTTTAATATCTGAAATGGGGAAAAGCCCAAAACATGTCTGACTATAAATATATAAAGAGTATAGTGATGACTGAAAATAACACTAACAATTCAAGATGAATCTAGTCTATGTCTGAAAGCCTCTAACTGATATGAGTTGCTGGGACATGCCCCCAGCTAACTCTACTAATCTAAAACTGAAATATAAGACTAAAAGATAAAAGCATGTCTATTATCCTCTAACTATGAGGACTCACCACTGAAGCTGCTGAGTAGGACTGGAAGTCGATCGAAGCGCGGTCTGGATGCTGAGCGCCTAAACCTACATCATAAAATGATGTAGCACAAAAGTATGCATCAATACTTAAAATGTACTGAGCATGCGAGATCTAGGCTAAGCTGAAAAGCATGATAACAGAACATGGAAATATATGTATATACTGAAGCATAAACTGAAACCTAGCTGGATGCAATGACCAAGTACTAACATGAATATATAATCTTCTGAACTAAATACTGAACTAGATACTGAGTACATGGTTAATGCAACATAAATTTGAATGTGGGAGATACTATTAACCGACATACCCTAAGCTGAGCTAACTGTGGGGCTAACATGTAGCCCTGGATGAAAGGGTGTTCATACCATGCCAAGGGTATGAACAAGTGTGATATAGATCCACTAACTGATGTCCATAATGGATAAGGGTGTCAAGCCTAATCTGACTGGTGACCCCTTTAGAACCTACGGTGGCACCGTAGTTCTAGGACTTAGGGATTTCTCCTAAAGGTCTCATCCTAAACTGGCAGGTGAGCCTTCATCCCTTCATCCGCTCGGTGCTAAGTTTACTCCCAACTGAATATAAAGCTAAAAATGCAAATGTCATACTGGATAGCAAACACTGATATAATCTGAGAATGCAATATACATATACTAAAAGATATGGCATTCAAATTCTGAAACATGATTATTTAACTAATCTACCTAGAAAGTATAATTTATGAGACACTGAAATTAACACAAGCTAGGGTTTCTGAGTTCTATACATGAAACTATGCTAATTCTCCAAGAAACATGAACTAAACATCATATAAGTTATATCATCTGAATAGCAAAAAAATCTCTAAGGTTTATAAACCCTAGGTCTGAGTAGTCATGGAGAAAATGAAGAGACTTATTGAATTCTACGGACCTAATGGGTGAAAGGAGCCCACTAGTGAAATCCCACATACTTGGAAGAAGATTCTACGGTTGAACCTTTGGATTTGGGGCTGAACTTGAAGAAAACCTTCTTTTCTTGTTTGAAACTGCTAAGTGTCAATTTCAATTAGAAGTAATGAGGGAAAAAGTATAAAAACCCTTTAATTACTCCCCAAAATGACTTAGTATCGGAGTGAAAAGAATTGAGAAAAGACCAGAATACCCCTAACTTAAAAGCAGGAACTGCAGAAATTTTTCATCAGACGGGCTACTCGATGGGTGTCGGACCTGCGATGGCCCATCGACTTGGGCATCATAGAAGGACAGCCTGGGGATGGTCAACTGGTCGGTTCCCACGATGTCTCCCATGGCCCATCGCATCCATGACAGCCATAGTGATAGCTCGTCGGAGCATGAGGAGGCTTGGGTAGTCAACCACGTGCTGCCCCATAACCCATCGGAATTCCGACACCTGTGGGGACCCCTTTCTGGCTGAGATAGGTTGGCAGGGCCACTAGGCTCTACCCACGAGGACCACAATGGTCCATCGTGTCCATGATGCCCATGGGGCTTGCCTGGAGATGAAACTTTGCTGAGTTTTTTCTGAGTTCTGGGTTTTAAATACTGGTCTAAATTCTGGGGTGTTATATTTTAATGCCTAAGCTATGACATTTTGGTTATTCTAAGCATAGTTTGTTAGTCAAAAACTACCTAAATTGCCTATTCTCCTAAAATCATCAGACTTAGAAAGAAAAGAAGCGAAAGAGGCAACAATTTTCTCTCAAGAGCAAGCAGCAGGTCTTCTTCAAGCTCAACCCTAAGACCAAGGTTTTCCTCTATAGTTTCTTCTCCAGGTATGTGGGATTTCACTAGTGGCTTCCTTTCACCCATTAGGTCCCTAGACTTCAGTCAGTTCTTAAGTTCTCTATGAAATATTCAGACCTAGGGTTTCTAAATCTTAGGGATTTCTTTCAATTAAGATGCTATTGTTTAAATGATATTTATTTCACATTTCATGGATAATTAGCATAGCCATATGTACAGGACTCAGTAACCCTATCTTATCTTAAATTCAGTATGCATAAATTATACTTGCTAGGTAGATAATTCAGACAATCATACTTTAGAATTAGAATGCCATCAGTTTCAGTATATGTATGTCACATTCTCAGATGATTATCAGTATTTCGAGCTATCCAGCATTTCAACTTGCATTTTAGTGCTTATGTATTCAGTTGGGAGTAGACTTAGCACCGAGTGAATAAATAAATAAAGATCACCCGCCAGTTTAGGCTGAGACCTTTAGTAGTAGTCTTTGAGTCCCAAAAATATGGTGCCACTGTAGGTTCTAAAGGGGTCACCCATTAGATTAAGCTTGACATCCTTGTCTCTTATGGACACTAATTTAGTGGTTCCACGTCAGACTTGTTTGTACCCTTGGCAAGGTATGAATTCCATTTCATCTAGGATTATAGGTTGGCCCCATAGTTAGCTCAGCTTGGGTATATCGGTTAATAGTATCTCCCACAGTCAGATCATGTTGTATTGACCATGTACTCAGTATTTATTTCAGTTATTCAGCGCAGAATATTATGTGTTCATGTTAGTACTTGGTCACTGCATCCAGCTTATCATTCAGTTTATGCTTCAGTCTATATATCCATGTTCAGTTTTTATGTTGTCCAGCTTAGCACATATCCCGTATGCTCAGTACATTCAAAGTACTGATGTATACTTCTGTGCTACATCATTGTATGATATAGATCTAGGCGCCCATCATCCAAATCGCGCTCAACTCGACTTAAGGTCCATACTCAGTAGCTTCAGTGGTGAGTCCTCATAGTTCAAGAACGATAGACATGCTTTACCTTTCAGTCTTTACTTTTCAGTTTCAGATTATTAGAGTTAGTTAGGGGTATGTCCCAGCAACTCATATAAGTTAGAGGCTTTCAGACATAGACTAGATTTAGCTATTGGGTTGTTAGTGTTGTTTTTCAGACATCATTATACTCTTTTATATTTTTTATATTCAGATATTTTGGGCTCTTTTCCTTCTCCTGATATTAAACTATTTTTAGCTTCCGCACCATGTATGTTTTATATTAGAAATTGTATAGATATGATAGGGCATGGGTTAGCTTGGGGTCACTTGCGACACTTAGCACTGTGTTGCGTTTAGGGGGTAGCCTCAGGGTGTGACAAACTTTGTATCAAAGCATCGGGTTTAATGTCCTAGGGTGTCTGAAAGTCGCGTCAAGTAGAGTTTTATTCATGGGTATAAAGCATTGCCACACTTATGGGGGAGAAGCTATGAGATGTCATTAGGAACAACTTCCTATCTTTACTTTCCATCTCGTGGTATAGAGTGTGATCTCTATTCAATCTCGTTCTAACTCATGCTCTTAGCATTTCAGTGTGAAAATTCCTCCCAGAAGGGTGAACGCCAAGAATCAACCAGCATCAGCAGCTCTAGTAGACCCTTTGAATGTGCAAGTTACCCATGCTGAATTAAGGGCTGCTTTTTAGGTCCTTGCTCAAGCCATGACTGCTCAAGTCAATCAGCATGCTTTGGCACCAGATCCACCTCAAACTAACTCTGCTGCATCTAGAATCTGAGACTTCACTCGGTTGAACCCTCCGGAATTTCATGGGTCTAAGTCAGAAGAGGATCCATAATAGTTTCTTGATCATATTCAGAAGGTGGTGGATATTATGGATGTCACTCCGGTCAAGAGTGAAGATTTTACCGCCTATTAGTTGAAGGGCATGTCTTATACTTGGTACCAGCAGTGAATGGAATCTCGTTCTGCTAATACAGGTCTAGTGGACTAGAACCACTTCAAGACAACATTTCTGGACAAGTTTTTCCTACTTGAACTCAGGGAAGCCATGGTCCAGGAGTTCATTAATTTGAAGAAGAATGACATGAGTGTGAAGGAATATGCTCTCAAGTTCATGCAATTATCCAAGTATGCTCCGGCGATAGTAGATGACACTAGATCTCGCATGAGTAAGTTCGTGTCTGGCGTGTTCGATGATGTGGTCAAGGAGTGCAAGACTTCCATGCTTATTAAGGAGATGGACATCTCCAGGTTGGTTACCTATGCTTAGAAGATTGAGGAAGTGAAAATCAAGGAAAGGGGAGGAGACAATAAGAGAGCTAGGACATGTGACTTTAGCTACTCTCCACAAAGGTCAGAGGGTGGTAACCGCTCTCAGTTCCACCAAAAATCTTCAGCTCCAGCCCCATTTTCTGCTAGTTCCCCAGTGCCTAAGTTTAGACAGGACCGATAGGATAGAGAGTCAGGCTCTAAGTCCCAAGGTACAGTTACTAGTGGGCGCACCCATCCAGTTTGTAAGAAGTGTGGTAAGAACCACTAGGGTGAGTGTATGTCAGGAAGTGGTTATTGTTTTGGGTGTGGTAAGCCAGGCCACAAGATGAAGGAGTGCCATGTAAATTCTCAGAAAGGCAGAATACTCATTCGCAGAATCAGGCCAGTTCTACAGCAGCTCCAGCGGGTCTCCCAACTCAGCAGGGTGCCTCGTCCAGTACATGTGGTGGTCAGTGCCAGAATAGGTTGTATGCCCTTCAGACTCGATAGGACCAGGAGGATTCTCCCAATGTGGTCACAGGTACATTACAACTCTTTTATTTTGATGTTTATGCATTGTTAGACCCAAGGGCTACACTTTCTTTTATAATTCCATATATAGTAGTGAATTTTAGTGTCATTCCAGAAATCCTCCCAGAACCCTTCTCAATATCTACTCCAGTTGGTGACTCAGTTACAGCCAGATGGGTATACAGAAATTGCCCTATCATAGTTTCCCAAAAAGTCACCTCAGCCGACCTAGTAGAGTTAGAAATGACTGACTTTGATGTTATTCTAGGCATGGATTGGTTACATTCCTATTATGCCTCAATTAATTGTAGAACTAGGATAGTTCGGTTTCAGTTTCCAAATGAGCGAGCCTTAGAATGGAAGGGTAGTACCTCAGTGCCTGTAGGTCGATTCATATCTTACCTTAAGGCCAGAAAAATAATTTCCAAAGGGTATTTCTACCATCTTGTTTGGGTTAAGGATGCCAACTCTGAGACCTCAAATCTTGAGTCAGTACTAGTGGTGAATGAGTTTCCAGAAGTGTTTTTAGAAGATCTTCTTGGAGTTCCTCCTGAAAGTGAAATCGACTTTAGAATAGATCTCCTTCTAGATACCCAGCCTATTTTGATTCCTCCTTACAAAATGTCTCTAGCTGAGCTTAAGTTATTGAAAGAACAGTTGAAAGACCTTCTAGATAAGGGCTTCATCAGACCCAACATCTCTCCATAGAGTGCTCCAGTGCTTTTCATACATAAGAAAGACGATTCTCTTAGGATGTGCATCGAATACCGTCAGTTGAACAAAGTCACAATCAAGAACAAATATCCCATCCCCAGGATTGATGACTTGTTCCACCAACTCCAGGGTGCTAGCTGCTTCTCTAAGATAGATCTCAAATTCGGCTATCATCAGCTCAGAGTTAGAAATTGTGACATTTTGAAGATAGCCTTCAGAACTCGGTATGGTCACTACAAATTTGTAATTATGTTTTTTGGAATAACGAATGCTCCTGCAACTTTCATGGACTTAATGAACAGGGTGTTCAAATAGTATTTGGACTTGTTCATCATTGTCTTCATTGATGATATTCTCGTATATTCTCAAAATCAGGAGGAGCATGCGAATCATCTGAGGGTTGTTCTGTAAACTCTCAAGGATCGCCAGTTATTCGCTAAGTTTAGCAAGTGTAAATTTTGGTTGCAATATGTCGCTTTCCTTGGTCATGTGGTGTCCAGTAAAGGAATTCAAGTGGATTCTCGGAAGATAGAGGTAGTAAAGAGTTGTCCTCGACCCACTCCATTAGACATCAAAAGTATCTTGGGTTTAGCTTGTTACTACACGAGATTCATTGAAGGATTTTCATCAATAGCTACCCTGTTGACCAAGTTGACTTAGAAAAAGGTCAAGTTCTAGTGGTCAGATGAGTGTAAGAAAATCTCTTTGGAATTGAAGACCAGGTTAACTATAACTCCCGTTTTGACTCTACCAGAGGGTTTGATGGATCCGTTGTTTATTGCGATGCATCCAGGGTCGGCCTGGGTTATGTTTTAATGCAGCAGGGTAAGGTCATAACTTATACTTTCAGACAACTTAAGGTCCATGAGAAGAACTACCCGACTCATGACCTCGAGCTTGCAGCTGTTGTATTTGCCATAAAGATTTGGAGACACTACTTGTATGGTGTTCATATTGATATGTTCATATATCATAAGAGCCTCCAGTACGTGTTCACCCAGAAAGAGTTGAATCTTTGTCAAAGAAGGTAGCTTGAGTTCCTCAAAGACTATGATATGAATATGCTCTACCATCCGAGTAAGGCCAATGTAGTGGATGATGCCCTCAACATACTGTCCATGGATAGTTTGTCACATGTTAAGTAAGAGAGGAAAGAATTATCCAGGGATGTTCATAGGCTTTCTCGCTTAGGAGTTTGCCTTATGAACACGGCATATGGTGGTGTGATAGTCTAAAATGGGTCATAATCTTCATTGGTAGTGGAGGTTAAAGAGAAATAGGACAACAACCACATATTACTTCAGTTGAAAGGTGTAGTTCATCAGCAGAGGGTTGAGGTTTTCTCCTAAGGGGGAGATGATGTGCTTCTCTACCAGGGCTGCTTATGTGTACCTGACGTGGGTGAGTTGAGGCAGAAGATCCTTACAGAACCCCATAATTCCAGATATTCTATTCATTCGGGTGCCACCAAGATGTACCGTGATCTATGGGAAGTCTATTGGTGGAACGACATAAAGAGGGACATCACAAAGTTTGTGGCAAGTGTCCCAACTGTCATCAAGTGAAGGTAGAACATTAGAAACCAGGAGGTGTGACTAAAGATATTGGAATTCCTACTTGGAAGTGGGAGGTGATTAACATGGATTTCATTACGGGTTTACCTCGTACTCGCAAACAACATGACTCCATTTGGGTGATAGTGGAAAAAGTTACAAAGTCAGCTCACTTCTTGGCTGTCAAGGCTACAGATTCAACGGAGGACTATGTCATACTCTACATAGGCGAGATAGTCAAGTTGCATGGGGTTCCCTTGCCTATCATCTCAGATAGGGGTCCTCAGTTTACATCTCAGTTCTGGAGATCATTTCAGAAAGGTCTTGGTACTCATGTGAATCTCAGTACAACATCTCATCCACAAACGAATGGTCAGGCAGAGCGTACCATTTAGACCTTGGCGTGAGAGCTTGCGTTATCGATTTCAAGGGTAGTTGGGATAATCACCTACCTCTCATAGAGTTTGCCTATAATAACAGTTTCTATTTCATTATTCAGATGTCCCCATATGAGGCTCTTTATGGGCGTAGATGAAGGTCACCAGTTGGTTGGTTGAAGTAGGTGAAGAAGCCTTGATTGGGATAGATTCATTTCATGAGGCTATGGATAAAGTTCAGTTCATCAGAGAAAGACTAAAGATAGCTCAGAGTCATAAGAAGTCCTATGCAGATGCGAGGAGAAGGGACTTAGAGTTTTAGATCGACGATTGGGTCTTCCTGAAAGTGTCACCCATGAAAGGGGTGATGATATTTGGCAAGAAAGAAAAGCTCAGTCCCAGATATGTAGGTCCTTATAGAATCTTGAGAAGGATTGGTAATGTGGCCTACGAGTTAGAGTTGCTAGCAAAACTAGCAACGGTTCATCCAGTCTTTCACATTTCCTTGTTGAAAAAGTGTGTGGGTGATCCGTCATCGATAGTGCATTTAGAGAGTGTGGTTGTGAAGGATAGCCTCACCTATGAGGAGGTTCTAGTTGAGATTCTTGACCGTCAGGTTCGTAGGTTGAGAAATAAGGAAGTCACTTCAGTGAAGGTTTTGTGGAGGAATCAGTCCCTAGAGAGAGCTACTTTGGAAGCAGAAGCAGCCATGATGGCCAAGTACCCTCACCTCTTTCCCTCCGACTCAGTTTCAGCTTGAGGTAATAGTTCCTCTCCAGTCTCTCAGTTTACTCTTGTGTGATTAAGTCTCAGTACCTTGTTCCCTCAGTTATCCTTGCATTTCATCATGTTTGCATGTTCATGGAACTCAGTTCCGCTAAATATCAGTTTCCAGTACTTAGTTGGTTGGGATTGCAACTCATTCCTTCCAAACTTAGCTTGTTTAGTCTTCATTCGAGGACGAATAATCCCAAGGGGGAGATACAGTAACACCCCAGAACTTCCAAGCCTAGACTTAGCTCAGAAACCAGAAGAAAAATAATATTTCCAATTGTCAGCCAGAATCACGAGTTGGATCCATGACCCATAAAAGTTTCCATGAGTCGTGGACTAGACCTGTGGAAGGTGATCAGAGACCTGAAGAATTCTATGAGAACCACAATTGGGTTCTACAGACCGTGGAAGGATCCACGAGTCTTGAACCCAAGTCGTGGAACCAAACTTGAGGCCATCCATTTCTCTGAGAACCACGATTGGGTTCTACGGACCATGGAAGGATCCACGAGTCATGAACCCAAGTCATGGAACAAACTCCAGTAGCTCAGACCAAGTGTCCAGGATCCACGAGTGGGATCCACGACCAGTGGAAGTTTCGACGAGTCGTGGTTCCGATCCGTGGAACCTAAGTCGCGAATTTCAGCAGTTTTCTTTTAATTTTCCCAAGGGCATTCCAAACTTTTCCTACCTCTTTTAATGCCTAAGCTATGACATTTTGATTATTTAAAGCCTAGTTTATTAGTCAAAAACTACCTAAATCGCCTATTCTCCTAAACTCATCAAACTTAGAAAGAAAAGAAGCAAAAGAGGCGACAATTTTCTCTCAAGAACAAGCAGGAGGTCTTCTTCAAGCTCAACCCTAATCCCAAGGTTTTCCTCCATATTTTCTGCTCCAAGTATGTGGGATTTCACTATTGGGTTCCTTTCACCCATTAGGTCCCTAGACTTCAGTCAGTTCTTCAGTTCTCCATGAAAAATTCAGACCTAGGGTTTCTAAATCTTAGGGATTTCTTTTAATTCAGATGCTATTGTTTAAATGATATTAATTTCATGTTTCTTGGAGAATAAGAATAGCCATATGTATAGGACTCAGTAACCCTAGCTTGTCCTAAATTCAGTATGCATAAATTATACTTGCTAGGTAGATAATTCAGACAATCATACTTCAGAATTAGAATGCCATCAGTTTCAGTATATGTATATCGCATTCTCAGATGATTATCAATATTTTGAGCTATCCAGCATTTCAGCTTGCATTTTAGTGCTTATATATATTCAGTTGGGAGTAGATTTATCACCGAGCGGACGAAGGGATGAAGGCTCACCCGCCTGTTTAGGCTGAGAGTAGTCCCTGACTCCCAGAACTACGGCACCACCGTAGGTTCTAAAGGGGTCACCCGGCTTATTAGGCTTGACACCCTGTTCTCTTATGGACATCAATTTAGTGGATCCACATCAGACTTGTTTGTAACCTTGGAAAGGTATGAACACCCTTCCCTCCAGGGTTACAGGTTAGCCCCATAGTTAGTTCAACTTGGGGTATGTCGGTTAATAGTATCTCCCACAGTCAGAATCATATTGCATTGACCATGTACTCAGTATTTATTTCAGTTATTCAGCTTAGAATATTATGTGTTCATGTTAGTACTTGGTCACTGCATCCAACTTATTATTCAGTTTATGCTTTGGTCTATATGTCCATGTTCAGTTTTTATGTTGTCCAGCTTAACACATATCCCGCATGCTCAGTATATTCAAAGTACTGACGCATACTTTTGTGCTACATCATTTTATGGTGTAGGTCAAGGCGCTCAACATCCAGATCGCGCTTAGCTCGACTTTCCGTCCATACTCAGCAGCTTCAGTACTGAGTCCTCATAGTTCGATGATGATAGACATGCTTTACCTTTCAGTCTTTTCTTTTCAGTTTCAAATTATTAGAGTTAGCTGGGGGCATGTCCCATCAACTCATATCACTTAGAGGCTTTCAGAAATAGACTAGATTTAGCTATTGGGTTGTTAGTTTTGTTTTTCTCACATCATTATACTCTTTTATATATTTTATATTCAGATATTTTGGGCTTTTTTCCCACTCCTGATATTAAACTATTTTCAGCTTCCGCACAGTGTATGTTTTATATCAGAAAATGCATAGATATGCCAAGCCATGGGTTAGCTTGGGGTCAGTTGTGACACTAAGTACCATGTTGCATCTAGGGGGTAGCCTCGGGGCGTGACACCTCAACTCAAGCCTGAATGCTCTCCTGGACCAGAGTTTTCTCATTTCTTGAAACTCTAGCTTGATCATGGTCTAAAAATAATAATACAAACATAAAATCAACTAAAATGGCCCAAATATTCTCGGATTACATCTTAATCCCAAATCCCAGGCCAATTTCATGATCATTCCACCCATTCCAGGATTCTCCCACTTTAGATTCACCTATTTACTACCAATTTCATGATTATGCCAGTGAATTACATTAAGGAATCATTAAATACCAACCTAAATTAAGAAACCTAGGTTTTTCATCCCAACATTCTCCTTTTACACCAGAAAATCCAACCTAGGTTAAGTTCAACCCTTCCTCAAGCATGTAACTAATGATTCTAATCTACAAGAATCAAAGTACTAGATTAGGAATACTAAATACTAACCTTATGGAAGGATTATGGTGGAAAACTGATGGAAATTACCCAAAGTCGCTGCAGCCCTTCTCCAAAATATTCTTGGAAAATAATAAATGTTTTTGGGGAAGTTTCTGCATTTACAGTGACTAATCCCGATATAGCATCCCCAGTCCCGCTATAGCGGCATCGCCATAGCGGTAGCTTCCCATTATAGTGGAGTTGACCGCCCTTGACTCCCGCTATAGAGAAATCATGATAGCTACGTGTCACCCACTATAGCGGCTAACACGAGACAAAAACATGAGAATCCTCCCAGTTTTTCCCATTTCGTAACACACCTTCAAACCTTGACGTTCCAGACCAATGCCTTTACGTAAAATTCGATATCAGGAGTTCTAATCACCCGAATTCATTTCCAAGAAGTTCTACGGATTCCTTAACGCCTTAGCTAATAGAAAAACTAGCTCAAACATAATTATTTTTCCTAATATTTTTCTGGATTGCCCTAGACCTCACCTTGGTCAGATTTCACCCGAGACTAGCCTAGCCTAAAATTTTTAACTTCCCAACCCGAAAGTTTTCTAGACAGATTTGTTGCAAGATTATATTACTCATAACGATGGAAATGGTCATTAAAAAACATCAATTCAAAGGCTTGAATCTTCACATTTTAGTCTTGTGCACCATTTTTTTGAAAGTTGTAGTTGGTAAATATTTGGTAAATAAATCAGTCATATTATCACTCGAATGAATCCATTGCACGTTGATATCGTCATTCTTTTAGAGCTTTTATATCTAGAAAAGTATTGGTGAAATGTCTTTTGTTCTATCTCTTTTTATGAATCTTTTAATTAATTGATTTACTCATATTACATTATCTTCATATAAGATCGTGGGTATTTTGTCTTATTTCAAGCCACATTTTTTCTCAAATGAGATGTATCATTGATATTAACCATACATTATCGGCTTGCTTCATGAATAACTATTATTTTAGCATTGACTGTCATATAAAATAATATGATATAACAGTAACCCTTCATAAAAATAGATGATATGTTCGTATTGAAATCTTATGTTGATCACATAAATATTTTGTATATTCAAACATTTGATAATATTTTTAGAATAAATACATTCGTATGTGACTTTCATTTGCAATATGTAATTGATAATATTTCAGCATCTCAAAATATGAGTAAAACTATATCATGCTTATAGTTATAGCAAGGTATGCAAATGCATTAATTTTTAATGACCCATCCCCGATTGTTATGGGGTGGTTAGAATAATAGTATACTTGTTATAGTTCAGGTAGTAAAATTGAGCCAATAAAACTCAAAGATGGGGATGGCTAAAACTGAAAACTTTTGTGTAGTCATAATGACTTATGCATTGTTATGATGTGTTATGTTTCTTTAGGGGGTGGCCTAGTAAATTAGATCTCAGTAGGAAATCTGAGATTACGAATGAGTTTATAATCAACTTTTACAATGGTTTGCGCATTTGGTTTGTGTTGTGGTGTCTTAAAATGATATGTGCATTGTAAAATGAAACTTGATACAGTTTTACCGTGATTCTGGTTAACGAGGAACTACTACAATGGTGGATCTTTCGTTGCAGTGAGACTGCTGTAGTGGTAAAAGTTTCACCATATCAGTGTCATCGATAAGGATAGGTCTTGTTATAGAGAGCCATTGGTCACCATAGTGGGACTACTGTAGTGAAAATATCAACCGTCGCAGTGGTTGACGTGAGATAAAATTATTCTTTAAATTAATTATTTTGAGTTTCTCACCCTTATTACTTTAAAACTCGTTCCAGAGACATGTGAGGCAATCTTTCCAAAGCTAGAACATATTTCTTCTTTGAGGTAAGTTTACCCCGTCAACTCTTTTATTTAGTAATCGTCTAACACCCTAGAATCGATAAAGGTGACTTTAATGGTAGATTGTGGGTTGATACCCTTGAACTTATGAAAACTATGAACAATGAATGTGTGAATGTAACTATCATTTTTATGCTTCTAAGTTATTAATCAATATTTTTTAGGATAAAATTTGATGTTCTAATACTTAATTGTGGTGTTTTGAGACTTAGTAGCATAAAAACTGCTTTAAGGGGGTAAATAAGGTAGAAAATTCATGATTTAGGATGATGTGATTATTGAGGAATTAGACTATGCCGAATTAACCCGTGGATAATGGCTTAAACCTTGAGAAAGGGTAGAATTAGGTGTGTTTGTATTTCCAAAGTTATTATTTGAAGATTAGATGATTAAATACTCTTGCATTGGTTAATTTTTAGACTTTGAGGAAAGGAAAGACTCACGTGAAGTAGCTTGCACGTTCAAGTTCTTTGATTGAGGTAAGTTATGATTTATTGGGAGTTAATACTTGAATTAGTCACTTGTATATGTTCTGAATTGATAAAGCATACATGACTAGTCTTGGGACATAGACTGTGGTTAATACTTTCTAGCTTGACAATGCTTGTATGAAGAAGCTGTTAAATTGTTAAAGTCTTTCTTAACATGACTTTTGATTGTAGTGTGTGCTCGTGATTATCAATGTGTACTTGTCTTGATTATGTTGTGAGATAACTGAACATATGATATACTAAGATATATTGAGAGGAATAAGGATCATATAATTATTCTGAGATGAGTGACTTGAGTATGATGTGAGATTAAGGACGAGCGATTATATGATGGAGTGGGTATCATGATGGACGAAACATATTTCAGATATGAGTGACTCGAGTCTGATGTGAGCTTATAGATAAACAGTTATATAGTGGATCAGGTGCTATACTGGTATGGTACATGGATGTCTAGGGTTCCCTGCAGGTCATGACTAGATGGGCTAAAATAAGACCCTGTAGCATGTGTGTACAGATGAGTAACAAATGTGTGTTCAGATATGGTACAAAGTGAGACTGATGAGATACAGGGGCTATACATCTGTGATTTAGTATTGATTTAATTTTCGATTGTGTTGTGATTGCATTATACTGCAGAATTTTGTGGTGACTTCTTATGTTTGTGTCACGACCCAATTTCTCGGTCATGATGGCACCTACAATCCTCGGTAGGTGAACCAATCCCCGTAGCCCAGAACAGTTAGTAATGGGCTACTATCTAACAAATAAGAGAACAAGACGAAGAGAACAGATAAAAGGACAATAAATATATACATATGCGGAAACTAAACCAAACCCCAAAACCTGGTATCATAGTATAGAGCCCAAACTACATACATGGAGTGCAAATAATCCAAAACAATATATACAGATGTCACTGAATGGTAATAGAGTACATGAAGTGAAAGAGAAACTAAAGCTAAGCTCCAATCGCCAAGAGCTCACCCTCAGTCTGAAGTAATCACCAACAGATCTCTAAGCACGACTTACAGCGATCTAACGACGATGGCCCACACTAGGATCTGTACCCAAAGATACAGGGGGTAGGGTGAGCACCAAATGCGAAGCATAAGGTACCCAGTAGGTATCATAGGCCGACTGGGCACATATAAGATAAAAGCGTAGTAATAGACAGAATAGAAGCAAGAAGTCACAGAAATCAACGAAAGGTACACAGGAACTAGCCCAGAGGGAAATCAACAGAACCACATGTGAGGTCAGTAAGCAGAATATACACACCATAGGCACAGGTGAAAGTAAGTAGTAACGCACCTGGGGTCCTTGCATTAACAGTGTATACATAATAAGTTTACGAAATGGACGGTATACCGGTAACCTCAAGTGTAAGAAGAAGAGAGAAAGAGTAATGATAGGCATGCTCAGAGATATGAATCAAACTCAACTAATCATATCAATCTCAAATCCAGAAACTATCCATAATAGAGAACAATTCTGTAAGTAAATAGCAAAAGTCTACCTACAGTCCCCCGGCCGCCCATACAACCGAGGAACACAAACAAGTGAAAACAAACCCCCCGGCATCCCATACTACCGGAGCGTACAATCAACAAACAACAAACAAGGGTGGAGCCTCAAACAATGAATGATATGATGCATGAAGATCTCAAGTGAAATGGTATCTCTATATGTACCTCCTCCGGTGCCGATCCGGCCCAGCAGGTAGGTTCCATGGAAGGCCACTGCCCGTATACCTCTACTCCACCATATACCCCTCCTCTGGCACACGCAGCCCGTAGCCCCTGGCCTGGATGGCAAGGTCCATGGAGGTCCCAGACCCCATACTAAAACTCAGTATCAAAACATGTCGTCCGGAAGCAAGTCCGATTTCAAGATAGAGACCCAGTCTCTAATATGCATGCCCAGACCCTGTCCAGGACTAAAGTAGTAGGAAAATATCCCAAAAACCCCTCCAAGGGTGCCCGGGCATAATCGGGTCTAAACAGTATAAAGTCATCTCAGGTGCTCGGTCCGACCGAGGCTAAAAATCATCTCAAGTAACAAGAAAACTCAACTAGCACCCCGGCCCTGCCAAGTCTAGCGTTAATCGTAAAACTGATGATTTAAAACATAATTTTACTTTCTTTTACCCAGGAATATTCACAAGTTAAATCAAACCATTTCCAAATCATTTCCATAAAAAACAGGCTCCCGGGGCCATGCAAGGTTTAGAAAATAGTGCCAGTAGGCCCGAGCCAAACCGTAGTAAAACATGGATAAAACCTTTTTAAATGCATGGAAATGGTATGATCAAACACAATAGCTGTCCAACAGCTCACAATCAACCTATCGACCCTGCACAGGCCCACAGCTACTCAGCAAGCATAACCAGCCTAGACTCGCAGACATTCCCAAAATCCCACCCTCTATGTTCCAGAGTCAACAAGGTCTCACAGGACCACAAGGGTAAAGAAAATATATCGGCAAGTACTACAAGCAACGGAGGAACAAAAGTAGGCGGACATGAATAAAGCGGTCGAGGTCTGTGATACCAACCTAATAAACCAACCCAAGGATGCTAGCTAGTACAATTTTATCCTATATATGCGGAGTCTAGGAAAAATAAACCGTAACCTACATGTCATCCGACGACAAGCTTGAACCTCTCCGAGAAGCTTCAAAACTAGATAATGGATTTCCTATCGATAATTAATTACAACGTACAAATATTTCCTTTACTGAAATTTGGTTTCACATCATATGAAACATACTGGAAGAAACTTACGTAGATACTCCCTGGTGACATAAATGAAGAAGAATAAAAAAACGAGAGGGGAAATGAAAGAATTTATAGACTTCTCCTATGAAATATGTGCAAAAACAATTTTCTAGCAATTTAGTGGTTCCTCCATTCATTAAAATAATCCCATACCTATCACTTAATTAATGAAATTTATATATACATAATCAATTAGTCATTTGATGACTTATGTAAGGGACACCACGTGTAAATGTGGTGTCAACCCAATATTAATTTATCTCATTACATATATATTCGGGTATTGCTTAGGTTCGTGGTAAAATAAATATAACTTTTTAAATATACCATAACTAATAGAAAATCATTTTCAATAAAACCTACTATATTATAATAATAATTTCCGACATAAATAAATTTACTATCTCCGTTAAAATATTACAATGTATACAAACCTTATAAAATAAATACATATACAATTATATCATAACAAAAAAAAATTTCATAAACCTTTAAAATATTTTGAAAAGGTAATAATAATATAATTTTCTACCACCTTCGACTTTTAAATTAAATATTTTCAAGAACTCTCTTGGAACCCTCCCTTATGTTTTCTCACTGTTTCAGAACTGAAATGGCGTTTTAAAACGTGAAATTGAGGCTTAAATCGAGTTTGACCCGACCCGGTTCGGGACCCGGTTCGCAACCCGTTTTCTGCCAGACAGTCCGCGGTAAAACAGTCATAACTTTTTACTACGAGATCAGTTGGATGTGAGGTTTTGTGCGTTGGAAACTAGACTCGTAGACCTTCGATTTGGTATTTCGGGGGACTTCTAACTCTTTATATATTGAGAGAAAAGCCCTGAGACATTTGACCCAAAGTTCAGAAAATAAATCAAAGAAACTTACGATCAAACAAATGGACCCGACGCCGAAATACCGGTCCCGACAAGCCTTAAATGACTTGAGGCCACTACAAACAAGCTCTAACGGTTCAAGTAAAATGTATACGTGGAAATAACCGAAAGGATCATTACATCATCCACTACTAAAAAGGACTTTCGTCCTCGAAAGTCAACGTCAAGGGGGTACCTGAAGGCTAAAATAGCTGCGGATACTGATCCCGCATATCTCTCTCGGTCTCCCAGGTAGCCTCCTCGACTGGACGGTGCCTCCACTGAACCTTAACAATCGGGATCTCTCGAGACCTCAATCTCCTGACATCTCTGGCCAAAATAGCTGCCGGCTTCTCAACAAAGGCTAAACCCTCATCCAACTGAACTGAATCCCACTCGCAACACATAGAGACTTATCCTGGGACATACCTGACGCAACATCGAAACACATAAGGAAATACAGGATGTATAGCTGAAAACATCGGAGGCAAGGCTAGCTGATAGGCAACGCTACCAACCCTCTGAAGAATCTCAAACGGCCCAATGTACCTGGGGCTAAGCTTGCCCCGCCTACCAAATCTCATCATGCCCTTCATGGGAGATACACGGAGAAACACCAAGTCACCAACACTAAACTCCAAGGCACGAAGCCTACGATCAGCATAACTCTTCTGCCTGCTCTGAGCTGCCCGAAGTCTGTCCTGAATCACTCGGACTCGGTCTACGGAATCTCAAAGCAAATCTGTGCTCTGTGGCCCAGCACTAAAACCATCAAACCAACCTACCGGTGATCTGCAACGCCTGCCATACAAAGCCTCAAAAGGTGCCATGTCGATACTCGAATGGAAGCTGTTATTATAAGCAAACTCTGCCAAGGGAACAAACTGATCCCAAGAACCTCCAAAGTGAAGAACACAGGCCCGAAGCATGTCCTCCAGAATCTGAATGGTCCTCTCGGACTGGCCATCTGCCTGAGGGTGGAGAGCGGTACTAAGATGAACCTCTGTACCCAAATCTCGCTGAATAGCCCTCCAAAACTGAGATGTGAACTTAGTGTCGCGGTCTGAAATGATAGAAGCTGGGAGCCTGTGCAACCGAACAATCTCACGAAGGTAGATCTGAGCTAACCTCTCTGCGTCATAAGAAGTCTGAACCGGCATGAAATGTGCTGACTTAGTCAGCGTATCAACAATAACCCATATGGAATCAAACCTATGAGAAGTACAAGGCAAACCAACAACAAAGTGCATAGTAATCCCTTCCCACTTCCACTCAGGAATGGGAAATCGCTGCATCAAACCACCAGGTCTCATGTGCTAGAACTTAACCTGCTGACAGTTCAAGCACCGAGATATGAACTCCGCTATATCCCTCTTCATACCACTCCGCCAGTAAAGCTGTCTCAAGTCTCTATACATCTTTGTTGTGCCAGGGTGAATGGAGTATCTAGTACAATGTGCCTCATGAAGTATCAACTGAATCAAATCACTAATCCTCGGAACACAAAGGCGACTATCAAACGTCAGAACCCCATCTAAATCTAGAGTAGCCTAGTTGGTCTCACCCTGAATAACCCGATCATGAAGGTCACACAACTGCTGATCCTCAAACTGATGGCACTGAATCTGATCAATCAAAGTAGAACGAACCTCAATACTGGTGAGAACTCTGCTAGGATCCGACAAGTCAAGCCTAACCAAACGGTTAGCCAAGGACTAGATTTCCAAGACCAATGGTCGCTCTAAAACTGAAAGAGAAGCTAGGCTACCCATACTCACTGCCTTCTGACTCAAGGCATCCGCTACCACGTTTGCCTTGCCCGGATGATACAGAATAGTGAAGTCATAGTCCTTCAGTAACTCAACCCAACTCCTCTGTCTCGAGTTCAACTCTCGCTGACTCGTGATATACTGAAAACTACGGTGATCAGTGAAGATTTGACAGTGAACTCCATATAGGTAATGCCTCCAGATCTTGAGTGCGAAAACTACCGCTGCCAACTCTAAGTCATGAGTGGGGTAGTTGCGCTCGTGAACCTTCAGTTGCCTCGACGCATATGCTATTACTCAACCCTGCTGCATCAACACACAACCAAGACCAACCCCAGAAGCATCACAGTACACAGAGAAGCTCTAACACTCAACCGGCAAAGCCAAAACTGGAGTTGAAGTCAATAAGGCCTTAAGCCTCTGGAAGCTATCCTCGCACTAATCCGACCACTGAAATGGGACATCCTTCCTAGTCAGCATAGTCAAGGGTGCTTCTATGGAAGAAAATCCCTCAACAAACCGTCTGTAGTAACCTGCTAACCCAATAAAGCTGCGAACCTCAGTAGCAGTAGTAAGTCTAGGCCAATCACAAACCGCAGAAATCTTTCCCGGGTCAACCCTAATCCCATCCTTAGACACCACGTGCCCTAGGAATGCAACTGACTCAAGCCAAAACTCACACTTTGAGAACTTGGCATAAAGCCGATGATCTCTCAAAGTCTGGAGTATAACCCTCAAGTGCTGCTCATGCCCATCTCTACTACGCGAGTATACCAAGATGTCGTCTATAAAAACTATCACAAATGAGTCCAAATACGGGCCAAGAACCATGTGCATCAAGTTCATAAAGGCTGCGGGGGCATTAGTCAACCCAAAAGACATCACCAGGAACTCATAATGGCCATAACGTGTCCTTAATGCTGTCTTAGGGATGTCCTCCGCCCTAATCCTCAACTGATGGTAGCCAGACCTCAAATCAATCTTCGAAAACACGACTGAACCCTGAAGCTGGTCAAACAAGTCATCAATCCTAGGAATCGGATACCTATTCTTCACTGTCACCCTATTCAGCTACCGATAATCAATACACATGCGCATCGACCCATCCTTCTTCTTCACGAATAAAACAAGAGCACCCCAAGGTGACACACTCGGTCTAATAAACCCCTTAGCTAACAGATCCTGGAGCTGCTCCTTAAGCTCCCTCAACTCAGAAGAAGCCATACGGTAAGGAGAAATAGAAATGGGCCTGGTGCCCGGCTCTAGCTCAATAGCGAAATCAATATCTCTCTCAGGTGGAAGGCCTGGCATGTCAGTAGGAAACACGTCGAGGAAGTCTCTAACCACAGGAACAGACTCAGGAGAAGTAGGGCCAGCACTAACATCTCGGACATATGCTAGATAAGCTAAACACTCACGGGAAATCAACTTCCTAGCTCGAAGACAAGAGATGATCCCAGATGGTGCATGGCTAACAGAACCTTGCCACACAACCGGGGATACACCGGGCACAACTATGGTAATGGTCTTGGCATAACAATCCAAAACCACACGGTGAGGGGATAACCAGTCCATGCCCAGTATCACATCAAAATCTAGCATATCAAGAATCATCAAATCACCCTAAGTCTCTGAATCACCAACATATAACATACAGGATCTCACAATCCGATCCACTACTAAAGAATCTCCTACTGGGGTTGAAACAGAAACAGGAACATATAATGGCTCACTAGCCAACCCCAAACAAGGCACAAAGTAGGCAGATACATATGAACAAGTGGATCCAGGATCAATTAAAGCCATGGAAGACTGATGGCACACAGAAATCGTACCTGTAATCACAGCATCTGAGGCCTCTGCCTCTGGTGTCCTAGGGACCGCGTAAAACTGACGACGACCTCCACCTGCCTGACCGCCATCCCTACCACCTGCTCTGCCGCATGGAGCACCACCTCTACCCTGACGACCACCCCCTCTAGCCGGGGACTGAACTGCCCGTAAAGGCTCGGCCAACTGAACTGTACCTTGCTGAGGGCAATCTCTAGCAAAATGACCAATCGCACCACAAGTAAAACAAGCCCCTGACGGGCTACTCAGTCGAGATGAACCAGCAAATCCCGTATGAACACCACGACCTGATGCCCCAGAAACTGTACCCCTCGAAGACTGGCCGCCATAGCCCTGATGGCTGCTCTGACCCTGCTCGAACTGGGTACTACCGAAAGTCTGAAGGGAAGCCTGAATCGGTCGGCTGGACTGACCCTGGTACTGCTGTGGTTGATAACTCCGGCTCCACTGGCCAGGACCTCTACCACCATATCTGGAACCACAATAGACACCCTGATGTCGAGGCCTCTTATCTCTGGACCCCTGATCATGTCGCAGTAAGTCCTCCACAGTGCGGGCATAGTCTACAATAGCCTGGAATGATCGACCACTGGCAATCAGTATCTCAGCTGGCTGCCTGATCTCTGGCCTCAAACCCCATACAAATCTGCGAATCCTATCTGCCTCGATAGGAATGATCATAGCTCCGAACGGTGCTAGCTGATGAAAATGGGTCTCATACTCCGAGATAGTCGTAGACCCTTGCATAAGGTGAGTAAACTGCTCCCTGCGACGCTCACGTTCACTCTGAGGTAGGAACTTGGCCATAAAGGCCTCATAAAACTCAGACCAGGTCAAAGGAGGTGACGATGGTGGTCTACAAGCAACCTGGGCCCTCCACCATAACTTCGCTGGGCCCTCTAACTGATAGGTAGTATAACAAACCCCGTGAGTCTCTAACAAACCCAAATGATGCAACATCTCCTCACAGGTAGTAATAAAGTCATGTGGATACTGTCCAGAAGTACCAGCAAACCTTGGAGGTGCTAACCTCAAAAACCTACCCAACGCCTTCTGCTCTGACTCCGTCATAGCTGGGCGAGGAACAAGAGGCTGTGCAACAGATGGAACCGGAATGACCTCCGCACGGAGAGCCATAGTAGCAGGCTGCGCTCCTGAGCTCTGTGCATCTAGGGATGCCCCCTGAGCGGATGTCTACGCTACCTCAGAAGGCCGCTCTCCAATCATACCCAAAAGCTGTAATAGTAATCCCCGAATATCTGGAGACTGAGCTGCGGCTGGAGCTGGCACAGAAGTGGGCACTGGAGCTGGTACTGGAGCTGGCGCTGGAGCTGGCACTGGAGCTGGTGGTACCTGGGATGCCCCCTAATCCACATGGTGCTCGGGCTCTATCTCTACTCTAGCAGCCCTAGCAGGTGCCACAGATCGAGGGCGTCCTCGACCCTTAGCTGGAGTGGGAGGCTCATCTCCGCGTGACGCCGATAATCTCGTACGAACCATCTACGAAAGAATGAAGTAGAACAAATGAGATCTCCAGAAACTTCAAGGGTTCTACGCATGACACAGAAGCAATGAAAGAGTCGAATTTCCTAAAATGCCACTGTAGCCTCCCAAAGATTGAGTACGGACGTCTCCGCCCCGATCCGCAGGACTCTACTAGACATTGGCTCCTATACCGATGACACCGGTGAACCTAAAGCTTTGATACCAAGTTGTCACGACCCAATTTCTCGGTCATGATGGCACCTACAACCCCCGGTAGGTGAACTAATCCCCGTAGCCCAGAACAGTTAGTAATGGGCTACTATCTAACAAATAAGAGAACAAGACGAAGAGAACAGATAAAAGGACTATAAATATATACATATGCGGAAACAAAACCAAACCCCAAGACCTGGTATCATAGTATAGAGCACAAACTACATACATGAAGTGCAAATAATCCAAAACAATATATATAGATGTCTCTGAATGGTGATAGAGTACATGAAGCAAAAGAGAAACTAAAGCTAAGCTCCGATCGCCAAGAGCTCACCCTCAGTCTGAAGTAATCCCCAACAGATCTCCAAGCACGACTTACAACGATCTAACGGCGATGGCCCACGCTAAGATCTGTACCCAAAGATGCAGGGGGTAGGGTGAGCACCAAATGCGAAGCATAAGGTACCCAGTAGGTATCATTAGCCGACTGGGCACATATAAGATAAAAGCGTAGTAATAGACAGAATAGAAGCAAGAAGTCACAGAAATCGACGAAAGGTACACAGGAACTAGCCTAGAGGAAAATCAACAGAACCACATGTGAGGCTAGTAAGCAGAATATACACACCATAGGCACATGTGAAAGTAAGGATTAACGCACCTGGGGTCCTTGCAATAACAGTGTATACATAATATGTTTACGAAATGGACGGTATACCGGTAACCTCAAGTGTAAGAAGAAGAGAGAAAGAGTAATGATAGGCATGCTCAGAGACATGAATCAAACTCAACTAATCATATCAATCTCAAATCCAGAAACTAACAGTCTAGAAGTAACCAATCTCATACTTATCCCTAATAGAGAACAACTCTGTAAGTAAAATAGCAAAAGTCTACCTACAGTCCCCCGGCCGCCCATACAACCGAGGAACACAAACAAGTGAAAACAAACCCTCCGGCATCCCATACTACCGGAGCGTACAATCAACAAACAACAAACAAGGGTGGAGCTTCAAACAATGAATGATATGATGCATGAAGATCTCAAGTGAAATGGTATCTCTGTATGTACCTCCTCCGGTGCCGATCCGGCCCAGCAGGTAGGTTCCATGGAAGGACACTGCCCGTATACCTCTACTCCACCGTATACCCCTCCTCCGACACACGCAGCTCGTAGCCCCTGGCCGGGATGGAAAGGTCCATGGAGGTCCCAGACCCCATACTAAAACTCAGTATCAAAACATGTCGTCCGGAAGCAAGTCCGATTTCAAGATAGAGACCCAGTCTCTAATATGCATGCCCAGACCCTGTCCAGGACTAAAGTAGTAGGAAAATATCCCAAAAACCCCTCCAAGGGTGCCCGGGCATAACCGGGTCTAAACAGTAGAAAGTCATCTCAGGTGCTCGGTCCGACCGAGGCTAAAAATCATCTCAAGTAACAAGAAAACTCAACTAGCACCCTGGCCCTTCCGAGTCTAGCGTTAATCGTAAAACTGATGATTTAAAACATAATTTTACTTTCTTTTACCTAGGAATATTCACAAGTTAAATCAAACCATTTCCAAATTATTTCCATCAAAAACAGGCTCCCGGAGCCATGCAAGGTTTAGAAAATAGTGCCAGTAGGCCCGAGCCAAACCGTAGTAAAACATGGATAAAACCTTTTTAAATGCATGGAAATGGTATGATCAAACACAATAGCTGTCCAGCAGCTCACAATCAACCTATCGACCCTGCACAGGCCCACAGCTACTCAGCAAGCATAACCAGCCTAGAAGGATAATTTTATGCTCGGGACTCACGGACATTCCCAAAATCCCACCCTCTATGTTCCAGAGTCAACAAGGTCTCACAGGACCACAAGGGTAAATAAAATATATCGGCAAGTACTACAAGCAACAGAGGAACAAAGTAGGCGGACATGAATAAAGCGGTCGAGGTCTGTGATACCAACCTAATAAACCAACCCAAGGATGCCAGCTAGTACAATTTTATCCTATATATGCGGAGTCTAGGGAAAATAAACCGTAACCTACATGTCGTCTGACGACAAGCTTGAACCTCTCCGAGAAGCTTCAAAACTAGATAATGGATTTCCTATCGCTAATTAATTACAACGTACAAATGTTTCCTTTACTGAAATTTGGTTTCACATCATATGAAACATACTGGAAGAAACTTACGTAGATACTCCCTATGACATAAATGAAGAAGAATAAAAAAAACGAGAGGGGAAATGAATGAATTTATAGACTTCTCCTATGAAATATGTGCAAAAACAATTTTCCAGCAATTTAGTGGTTCCTCCATTCATTAAAATAATCCCATACCTATCACTTAATTAATGAAATTTATATATACATAATCAATTAGTCATTTGATGACTTCTGTAAGGGACACCACGTGTAAATGTGGTGTCAACCCAATATTAATTTATCTCATTACATATATATTCGGGTATTGCATAGGTTCGTGGTAAAATAAATATAACTTTTTAAATATACCATAACTAATAGAAAATTATTTTCAATAAAACCTACTATATTATAATAATAATTTCCAACATAAATAAATTTACTATCTCCGTTAAAATATTACAATGTATACAAACCTTATAAAATAAATACATATAAAATTATATCGTAACAAAAATATTTTTCATAAACCTTTAAAATATTTTGAAAAGGTAATAATAATATAATTTTCTACCACCTTCGACTTTTAAATTAAATATTTTCAAGTACGCACGATTTCGATACTCAAGAACTCTCTTGGAACCCTCCCTTATGTTTTCTCACTGTTTCAGAACTGAAATGGCGTTTTAAAACGTGAAGTTGAGGCCTAAATCGAGTTTGACCCGACCCGGTTCGCGTCCCGGTTCGCAACCCGTTTTCTGCCAGACAGTCCGCGGTAAAACAGTCATAACTTTTTACTCCGAGATCAGTTGGATGTGAGGTTTTGTGCGTTGGAAACTAGACTCGTAGACCTTCGATTGGGTATTTCGGGGGACTTCCAACTCTTTATATATTGAGAGAAAATCCCTGAGACATTTGACCCAAAGTTTAGAAAATTTATAAAAGAAACTTACGATCAAACAAATGGACCCGACGCCGAAATACCAGTCCCAACAAGCCTTAAATGACTTGGGGCCACTACAAATAAGCTCTAACGGTTCAAGGAAAATGTATACGTGGAAATAACCGGAAGGGTCATTACAGTCTGTTATGGGTGACTTATATGACCGTTTATTGATTAACATTGATATGTATTGATTTGAGTTATTTACCTGGTTGTTATTTAGTACTTGATTTCAGAGCTATTTAATTACGTGCTATTGTACATGTCTATTGCTTATTTAGCTATATGATATATACTTGTTACTAATATGAATCGGCCTATGATGCTACTCCTGCACTTTTTTTGAGTGCAGACTATGTTCTAGAGTCTTCTACGCGATCTCGCATTTAAAGTCGCTGAATGATTCAATTTGAGGCTGAGCTACTTACTATCCAGGCCACCACAAATCCTCTTTGACAGATGTCTATTTCTTTCAGAAATTATTTTATCTGTTTTTGCTACTTTTAGACATTATTAGTTAGTGTTTTTATACAATGATGTTCGGGTTTTGAGATTGTAATAGTTAGACTTTCACACATTTTTTTTATAGATTTAAGAATTCTTAGTATTATATTTGGAATGTCTTAAATTGTTAAATTAATCTGTAACTACTTGAATTAGTTGGTAAGTTATGGTTCGCCCACCAATGAGTTAGTGTGGGTATCAATCACAACAGTTTGGATCGTGAAAAAGTTGCACAACATTATGATACTTCAGGACCAAGAAGTTTTGCAAGTTTCTCATTTCAGCTTCTTTCAGTAGATAATCTATTGCTTTTGAAACTCTCTAAGAGTTTTAATTCAAGTCATCAACTTGCACAATATGAATAATTAAGAGTAAACAAAGTCATTTTTATACCCTACATTTATGAATATTCATTAAGACGATTCTAGTACATCAATCTTGACTGATTTGATCAACATGAGGATTATAAACAAGTTGTTCAAGAACTTGTATATGCTTTAGACATTTTGAATCCTTCAAAAATTTGCATATAAATTTTCTCAAGTGACAAAATCCAATATTAAATGCATGACATATTTTAGTTTTAGGATGCAAGTCAAATAAGATTCACGCTTATCAAGATGCATCATTCAACTTGATAAATATTTTCTACGTCAGCATACTTTAACAGACGTAAAATTCAGATCCTCATATCTTTTGCAATATTTCACTATATTGTGTCAAGATATCGTAAATGATATATCATTTTGTATTGGTTCACAATGCGATTTAACTTACTGAGATATTACCACTTTATTATTTTCAGGTACCAGAATCTCTCATGAGGTTTCGTGAAGTATTATATCATCGGCTCTTCAAGAGCACATTGCCTCTTTATTATGATTATTTGATCCTTTTTTTCTAGGGATTATTCTATTTGTAATAGATTGATCTACTATGCTTCATGCATGTCATAGACTTTGTCTGTTATGGATATTCAATAGGAGCATTTGTGGCTACAATATGAGATTAACTTTGGGTCAACAAATGCTTCTAGCATCTGGCATAAATTATCTTTTGAATAAGGATCATACTGATAATAATTCACAACATATTTCATAATTGCTTATTCTTATGTTATCAAAATCAACATATATCCCGATCCACTTTGAAGGATCCATCTTTATGCATTATAGTATATCTATTAATTATATACCCCGCATTGAAAATCATTAGATAGAAAACCTTTGGTTCCTGATGATAAACCAATAAAAAGAGGTTTATTAGTCAAAATTTATTGATCTAATGCATATAAGTGTTGTTCTATAAAATATATCATATTTTAGATTAACACATGATCTCACAAGCAATAATTTAATTTATTAATCAGAGAAATTCAACACCAAATCAACTTGGATGTAACCAATATTATCAAGATAAATTATGTTGATTACATAATCTGAAAATTATGCGTTTAGCTCAATTTACATTGACCAAGAAACTTTACAAATGTTAAATTACAGGTTGACAATAAATGCATACGTGACCATTGTACAAGCCCATATTTGTCATAACCCAACTACCGGACGTGCGGGCACCTACTCTATTCCACCTAGATAGGAGAACCCGTACCACTTAAACCAACAGGAAATGCGGAAAAAAATGTAAAACCATGAAATAAACCTTTTTGAAATACAAGAAATATCCTTTACAATATTTAAAGAATAAACCATTACAATTTGAAAACTGCCCTCCCAGAACCTAGTCTAAGCCGGTACAAGAGCTACTACAAGAGTGATACCAAAATAAAAGAGGACACAACTCCCACCATAGAAGCAAGGAGTAGGAGCTGCTGGAGATCAACATCGTCATGTACCTATGAAACATCACCAACCCTGCAACAAGACTATACCCAAAAAGGTATAGCAAGAGTCGAATCAGTACAAACACACGTACTGGTAGGCATCATCGGTCGACCAGAATCCACTCATAGCATCATATAAGAAAGCAAGGGAATGCACAATTAATTACAATACTCAACCTTCAATATTCACCATACGAAAACCTGATGTCAACCCAAGCCTGCCGATCCCTTAGACTTCCCAAGTCACCTTGGCACCTAGACTTTCCAAGTCACCTTGACACCTAGACTTCCCAAGTCACCTTATCACCTAGACTTCCCAAGTCACCTTGTCACCTAGACTTCCCAAGTCACCTTGACACCTAGACTTCCCATGTGACCTTGTCCATTGCCAACATCTATGTCCATACCCGAACTACCATTTTCTTACCTAAGTCAACCACTATGACTCAATAAAATAGAGTAAACCCCACTACTTATTGACGTAGACAACACCCGTCGCATGCCACTTACTAGTACTAAACTGCCCCAATGACCCCCAGGGCCATACTCGTCAAGTAACAACATCCAACATTATAACAAGACCACAAGTCTCCTCCTTAGCTTATGAACTGCACGTAGCAAATGCCGACATTGAAAATTCTTAGTAACAACCAACATACATCCTTTTTACATAACCCATACCAAGCATGGATCCCTAGTATATCATCTATGCCCATAACATACGACCCCGGTTCAAAGAAGAATCCCCTTGTCACTTAAGCACACTAATCCGACCCTTCAAGGACCAACTATACTCAAAATAATAATAAATCCCGGGCCTCTCGAGAACCCAACAAATAAAGAACAATAAGTACACCCGCACTGAGTAAAGCAGTGCAACATATAATAACAGCCAATAGTACAACTACAGCCTCTCAGTCTACCTTTTTACTTATCAACCACAGAGAACAGGCTCAACAATCATTTAACAACAATAATAAACATGATATTTACCCTTTTTCATTACCCGGACCAATCAAGGATCCCTAGACCAACACCTAAGTGTTAACATGCAATGGCCAGTCCACCCCAGGACCATCCCCACATTTAAGTGTAATAACCCAGCCTCTCAAAGACTAATGTAATCAATCACAGATTTAACAATCAACATGGTACACTCTTGAAACCGTCAACAAACATAGTCAATATTTCATAATTAACTCGTACCAGGTGTGGTACCCGAGCCAACCAATGTAGAACCTGTACAAGGCATGGTACCCGAGCCAACCTTTAGTATCCCGTACCAGGCATGGTACCTAAGCTAACCAAATGTGTATTCTCATACCAAGCGTGGTACCCAAGCCAACCAAATGTGTATTCCCATACATGGCGTGGAACCGGAGCTAACCGTTAGTATTTCCCATACCAGGCGTGGTACCCGAGCCAATCGAATGTCACACAAAAATCCAACAATCACAAACAATGAACAAAACACACTTGTAAACCCACAAGCAATAACACCTAGTTCATTTCACAAGACTGATAACCGGACACTTAGACATTCATAAACCATTCCCTAAGCATGCAACTCATACAATACTTAAGCAAAAGCACACGAACATACAATGCATAAAAGGGAATCAATAACCATCACCTACCCCCATTCCAGGGACATAAACTTAACTTGAGTCCTTTTAGAAGACTAACCCCAGTTCACCCCTTAGCATATACTAATAGATACACCCATTCCTGAACCTCCTCCTAGGACCGAAATACAGCATGGGAAGACCTCCCCTAACCTTGGTAATTCATCCATCCTAGTTATTCTACCTTTTTATGCCAATTCATTTTCGAAAACCCCCTTTTAACTAGTCATTTAATTACCCAAGCGTTCCCGGTTCCCCGAACCTTCCTAACATTCTAGTCCTGAGATTCCATCATCATACTACATATAATAATCATAAATAACCCAGAATGAAAACACATCACCCCGACATTATCAATTCCTAATAAATAAACCAACCAAACCATACAATGTTCCTCCAGACTCTGTGCCCGAAGGCCTAAGCATGATTTCTCATTTCCGTCTAAACAATAATACGAAAAGAAACAGGTCAATATCTACTTAAAGTGAAGAAAACCTAGCCGACCTAGATTCCAAGCAGCTGCATGATTCAATTTCTAGCTCCATGAAGGTGTTCCTTGATGGATGACAGGCCCAAAATCCATGGTTTCACATCCTTTTAGCCGGAATCTCCCCTCCCCATGACTCCCAAGCCTTGGAGAAGCCAAGGAGGGTTCTTGGAGTAACCCTTATCTGTTTTAGGGCTGAATGTGAGAGAATGAAAATATAACACCCATTTTTGAGTTTTCTAATCCTGTCGCTTTGCTATTGCGGTCCATGTTCCGCTATAGCGATACCGCCATAGCCGAGCCTACCGTTATAGCAGTGCTGACTGACGTTGACTTCAGCTATAGCAGTAATTTTTCCGTTATAGCGGAGGTCACTACGGCGGTATGACAACAGTTGACACGGTATAAAATGTCATATAATTCCCCAAATTGGTCCATTTTACAACACACTCATTTTCCTGACGTTTCTAAATAACCCCTACACGTCAACCTCGATACTGAGAGTTCTACTTACCCGAATTTGATTCCGAAAAGTCTCCCGGACTCCTTTATATCTTAGCTAAACAGAAAACTAGCTCAAAATAGGACAAGTTACCTAATTCTTAGTCGGATTTCCCTAGACCATACTTTGATCCAAAACTGGCCGAGACTAGCCTAGCCCAAAATGTTCAACTCCCAAATTCGAAAGTTTTCTGACTCAAAACATGGCATGAAAAGTCTCCCTGTAATGACGAACCCGATTGTTACAACATACACCAATTTACCCATTGTTCATCCCCGAAATGATCTTTAAGGCGAAAAGAGAAGAAGAAGCCCGCCCCCTGAACCTTAATGGTCTACCTTGATAGCATAAATATAACCTTACACAAACCACCAAAACTTTCCAATCTCTTGGTGTACCCAACTCAATCAAAATTCAACTCACTCTTGCTCTATCAAGAAATTCCTTCCTTTGAGCTGCACAAGTCTAACTAGATTACCCCTCCTCGAGTGCCCAAGAAATTTGAGGCCTCATCAACACACCGGAGCAAAAGAAACTCAACTAACGAACAAAAACAATTTTTCCACACCAAAGGGACTAGATCCCACAATGGCGACCCCTTTCCCGCTATACCCGGAGTTCTCCTAACCCGAACTCCATTCCGTAAGCTTCTTATAGGGTACTATGCCCCTCACATATCATAGAATCACCTTACTCCTATCAAAACTATGCCCCGAGACACCACATATCTCTAAACCACACAACAACAAAAATTCTATTGGAACCCATCTTAGCTTGCGATTTTTGTGAACTCTCGTCTTAGGAGGAATTCTACTCGGGCACTTACACCCTAACCAATGCTATAGCAAGCACACCCCCATCACCCAATGAGTAGTGACACCAGGTGTTATCATGACCGACCAGAGGGATAACAATGTTAAATAATCTATTTAATAACCCCACTCCCTCAATCGACCCTACCACTAAGGATCATCAATAACAAACCCGCTACTAGTCACCATCATAACATAAGCCTATCAGCAGTGTCCAACACTACTCAGTCAATTACTGGTCATTTGCTAAATTCTACATGGGGGACTATTCTCACCAATTGTCAATTATAATTTTACCAACACCCCGGGCTGCCATATCTATCCCCTTCCTTTTATCTCGCATAGATGCTAAATAAATCATGCAATAGCTTGTTGCTCAATTAGCGATCTAAAATAATCCAGGAATGAAAGCAAGACAGGGGAAATGGGACAGACATTTTATCCCGCCTCTTCGTGCTATAGCGGTTGTCACTCTGCTACAACGGTACTGCCGTAGTTGGAAAATTCCCAGTATAGCGGGATCACTGTAGCGATACCATTCTGCTGTGGCGGTCCCGAAGGTAACAACCCAAATTTTTTTACCATTTTCTGCAAAAATTTCCCTCATTCCCCTTCCCTGTTTTCACATTAACACATGAAATCACGTGACGGTCTTAAAACATAACCTCAAAACCAACGTCAACTATGTATAGTTGAGAATTTAGCACCACATTTTCATAAATAAGTTATGAAATGTATCAGAACTGCGTACAATAACACATTGCCGCTATCGTACACTACTAGTCCCCCTTTTTCCTTTCTATAGTTCTCAACCAATTCTGACGTATCCAAAACCAAAGCTTCCCCACAGTCATCAATCCCTTTTTGTTCCCTTACCATCTGTACCAACGGTAAGTCTATACCTGGAAATAATTAAAACTATTCCAATTAAGGCACACCATAATTTATCACTAAGGCAAATCACAAATTTTAAAGCCGGAATAAATTTCCTTAAGTCACAATCATGAGTTACCAAAATATATATCTTACCGCAATTCCCGCTATCAAGCAACAATAGCCTTTTTCCCATGGTTCCCAACCAATCCCGATTGTCCTAAAACCAGAGTTTCCCTACAGTCATAAGCCTTGTTCCCTTACCATCTTTTACCAATGGCAAGTCCATTTCTAAATTGTAATACCACTTTACTGATCCATTCAAGTACACATAGAAAGTCATTACCAACCAAAGCACACGGATTCAAGTTATGACTCCTCCCGGACTAAAATACTCACCACAAGGCAAGCAATTTCACCCCACATGACTGCAGTCATACAAGTAGTACAAAACAAATAGTTTCAAGTTTCTAGCCATAACACAATTAAACAATTGTGCACCACACATTTACAGTCATTCAAACAATATCAAGACACATAAGAACAATCTAAAGTCTCAAGTTTCATTACCTTTTATTCGCTTCATGTAGGGACATTAGCCTATTCATCCATCTTTTACATAGCCTCCTAGGCCAGATATCAATTGGAACCTTCCGATTCCAATTTTCCTTGTTCGTCTTATCACAATCGGAGTCCAATGACATCCTTTACTTCGTTGAGATACCAATTGGAATTGAGAGATACCAATTAAACTCAACCCATACAAGAAAGTGAATGAATCGCATGAAAAGGAATGAAAGAAGAGAGATGTATCCTAGAATGATTCATAGCTTCCCAAAGATTAGATGTGGACGTCAACACACCAATCCACTGGACTCTATTCGACATTTTTCTCTTGTACTGGGAAACCAGTAACCTAGGCTCTGATACCATTCATCACGACCTAATTACCAGGCCGTGCGGGCACCTACCTTATTTCACCTAGATAGGAGAACCCTTACCACCCGAACCAACAAGAAAGGCAGAAAAAGAAGTAAAACCATGAAATAAACCTGTTTGAAATACAAGAAATATCCTTTATAATATTTAAAGAATAAACCATTACAATTTTAAAACAACCCTCCCCAGAACCTAGTCTAAGCCGGTACAAGAGATACTACAAGAGTGATACCAAAATAAAAGAGGACACAACTCCCAACATAGAAGCAAGGAGTAGGAGCTGCTGGAGGTCAACATCATCATGTACCTATGAAGCATCACCGACCCTACAACCAGACTATACCCAAAAAGGTATAGCAAGAGTAGAATCAGTACAAACACATGTACTGGTAGGCATCATCGGTCGATCTGAATCCACTCATACCATCATATAAGAAATCAAGGGAATGCACAATTAATTATAATACTCAATCCTTCAACATTCACCTAACCAAAACCTGATGTCAACCCAAACCTGCCTATCCCTTCGACTTCCTAAGTCACCTTGGTACCTAGACTTCCCAAGTCACCTTGACACCTAGACTTCCCAAGTCACCTTATCACCAAGTCTTTCCAAGTCACCTTGTCATCTAGACATCTCAAGCCACCTTGACACCTAGACTTTCCAAGTCACCTTGTCCATTGCCAACATCTATGTCCATACTTGGACTACCATTTCCTTATCCAAGTTAATCACTATGACTTAATAACCCCAAGTAAACCCCACTACTTAGTGACATAGACCACATCTATCGCACACCACCTACTAGTACAAAACCGCCCCAATGACCCCCAGGCCCATACTCATCAAGTAACAACAACCAACATTATAACAAGACCACAAGTCTCCTCCTTAGCTTATCAACTGCACGTAGCAAGTCTAGCCGACATTGACAATTCTTAGTGACAACCAACATACATCCTTTTTACATAATCTGGACCAAGCAAGGATCCGTAGTACATCATCTATGCCCATAACATACGACTCCGATTCAAAAAAGAACACCCTTTGTTACTTAAGCACACTAACCCGGCCCTTTAAGGACCAACTATATGTGTCACAATCCAACCCGTTGTGAGTGGCACCCACCCAACCCCCGGATGAGCGAACCAATAGAGTTCAACCCTTTCCTAGTCTAACTGCCTAAAACCAGTAAGCAAAAAGTAAACTAACGATAAAATAACTCAATAACAAAACATAATTATTATCCTGCGGAAAATCCCTACTAGGGACTGAAAGTCATTGTACCAAACGTCAATACCAAATATCTAGAATATAGGGATGCAACCCCAAAAGATAAAATAAAATAGTTTCAAGTTCGAAACAAATGGATTGAAACTCTAAGATAACCCAAGGTAACTCGAAACATGCAGCTCACCCTTGAAAGTCAGAAATCACCGGTGCTAGATGCGAGGTCACGTCTAAGTAGCTGGTAGATTTCCTGTACTCACCAAAAAAAAGACAAGTGTAGTATCAGTACACCACCACTGCGTACTGGTAGGATCATCAGCTAGTTTCCAAGTAAACAACATATATAACAGTACAACATATGCAAGTAAATATATGGAAAACATGCAACAAGTATACATGACCTAGACTACAAGTCTCTACCTACCTTGTCCCAGCATGAAATCCATCTCTTACAGTTCTATACCATGAACATGAGCTATTAACTATACCCTTCAGTCTAGCCCAGACTCACCCTGCAATCCCCTCTAGACACATACCAAAGTAATGATTTAACCCGGACTAAACCAAGACCTATACAACAGTTAAACAAAAGTTCCCAGCCACTCAAGAACCACCAACAATATCACCTTTAACTAGACAACCCGGTCTACTCATGGAACCAATACCAAGTATCACATCTAGTAAAACAACCCGGTCCACTCACGGAACTAATATCAACCAATGCAATACAATAGTCAATGAAATAATGCAAGATGCAATAAAGTAACCCCGTACCAGGCGTGGTACCCGTGCCAACCAAATTATATACCCGTACCAGGTGTGGTACCCATGCTAACCATTTTGTTATACCCGTACAAGGCATGTTACCCGAGCCAACTGAATGTCAACAACCACAGTTAATATATGAACACACACAACTTGTAAAACCAACAAGTAAAACCGTTCAATCACAAACTGTAAACAGGAACCTAGACATTCCACACAATTTCCCTAAGCAATGTAATGCATACAATCACTTAGACATGAGTACATGAATATACACATTCACAGAAAATCATAAGCCATGACCTACCTCGAAATGTTTCAAGCTCTATTCGACCCGAGCTTTCCCATGTTCGGGATTCCTCTCTCGTTCTTGGTCTAAAACCAATACACAGGACATACAATTAACACACAAGGCCGGCACATTACCTGGATTATATCAAATCCCCAAACCCCAGGCCATCCATGATCATCCCACCTTTTTCCCGGGCTTTTCCACCAATAATTCTCCTAGTTCTATCATTTTTTACGGATAAAACAGGGAATTAGACAACCTATGATCATAATAAAGTGCTTTAATCCATACCCAAGAACTCACATGCTTGGAATCCCCTTTCTTCCCCGAATTCCACCATCCTTATTTCAACCTTCCCCAAATTTCCTCCTAGCAATTCTATCGCATAGGAAATGTAATACAAAGATTGGGTAACGAAAACCTTACCTTAAGGAAGAATTTTGATGGAAAAAGGAAGAAAAATGCCTGGAATCACCTAGCCCTTCTCCCAAAATGAACTTGTGAAAAACTGAATGTTTGGGAGATGTTTCTGCATTAAAAACCCATCGTCCCGCTATAGCGGTAGCCCGCCACTATAGTGGTCTTAAGTTGGTTGACTGCCCTTTGACCGCCGTTATAGCGGTAATTTTTACCGCTTTAGCGGTGGCCGCTATTGCACATGACCGCACTCGTCACAGATAAAAAGTACGGAAATATACCAGTTTTGTCCATTTCACAACACACTTGTTTCCCTTGACGTCTTGAAACAACCCCTAAACGTCAAACGCGATTTTGGGAGTTCTACTTACCCAAATGCGATTCCAAAAAATCCCCCGGACTCCTTTATGTCTCGCATACGTGGAAAACTAGCTCAATCTAAGACACCTAAACCCATTTTTACCTGGATTTCCCTAGACTCTACCTCGCTCCAAAATCGATCGAGGCTAGCCTAGCCTAAAATTTCAAACTCCCAAACCCAGAGTTTTCTAACTTTAACATTTTGCATGATGGAACTACCTGTAACGACGGACCCGGTCATTACAACAGATACGAATTTACCCATCATTCATCCCTGAATGATCAAACCCAAAATTACTAAAATAAAAGGAAGGAAGTGTAGTACCTGAATCCTCAAATAATTGAGGGTACTTGTCCTGCATGTCCTTCTCGGTTTCCCCAGTAGCTTCCTCAACTGGATGATGCTTCCACTGAACCTTCACCATATCAATCACCTTTGTCTTCAACCTCCGGACATCCCAAGCAAGAATCAAAATTAGTTGCTCCTCATAATGAAGATCCTTATCAAAAAGTACCTCATCCCACTTGATGATGTAGTCCCCATCCCCATGGTATCGCTTGAGCATGGATACATGGAATACCGGATGGATGCCCGACAAACTTGGTGGTAGTGATAACTTGTACACCACTGGCTCTACAATTTCCAGCAGTTCAAACGAATTGATGAACTGAGGGCTTAGCTTGCCCTTCTTACCAAATTGCATAACCCCTTTCATTGGCGATACCTTTAGCAATACTTATTCACCAAACTGAAAGTCCATGTCCCGAACCTTGCGATCTATATACTCCTTCTGTCTGCTTTGTGCAGCCAACAACTTGGTCTGTATACCCCTTACCTTTTCATGCGCTTCATTCACTAAGTCTACGCCCAGAGGCTTCATATCACCTTCCTCAAACCACCCAACCGGTGATCTGCAGTTCCTCCCATACAGCATCTCGAATGGTGCCATGTCGGTACTGGAGTGGTAGCTATTTTTCTACGAGAATTTGCACAATAGTAGAAACCGGTCCCAATGACCCCCGAAGTCCATTACACATACTCTCAGAATGTACTCTAATACCTGAATCGTCCTCTCTGACTGACCATCTGTCTGAGGATGAAAGGTTGTGCTAAAGGTAAGTTGTGTACCCAATGCTTCATGTAACTTGCCCCAGAACTTAGAAGTAAACTGTGTACCCTTGTCTGAAATGATGGACAGTGGTACCCCATGCAGTCTCACAATCTCCTTCATGTAGATCTTAGCCAATTGCTGCGAATTATAATCTACCCTGACCGGAATGAAATGAGCGAACTTGGTCAGCCTGTCAACAATGACCCAAATTGAGTCATACTTCCCCAATGTCTTGGGAAGACCCACCACAAAATACATGGCTATTCTTTCCCACTTCTACTATGGAATTGGCATTCTCTGAAGTAGTCCTGCAGGTCTCTGATGCTCATACTTTATCTGCTGGCAGTTCTGACATTTGGATACAAAATCTACTATGTCCCTTTTCATCCCGGGCCACCAGTAATGTTGCCTCAAGTTCCTGTACATTTTGGTCACACCTGGATGAATTGAGTACTGCGAACCATGAGCTTCTGTCAAGATTTTCTGAATTATATCATCCACCCGAGTAACACAAATCCTCTCCCTAAAATGCAACACTCCACTAGAGTCTAAAAGGACATTTTTGGACTCCCCGGATATTACCTTGCCTCGCAATTTACCCAGTTTTGGATCCTCAAACTATTTTGCCTTTATTTCATCTATGAAGGTGGCCTTGACCTCAATGCTGGACAACAACCCACCTTGATCTAAAACACCCAAGTGCATGAACTTGACCTCCAAAGCCCAAATATCCTTAGCAAATGGTCGTTTAGATGCCCCCAAACAAGCCAAACTACCCATGCTAACAGTTTTCTGGCTCAATGCGTCTGCCACCACATTAGCCTTACCCGGATGGTACTGAATTGTCACATCATAATCCTTCAATAACTCCATCCATCTCCTCTGCCTCAAATTCAAATCCTTCTGAGTGAAAACGTGCTGCAGATTGCGATGATATGTGAATACCTTACACTTGACACCATAAGGATAGTGTCTCTAGATTTCCAATGGAAAAACCACCGCTGCCAACTCTAAATCGTGATTCGGGTAATTCCTCTCATGCACCTTCAACTTCCTGGATGCATAGGCTATCACATTCCTGTCCTGCATCAACACAGTACCCAAACCAGAATGTGAAGCATCACAGTAAACAACAAAGTCTTTACCTTCAACCGGTATGGAAAAAATAGGGGCTGTGGTCAAAAGTGTCTTGAGATTTTGAAACCTCTCCTCGCACTTGTCAGACCATAAGAACGGTACCTCCTTCTATGTCAGCCTGGTCAGGTGTGTAGCAATAGAAGCAAAATTCTTAACAAACCTCTGGTAGTACCCCGCGAACCCAACAAAACTCCTCACCTCGATTACAGAGCTAGGCCGAACCTAACTCTTGACTGCCTCACTTTTTTGGGGATCCACCATCACCCCCTTTTCTGACACTACATGCCCCAAAAATGCCACAAAATTAAACCAAAACTCACACTTAGTGAATTTTGCATAAAGCTTTTGGTGCCTCAAGATATCTAGCACATTACGAAGATGATTAGCATGCTCGTCCCTACTCTTAGAGTATATCAAAATATCATCGATGAATACGATAACGAAAGAATCCAAGTAGGACTTAAACACCCCATTTATCAAACTCATGAATGCTACTGGCTCATTGGTCAAACAAAACGACATTACAAGAAACTCATAATGCCCATATTGGGTCCGAAAAGCAGTTTTCAGAATGTCCTCAGGTCTAATCTTTAACTGATGGTACCCCGACCTCAAGTGGATTTTTGAGAACACTGATGCACTCTAAAGCTGGTCAAACAAATCATCTATACGGGGTAGAGGGTACTTATTCTGGATGGTCACCTTGTTCAACTGCCTATAATCTATGCACATCCGCATACTACCATACTTCTTCTTTACAAACAAGACCGGAGCACCCTAAGGTGAAGCACTGGAATGTATAAATCCATTATCTAGGAGTTCCTGCAGCTGAGTCTTAAGTTTTCTTAACTCTGCCGGATCCATTCTATACGGAGGAATGGAAATAGGACCAGTACCTGGCTTCAAATCAATACAAAAATCTATGTTTGTTTCCGGAGGCATGCCAGGCAAGTCCACTGGAAACACCTCTAAAAATTTAGAAACCAGTGGAACTGACTCAATAGGAGGAGACTCTACACTATCATCTCGGAGATGAGCCAAGAAGTCTAGACACCCCCTACCCATAAGCTTCCTAGCCCAGACAAATGATATTATCTTAACTGGCTTAGGCTTGTACACACCTTCCCACTCTAGCCTATCCTTGCCAAGAATTTCTAGAGCCACAGTCTTGGTATTACAGTTCAACACAGCATGATAAGGAGATAGCCAGGTCATACCCAAGATAATATCAAAATTATCCATATCCAGGATTACCAAGTCTACCCAAGTATGTAACCCCACAAAAACAATAGAACAGTCATGATATACATGAGTCACAACCACCGACTCTCCCATTGGGGTAGAAATATAGATAGGGGAATCAAGGATATCACAGGTCAAACCCAGCCCCAAAGCAAAACTCACAGACACATAAGAATATGTAGAACCTGGGTCAAATAATACAAAAGCCATTTTATCACAGACAAGAATAGTACCTGTGATCACCGCATCTGAGGCTTCCACCTTAGTATTTCCTGGATAAGCATAGCAATATGCCCGATCATCAATCTGGGCAACTTCCTGGGTCGGCTGAGTCATTCCCTCTGTCTCCCCAGCCTCCCTGAAAATTACCTCACCCACCCTATGGGCGACCCCTAGCATTACCGCCTCTACCTGTCGGAACCACTGCTCTAGTCTGCTACTGACCCTGATTACCTATCTGTCTATGTGGACACTCCCTCTTAAAGTGGCCCAACTCACCACAATGGAAGCAACCACAGTCAAGAGGAGGTTTACTAACTGATGTATAGGACACTCCCTGGCCTATAGGACCTAAAGACTGAGCTCCCTGACGACCACCTGTAGTAGAGGCAGAGCTGACTGAATAGGATGGGCCGGATAAGCCTGCTGATGCTAGCCCCTGGAGTATGAACCACCATAATTTCCCTCATTTCAGGGCTTCTTGGCTAAAACCATAGCCTGCCCCGCTTGCCTAACTCCCTCAATCTTCTTCACATAGTCCACCACATCATTAAAACCTTTTCTTTAAGAAGTCATATGCACTAACAGTACCTGCAGATCACTATTCAGACCCTTGACAAACAATCGGACCCGTTCCTCCTCGGAACCCAACATTTGTGTAGCAAAATAAGATAACGCATGGAAGTTATGCTCATAAGCTGAGAACGACATGCTACCCTGCTCTATGTTTAGAAACTCTTCCTTCTTCCGGTCCCTCAAAGTACGGGGAACGTACTTCTCTAGAAACAATGTATGGAACTGCTCCCAAGTCAGTGGAGGTAGGATAGAAGACCAACACTCAACATGAGACCTCCACCGCTGCTTGGTACCACCCTGCAGCTGAAAAGTGACAAACTCCACCCCATGCTGACGTACAATACCCAACTTGTGCAACCTCTCATGGCAATCCAGGATGAACTCATAGGCATCCTCCTTGTTTGTACCCTGAAACATCGGAGGTTTCAACTTAAGGAACTTAGTCAGTATCTCATGCTCATTACCTGTCATCACTGGGCCTAGCATTGGCCTGAGGAGATCATTTGTTCCCAAAGCTGCATCCATCCTTGGTGTAGTAGTAACCGTTGGCTGAGTATCCAACGCCTGATTTGCATAAGCTATAGGTATGGCTCCAGCACTAACCAACCCACTCAGAATATCCCATGCCTGCCTAAAAGCTTCCGATGTCATAGTAGGAAGGCCTGCACCCCAACCGATGCCGCCTCCTCCTGAGACCCTCCATCCTCTACAACCACTTCTTCTACATCCTGAGCCATATGATCCAGAGGTAGGGGATGGGTTACCTCACGTGCAGCAGCAGCTCGAGCTCCACCCCTGGTGGGTACGGCTCCAGCTCATCCCCTGGCCCTTCTTCTACCTCTACCGCAAACTGCCAGGTCCGCTGCTAGGACCGTTGGCCTTGCTCCATTATTTCTTATAGTAACCATCTGCGGACAGATGAGTGAATGAGGTTAGATAAAAATTTGTATCACCAGATACCAATTGGAATTGAGTTATAGCACGAAGGAAAGAAGGAAGAGATAGTTTTTCCTAAAGACCCATAGCCTCTCAAAGAAAAGTACAGATGTCTCTGCACCATTCCGCAAGACTCTACTAGACCTGTTTGGTACAATGAGATCAATGAACCTAGGCTCTGATACCATCTTTGTCATGACTCAACCCATCGTGAGTGGCACCCACCAAACCCTTCGGATGAGCAAACCAATAGAGTTCAACCCTTGCCTAGACTAACAACCTAAAACCAGCAAGCGAAAAGTAAACTAACGATCAAACAACTCAATAACTAAACATAATTATTATCCTGTGGAAAATCCTCCTAGGAACTGAAAGTCATTGTACCAAACATTAATATCAAATGTCTAGAATGCGGGGATGCAACCCCAAAAGACAAAATGAAATAGTTTTAAGTCTGAATTAAATGGACTGAAACTCTAAGATAACCCAAGGTAGTTCAAAACAAGCAGCTCACCCTTGAAAGTCAGAAATCGCTGGTGCTAGATGCGAGGTCACATCTCAGTCGCTCGTAGATTTCTCGTACTCACCAATAGAAAGACAAGTGTAGTATCAATACACCACCATTGTGTACTGGTAGGATCATCAGCCAGTTTCCAAGTAAACAACATATATAACAGTACAACATATTCAAGTAAATATATGGAAAACATGCAACAAATATACAGGCCCTAGACTACAAGTCTCTACCTACCTTATCCCAGCATGAAATCCATCTCTTACAGTTCTATACCATGAACATGAGCCATTAACTATACCCTTCAGTCTAGCCTGGACTCACCCTGGAATCCCCTCTAGACACATACCAAAGTAATAATTCAACCCGGCCAAAACAAAGACCTATACAACAGTTACACAAAAGTTCCCGATCACTCAAGGATCACAAACAATAGCACCTTTAACTAGACAACCCAGTACACTCACGGAACCAATACCAAGTATCACATCCAGTAAAACAACCCGGTCCACTCACGGAACCAATATCAACCAATGCAATACAATAATCAATAAAACAATACAAGATGCAGTAAAGTAAACCCACACCAGCCGTGGTACCCATGCCCACCGAATGATATACCCGTACTAGGTGTGGTACCTGTGCCACCCATTTTTTTATACCCGTATAAGGTGTGGTACCCAAGCCAACCGAATATCAACAACCACAGTCAATATATGAACACACACAACTTGTAAAACCAACAAGTAAAACCGTTCAATTACAAACTGTAAACAGGAACCTAGACATTCCACACAATTTCCCTAAGCAATGTAATGCATACAATCACTTAGACATGAGCACATGAATATACACATTCACAAAAAATCATAAGCCATCACCTACCTCGAAATGTTCCAAGCTCTATTAGACCCGAGCTTTCCCATGTTCGGGATTCCTCTTTCGTTCTTGGTCTAAAAATAATACACAGGATATACAATTAACACACAAGGACAAGATATTACCCAAATTATACAAATCCCTAAACCCCAGGCCACCCATGACCATCCCACCCTTTTCCCGAACTTTTCCATCGTTAATTCTCCTAGTTCTATATTTTTTTATGGATGAAACAGGGAATTAGACAACCTATGATCATAATAAAGTACTTTAATTAATACCCAAGAACTCACATGCTTGGAATCCCCTTCCTTCCCTGAATTCCACCATCCCTAGGTTATTCCAACGTTCTCCAAATTCCCTCCTAGAAATTCTATTGCATAGAAAACGTAATACACAGATTGGGGAACGAAAACCTTACCTTAGGGAAGAATTTTGACATAAAAAGGAAGAAAAATGCCTGGAATCGCCTAGCCCTTCTCCCAAAATGAACTTGTGAAAAACTGAATGTTTTGGGAGTTATTTCTGCATTAAAAACCCGTCGGCCTTCTATAGCGGTAATTTCTACCTCTATAGCAGTGGTCGCTATCGCGCGTGACTGCGCTCGTCACAGCTAGAAAGTCTAGAAATCTGCCAGTTTTGGCCATTTCACAACACACATGTTTCCCCCGATGTCCTGAAATAACCCCTTCATGTAAAACGTGATTCAGGGAGTTCTACTTACCCAAATGCGATTCTAAAAATTCCCCCGAACTCCTTTATGTCTTGGCTACGTGTAAAAGTATGTCAATCCAAGACACCTAAACCAATTTTTACCTGGATTTCCCTAGACTCTACCTCACTCCAAAATTTGCCGAGGCTAGCCTAGTTCCAAAATTTCAAACTCCCAAACCTGGAGTTTTCTAGCTCTAACACTTGGCACGATGGAACTACCCATAACGACAGACCCGGTCGTTATAATATGCCAAATAATAATAAATCTCAGCCCTCTCAGGAAACCAACATATAAAGAACAAAAAGTACACCCACACTGAGCAAGGCAGTGCAACATATAATAACAGCCAGTAGTACAACTGCGGACTCTCAGTCTACCTTTTTACTTATCAACCACAGAGAACAAGCTCAACAATCATTTAACAACAATAATAAACATGATATTTACCCTTTTTCATTACCCAGAACAATCAAGGATCCCTAGACCAACACCTAAGTGTTAACATGCAATGCCTGGTCCACCCCAAGACCATGCCCATGTTTAATTGTAATAACCTGGCTTCTCAAGGACCAATGTAATCAATTACAGATTTAACAATCAACCCAGTACACTCATGGAACCATCGACAAAGATAGTCAATAATACATAATTAACTCGTACCAGGCATGGTACCCAAGCTAACCAATGTAGAACCTGTTCCAGGCATGGTACCTGAGCCATCCAAATGTGTATTACTGTACCAGGTGTGGTACCTAAGCCAACAAAATGTGTATTCCCGTACTAGGAATGGTCCCTGAGATAATCATTAGTATTTCCCAAACATGGCGTGGTACCCAAGCCAACTGAATGTCACACAAAAATCTAATAGTCACAAACAATGAACTAAACATACTTTTAAACCCACAAGCAATAACACCTAGTTCATTTCACAAGACTGATAACCGGACACTTAGACATTCACAAACTATTCCCTAAGCATGCAACTCATACAATACTTAAGCAAAAGCACACGAACACACAATGCATAAAATGGAATCAATAACCATCACCTACCCCTATTACGGGTACATAAACTTAACCTTGAATCCCGTACGAAGACTAACCTCAGTTCACCTCTTAACATAAACTAGTAGATACACCCATTCCTGACCCTCCTCCTAGGATCAAAATACAGCATGGGAAGACCTCCCCTAACCTTGATAATTCATCCATCCTAGTTATTTTACTTTTTTATGCAAATTTATTTTTGAAAACTCCTTTTTAACTAGTCATTTAATTACCCAAGCATTCCCGGTTCCCCGAACCTTCCCGACGTTCTAGTCCTGAGATTCCATCATCATTCTACACATAATAATCATAAATAACCCAGAATGAAAACACATCACCCCGACATTATCAATCCCTAATCACTAAGCCAATTAAACCATACAACGTTCCTCCAGACTCCGTGCCCAAAGGCCTAAGCATGATTTCTCCTTTCCGTATATATAATAATACGAAAAAAAACAGGTCAATATCTACTCAAGGTGAAGAAAACCTAGCCTACCTAGATGTCAAGCAACTGCACGGTGCAATTTCTAGCTCTGTGAAGGCGTTCTTAATGGATGACTGGCCCGAAATCTATGGTTCACTTCTTTTTAGCCAAAATCTCCCCTTCTTATGACTCCCAAGCCTTGGAGAAGCCGATGAGGGTTCTTGGAGTAACCCTCATCTATTTTGGGGTTGAATGAGAGAGAATGAAAATATAAAACTCATTTTTGAGTTTTCTGATCTCTTCGCTCTGCTATAGCGGTCCACGCTCCTCTATAGAGGTACTGCCATAGAGGAACCTACCGCTATAGAGGTGCTGACTGATATTAACTTCTGTTATAACAGTAATTTTTCTGCTATAGCGGAGGTCGCTACGGTGGTATGACAGCTATTGACATAGGATAAAATGTCATAAAATCCCCCTAATTGTTTCATTTCACAACACACTCATTTTCCTAACGTTCTGGAACAACCCCTTCACGTCAACCTCAATACTGGGAGTTCTACTTACCTAAATTCAATTTTGAAAAGTCTCCCGAACTCCTTTATGTCTTAGTTAAATAGAAAACTAGCTCAAAATAGTACACGTTAACTAATCCTTACCCGGATTGCCCTAGACCATACCTCACTCAAAAATTGGCCGAGACTAGCCTAGCCTAGATTTTTCAACTCCCAAATCTGGATGTTTTCTGACTCGAAACATGGCACAAAAATTCTACCCATAACAACGAACCCGGTCGTTACAATATTCACCTTTTATACTTTCCAGAATTTCAGGGATCAAATTCCAACATTAGTTAATCTAATCAAATTTTTGTGAGGATAAACGAAATAAAAGAAATTCTTTGAAGAATTTTCTAATTCTTTGATATATGTTGAATACTCAATATTCACCTCTTTGGAATGAAAAAATCATTCATGCCAACAAATAAAATAATTTGTACTAGTAAAGTTTACCATGACATGTGCTATTTGGTTGACTAGATTTCAGAGTTTTACTACTCCGAGAGTAGATTGCAAGATTTGCTATTGCACAATCTTACTACTTCGTGAGTACAGTGTATAGAATTTATTACTTCAAGAGTAAATTTTAAATTTACTACTTCAAGAGTAGATGTAAGATTTACTACTTTGACTGTAAATTTTAGAATAATTTGTCTCAATTATTCTACCTTTTGTAGAAGTGGATTATGATATTTTCACAATTAAGCGCACGTTTGTATTTATATGTCTTACTAAATATTACTCCTATCACATTCACCCAGGGAATGGATTTGTAGTTGGTACATTTGTCAAAAGTTCTCATTCTTCAAGAATGGAAAATAATTATTTGAACGTGTCTTAAGCATATCAAATTATGATTGCTTAGAATCTTTTTCAAGATAATGCTACTTCAGGAGAAAATCGAGGCATACATATGATGTAGAGAATCTTTCTCTAACATATCTTTCAGAGTATACTAATGTAATAAACTTTTTGGTCATTTACGCATTTTTTCCTTCTTTGCACTGTTAGAGCTTTTCTGTAGCGGCCTCAAGTCATTTATGGCTTGCTGGGATTGGTAGTTTGGTGCTTGGGCTATTTGTTTGGTCTTTATGTCTGTTTCCCTGATTTAGAGCCTTAACTTAGGAAATTGTTGGCTTCAGTCAACATTCTTAACAATCATACTCAAAATTTAATTTCGACAGTTTCGTTAGATCCGGAGCATGGACTTTGGTCTATTTGAACCCTTGGACAGGATACGGGAGCTTTCAGTTTGAAATTCTCCCTCGTTCTGTGTTTTTAGGCCAATTGGACTTGTAAGGTTGACTTTGATCAACATTAAGAGAAGACGGCCTCGGATGGAAATTCTGTCAGTGCTGTTATCTCCAAAATGACAATTTTTTACTAAAGGGACCATTAGTTTGGGTCTCGAGGCTTCCAGACTCGATTTTGGCCCTTAGGTTCTATTTTTGTTTTGGTTGGCCTAAAGGTTGGTTTTGGGCGTGGGGCCCATTTTTCATTAGATTGACCTTCATTGGGATTTTCATCAATTCTATTGAGTCCAAAATACCATTTTTAGTTGAATATCTCAGTTTGTTTGTGTTTACAGGACCCTGGATGCATTCCTTGGGGGTCTATCCATTGAAAATATGCCTTAGCTTGGTTGTATCATAGTGCTGGTTGCTGGTGTGGCACAACGGCGTGTGCCTGGGCCGCACTTGCTCTAGCCGGACTGTGCCTGGGAGCCGTGCCTATGCTTTCTCACCCGTCTTGAGCCAGCGCGCCTGCGCTGCTTGGCCACAGTAGCGACAACACGACTGCACCTGCATGGCCGCCCCTGCGCTTGGGCGCTGGCAACATATATAGCTGGCCATTTCTCTTCTTCTTCTTCTTTCATTTCCCCTTCACCCAAAAAAAAATAGTTCCTCCATAGATATTAAACCTCCAAACCTCCATATTCACTCCTGATCATTCCAAAAGCTTGGAGGTTTATGTTTTCCCAATCTTTGATCATTTGTTGGCTTCTAAATTGGTAAGTTTTCTCTTTAATTTCCATCAATTCTTCTTTCTTTCCCTCTTTTGTTCTTCAGCTTGTGGGCTATTTTGGAGGCCTTTCGATAGCCAATTCTGCTTAATTTTTGGAGCATGTACTCTTGGCAATGCCTGGATCATCATGGTGATTTTCATTTTTGGTCTCGGGTTGCGGGGCCTAAGGGCTCACTTGTGACCCAAATTTTTACCCATCTATACTTTTAGCAATATGGTTACTGTTGGCTTTTTCTTGATGAGTTGTTTATTGTATTGATAGTTTGTTCGCGATTTGGGGCTTCTCGGAGGAGAGCGAGCTTGGATAATGCCATTCCAGCTGCTAGTCATCGAACAACAAGTAGCTTACGGTCTTCCCTACCTTAGACTTTGTGTATGTACGCTATAACTGTATTAATTAGCATGCTTGGGTTAGTTATTCTAGGTTGGAACCCCAAACCTTGTTCGTTTCTTCTGTCTATGTTATTTCTTACGCTGGTTGTAGTATACGATGTAGTGTTGTAGTATTACCCTTATGGCCCTGTGTGGCTTTTATATAAGCCTTTGGACCGTAAATGGTGGGATATTTAAGAATGTCTGCGAGTCCCCGACATAGAGTTGTTATGTTACACTGAATATCTATGCTGTAGTATTGATTGTGCCTATGCAGGGCTGATAGTTTGATTGTGAGCCATTGGGCTATTATTTGTCTGTGATCATATCATTCATGCAAAGGATATTTTGCATTATTTTACTATTACTTTGGCTGCAGGCCTACTATAACTAGTTTTCTAAACTCTACATGGCCCGAGGGCCCATTTTCGGTATAAATGGTTATAAAAGGGATTTGAAACTGATTTTATGGATCTTCTTGGAGTAAAAGGGATATTATTATGATTTTATCATTGACTTTCACACTGATACTACACTCAGCTGAGCCATAGTGCTAGACAAATTTTTACTATAGATTTAGACCTGGATACACTCCGAGCACCCTTTATAGGGATTTTGAGACTATATTTACTGATTTATACTTGGATAGACTTCGGGAATTTATTTTTAGATTTCTATCACTGATTTAGTCGTGGATACACTCTAAGTAGTTATATTTGAGATTTTACGATTTTAGTATGTGGTCGCGGACCTCCATGGACCTTGCCGATCTGGACCAGGGGCTACGTGCTGCGAGTGTCGGAGGAGGGGTATACGGTGTAGTTGAGGTATACATGTGCGTCCTTCCATCATAGTTACTATCACACTAGTTCCATCATATAACATCACATAATGCATATTGTGTTCACATCCACCCTTGTTTGCTGTTTGCTTAGTGTATACTCTAGTGGTATGGAATTCCGGAGGGTTTATTTTCATTTGTATGTGTTCCTCGGGTGTATGGGCCACCTTTGGGACTGTAGGTATATTATCTTATGCTATCTTAGCATAGTACTTGTTAAAGGCTTTGGATTATCGGTGGATTAGGGGTTTCTATCTTGTTGAGGCACTGATTATGTGGCCTTCTGAGCATTTGTGGATTAGCGGACTCTATCTTATCGTGGTGCTGGTTAGTGGACTTTTGATCTTCTGTGGTGTAGCTTGTCCTATCCTAGGGTTGTATTTTAAAGGTTGTTTCCTGACTGTTCTTATCTTGAAGTTATGTTTTAGCATGAATTCGTTAGTTGTATTGCTTCTAGCATGTGTACGTTTTACTTGCTTTTCCTTCCTTCCCTTTTTACTTAAAGTTATAGGTATACCGCCCTTCTTCTTAAACCCTCTCTTTATATATATTGTTGTTGTAAGGACCCCAGGTGCATTTTATTTTCCTTCACCTGTGTTCTGTGATATATATCCCTTGTGGCTAGCTTAGTTTGGTTATTTTATCCTTGTATTCTATCTATGCTAGCTTCATTGTACTATTCTATGTTGGCTTCTGTGACTACCTTCTTTCATTCTGCTATTTATTGCTTTTATATCTTATATGTGCTCAGTCGGCCGATGATGCCTACTATGTACCCATTACTTTGCAAATGGTGCTCATACTACACTTCTACATCTTTCTGGTGCATATCCTAGTGTGAGGTTTCGTCATTGATTGTATGGATATTCGTGCAGCTTTTGGATATTCGAGACTAAGGTGAGCTCTTAACGATCGGGGCTTGACCATATTTCATCTTTTGGCATTGTGACTCTCTTTTATAATTTCGGAGACAATTGTATATTCTATTTGTTATCCCTAGCACTTTGTATTCTATTAGAGGCTCCTGTACTATCGATACCAGGTCGTGGGTTGGTGTAGTTTCTTTCTATGTATATTTAGGTTATTTTCCTTTCCGTGTTGTTTTGTCTTATCTGCTTCCGCTTATTTTTGCTTATTGTGTGTGGTTGCTTAGGTAGTATCCCATTATTAACCGTTCCGAGCTACTAGGATTGGTCTGCCTACTGGGGGTTGTAGGTGCCATCATGACTAGAGAAATCGGATCGTGACAACCAGACTTCAAATAATTACAACTTAAGAAGCTATAAAGCACCATAAAATTTAACCATCACTTATGATTATAAATGTAAATAAATTTAATTATAACAAAATTTATAAAATACAACAAGTGAATTTGATAAAACTACTCAAGAAGAAAGCTATTAGTTGAACACTACTTGGTTATGTGGCTTTTGTTTTACATGCCACCTCTGTTTTCCCCAGACAATTCTTTTGCCCCAGCAAATACATCAACCTACTATATTTGAAAACAACTACAGAAAGGACAAACTAGAGGAATATGTTGGATTTTTTATAATGAAAAGTGACTGGAAAATGGAGGGAAAATGAAATCTTCCATTTGTTTTTTGGAAGAAGCATTGGTACCACATTGGTGGTGGAATTTTTTTTTCATGTGTTTATATTTAGAAGCACTTCCTCATTGTCTTAAAGAGTTGAGAAGAAGAAAAGCCTCGCACTGTCGTCGCTTGACTCAGCTTCGGCTTCGACTTTAGGATATTTCTCCATGTGCGAGGCACAAATAGGCACCTGCAAAACGCATGTCAAAAGGATGCATCCCTTCGACTCACTATTTTGGACATGCGTATCGCAAGGCGACAAATGTGAAACGCATGTCCTAACGCATGTGCCTGCCTGTCTTTTGGAAGTCACTATTTTGTACCTTCGCTCGGACCTGCGAGCCACAAGTAATCATATCATGCCTCAAGCCTATCCCCTAGACGTGACATGGCACTCAAAATCATGAGTGGCCCGAGAGAATCCTTGGCCTGGCTTGCTATTTATAAAACTCAACTTTGAAATTATGCAAAAATTGGAAATGCCACTATGGGTTATATGTCTGTAAATAAAGATAAACTTTAATTTGAAATACTGAAGGTCAACTTGAAAGTCACCATAATAACTAAGCTGACTACTATCTTATGAAACCTCTAAAACTTATGAACTGAAAGAGTTGCTGGGACATGGCCCTTAAGCTACCTTTATTGAAAACTAAAATCTGAAAACTAAAACTATCTGCTGAGCTGGAAAATATTCAAAGCATAACTAAGTCCCCTGGATGCGAGGAGGACTCACCACATGCTGATAAGAAGTCAAGCAAAACGTCTGAATGCAGCCCTGAGTCTGAAAACCAGAGTCTATCTTATAAATTGATGCAGCGCAAGAAGCGCGGTCAATACTTGGAATTTATTGGTACGTAATGGCAGAACAAAAAATAATAATCATGAACTAACTTGAAATTTAAACTGAATAAACATTTGAATCAAATCATAACAACTGGCATGAGTAAAGAGATGTAGAATAGAGGGCTTCTGACTTCTCTTACGAAGCTAACATGACTAAAATAATGCAATAAATGAGTTACCTTAAAACATTGAAAGCATCAAAAAACACAATTAGTCAACTTTATGAAACATAAACAAAAATCAAGTAGCTTGAAATGCTATGGTAAATAAACTTTGACACAATTATCATAAATAATAAGTAAGTTGAGGAAATACTGTCTTGCTGAGTTTGGGGGAGTTTCTCTTAACCGACATAAACCATTTGAGCAACATTGAGTCCAATGTCTTGCCCACATTGAGAAGAGCCATCCTATACCTTGCCAGAGTATAAGATGAAGCATAACTTATGGATCCAATCTAAGCCCGAAGACTAAAGGAGGAGTCGCCCTAACTGCGGATGATCCTATCCTATGGTGGCAACATAATTTTAGGGCATGTGTTGTCTAAACCCATACATTCGGTGCTAAATAATTCTCCCAAAATATATTATTTGCTCATAATATAAATTTAAATTTTTTTCTGAAAATCATGCTTGACTCTAAAATATCGCATCATGGATATATCTTTTTCTGTGAGCCTTGGATCTAAATCATTATAACTATGCTTTTACTTTTCAAGATACGATAAATTTCTTCGCTTTTCAAGTCATGATATTATGCATAAGAGTCCGCATAAGCCTTTCATGAATTTACTACGTTTAAACACTTTTTGAATAAACTTTTGATAGAATAGATCTCATGAAAACATGCAGTAAACTTTCAATCACATCAATAAAACACATAAACTTTACATGGAGAAATTGGTAGACATGCCATGAAATTCAATCTTAAGAAAGGATCTAACCCATAGAATTAACATTAATACACAAGGAATATTCAAGAAATTGTGATGAGGTTCAAGAATAATGTTTAGAAATATTCAACCTTGAAATCCTAACTTTAAACCATGAACTAATTCTAAAACTAAGACTGAATTGTGGGAAAGAACGGAGTTCCTCACGAAAAGGTGTTGCTCTTACATACCTTGGTTTTGTAGTTTGAGGAAAGAACCTTAAAGAAAATCTTAAACATTGAGTTTCTCGTTCCTTAGATTTCTTAGGAGTTTGGAGAAGAAGAGCACACTTTTTTGATGAAATTTGGAGAGGTAAATGATGTAGAAATGATTTAGGTTAATAAAAGGGGAGCTTATAAAAAGAAAAGCACCAAAATACCCTTGGAAAGGCATTAGAAAAAAGAAGGAGGCACTGCTGGACACCACCTCCGTTTGACGAGGATATCGTGGAGGTTGGCCTCCGTGACAGTTTGATATCACGGAGGTCCTACTCCATGACATGGAGGTATCGCGAACCACCACTGTTTTGTACCAAAATTTAATTTTTTTTCTTGGCCCCGTGCTCCATTTCACGGGGATAACGCGGTAGCACACTGTTTTGGAGTTTGAATACATATTTATTTTTGTTCTTTACTCTCTAAAATTCCCCGGTTAAATCTAACAACATTCCCAAAGGTTCTATACTCAAACTAACTCATTTTTATTAGCTCAAAAGACACAACAAAGAACTTCAGAATTTAAGGGACGTTACACGTCACTTGCAAAACGCAGGTCCAAACGCAGGTCCAAACGCAGGTGACCCAACGTTTCTGAAATAATGCAACTTTTCTGAGCCTTTGCTTCTTTTCTGAAGCAATATTTTCTGGCTATAAATATCTGATTCTTCTTCAGATATGAGACATGTTTTCAGACGAAATTTCTTATACCTTTACATTTCTTCTTCGAAAAATTAAAGTGTGATTTACTGCCATTGAGTGGTTCGTAGTTCAATAGAAGTTGAGGTACTGCTATTCTGTTGAAGTTAAACCGTTCTACCCTGGGAGGTATATTCCATCAACCTCGAGTGCTTGAGGGGAATAATTTCCTTAAGGATATACTGTGTATTCAATGGGCTCAGTTTTCTCCTTCATCCTTTTTCTTTTACTATTTTCTGAAAATAGTTAAAATTCTTGTTTCTATTCTTATATTAAATACAAATTATATATCTCTCAAAAATAACAGAATATATATATATATATATATATATATATATATATATATATATGAGTTAAATAGGTAAATTGTGATGCATGTGTGACTTGTACAAGAATTTGTCGGGCGACATAATTATTATTGGGTAGAAGAATTGTAGTTCTATGAACAGAGAGATAATAATATCTATAACTTGAAATTCAATCTTATGAACATAGAGATATTAGGAGAATTTTTCACTACTTGGTAGATTCCGAGGGCCGGAGTAATCACGCCAATCCAAGATCTATTTTTGCCGAGTGTTGTCTTAATTGAGAGCATTCATACTGATAACGTCTTATGAAATAATAAATTAATAAGAAGAACAAGAAGAGAGAAGAGAGAGCTTCTTATTTCTTTTGAAGGATGAATTATAACAAAGGAGACCCCTTTATTTATAGAGAAAAACTAGTTTAATCCCAAAGTTAGTGTTCCTAACTTTTCTCCAAAAAAACATACAAAATAGATATTTACTATAATACAAATATATTTATAACAAAACTTCTATTATCAAAACTAATATTTACACACATGAAGTCCCAAACTTGAAATTCCTTAATATGCCTGAGTCCCTAAGATAATCTATTAACTAAGGATAAAAATAGATGTTTTGAGAATAAATATTCCTATATCACGAGCTAAAAAACCTCTAAAAGTTTAGACAATAAGACTGTAATACTAAATCATTTGGTTAATTAGTTACATGCACAAGGAGTATTAAGATCTTATGTAACATGACTTAATTGTTGACATATCCTCAATATTTTAAGATTTAAGAATTAATGGTCTCAATCAGGGGCGGAGCCAGCCTTTGGCTAGGGGGTTCATAACCCCCTTCAGCAAAAATTTATACTATTTATAAATGGTTAAAATTATTTTTTATGTATATATAGTAGATATTGAACACCCTTCGACTAGTTCATGTGTTTATTTTTTCAAATTTTTAACCTAAATCTGGTCCAATGGTCACTTAATTTATCATAAATGACCATCATTGACCCTCAACTTCATTTTGTCTTAGCTTTTATGGTTATTTTACCTGAAAATATTGTTTTCGATACCTATTTAATGACTTGGCAGTTTAAAATTTTTAGGAAAACTTTTTTTTAAAATTAAAAATAATATTTAAATTTATTTAGGACTCAATCCATCCTAAATCCAAACTAATTCTTGGCCGACTTATTTAATAGGTTGATTGTATAAAGGTGTCTTTAATAATATTTATCACGACCCAATTATCGGGTCGTGCGGGCATCTACTCTAAGCACCTAGATAGGAGAACCCTTACCACCCGATCCAACACGTACATGCAAAAATTAAAGTAAACCATAAAATGACCTCCTTTTTAAATCAGGAAAACATTTACAACTTTTATGTCAGGAAAATCCTTTACAAAACTTGAGTACAACCCTCTCTAGGACCTAGTCTAAACAGGAACAAGAGCCACTACAGGAGAAGTACAAGTAAATAAAGAAGACACAGCTTCCACCATAGAATCGAAGAGTATAAGCTATTGGAGATCGCCATTGTCATGTACCTATGAAACATTGCTGACCCTGCAACCAGACTATACCCAAAAAGGTATAGCAAGAGTAGTATTAGTACAAACACATGTACTAATGCATACCATCACATAAGGAAAACAAGAGAAAACATGAAGTGAGTTATAATAATCTAGCCCTTCCACGTCCACCTTTACCACCGGGTTATTAATCCTACGAACTTATGCACTCTGTCCCAAGCCTTCCTATCCCCCTCCGCTACCAACTCCACCACCTGGGGACTCTACACCCTGACACCTACGCGTTCCCAAGTCACCTTACTCTAGACTTCCCAAGTCACACCTAATACATAGACCTCCCAAGTTACCTTACTCTAGACTCCCCAAGTCACCTTAGCTCTAGTCCAACAACTATTTACTGACCCAGACCACTGTTTCTTTATCTACACCAACACCTACGACTCAATATTCAGAAACAACCTAACTACTCAATGAGTAGAACACTCACGGTCATAACACTACCTACATGTATCGACCCGCCCCGGGCCCCTAGACGATTATATCAGATGAGATCACCGCCCGCAGCATAATCTAAGATTCTCAGTCTTCCGCCTGACTCACTCACCACATGAAACGGGTTCAATAAATTATCTAACAATAGACAATAATCATGACACTTGTTACATTCCACATTACTCGGACCATCTAAGGTTCACTAGACCCACACCTAAGTGTTAACATGAAATGCCCGGTCCACCCCAGGACTATCCCCATATTTAAGTGTAACAACCCAGCCTCTCAAGGACTAATAATATTCAATCCAAGATTAAAAAACCAAACCAGTCCACTCATGGAACATCGACAAACACAATCAATAATGCATAATTAAACCCGTACAAAGTGTGGTACCTGAGCCAATAGATAAAGAAACTGTACCAGGCATGGTACCAGAGCCAGCCGTTAGTATCCCAGACTAGGCGTGGTACTCAAGCCAACCGAATATCACATAAAACCAACAGTCTATAATTAAATGAACAGAAAACACCCTTGTAAAACCAATAAGCAATAATCAAGTTCACTTCATATAATTGACACCCTAAATACTTGGACATTCATAACTTCCTTTCCTAGGCATGAAAGCACATACATTACTAAGCTATTGTTACATGTATATACATTGCATTTGGCAAGACAATAACCAACACCTACTCCACCCTCAGGTATGTAAACCCAACCTTGAAACCTTGTTTGAAGACTAAATCCCTGTTCACCCCCTCGACACATAACTAGCATATGCATCAATTCTAAAATCCTCTTTTCAAGAGTACAACACATAGGGAAGACATCCCCTAACATTGGTACTTCACCCATTCTTGTTTACCCTACTTATTTTATAATGAATCATTCCTGAACCCCCTATAGCTAGTCATTTATTTACCCACAACATTTTCAGTAACCCGAACCTCTCGAATGTTCTAGTTCTTTGAACCCAACTCGACGTGTATAAACAATCCAAAAAGAAACACCTTACCCCAACTCTATCATTTTCTATTCGAAACCAATCAAAAACCCAATAATCCTCCAGACTCCATGCTCGAAGGCCTAAACATGAATTCCCCCTTCAGTCTATACAACAATATAAAATGGAAAAAGGCTAAGTCTTCTCAATGAAAGAACTTAGCCTACTAGGTATGGTACCCGACCCAACCGTTAGTATCTCGTAAAAGGCGTGGTACCCAAGGCAACCAATTATCACACAAAACCAACAGTCAATAATTAAATGAACAGACAACACCCTTGTAAAATCAACATGCAATAATCAAGTTCACTTCATATAATTGACACCCCAAATACTTGGACATTCATAACTTCCTTTCCTAGGCATGAACGCACATATATGACTAATCAATAGTTACATGTATATACATTGAATTTGGCAAGACAATAACCATCACCTACTCCACCCCCGGGTACGTAATCCTAACCTTGAAACCCTATCCGAAGATTAAATTCCCATTCACCCCCTCGACACATAACTAGCAAATGTATCAATTCCAGAATCCTCCTTTCAAGACCACACCATATAAGGAAGTGATAAACGCTCAAATCTTACTCCACAAGATGGAGGAACATCGATCATCAAGTAAAACTTATTTATAAGTACCCAACAGGTGTCGAGGTAGTATCGACAGAGACTTGATGCTAGCTATATGAAGATTGTAGCGAAATGAGTTCATAAGGAGTGTAAATGCTTAAAACACGAAAGTAAAAGGTTGGGGGAATTGGGATTCTGTCACTACAATCACAATTCGAATTAAAGCAAGTAAGTAAAATGGGTGTACCAAATTGAGTAGGAGACTAGGGATGTGTATCCAACGGGGCTTTAATGTGGGATAGGGTGTTTGCCTTGTCACACTTATTTTCACTCACTGACATATGTAGCCTTGGTCATGGGTGTGGTTGTTTTTCTCTCGATCAATAACCATATATCCAATAATCTCAGTTAGAGCACTATTGGTCAAATCAACAAACAACCAAGATCATGCTTGGAGAGGTCACACTATCTCTAGCTTAGACTGTTAAATGAGTGATTTCATCGATATGAGCTATTTCTAGCCTCAAATCTGAATGGAGTCCCAAGTTCCCACTAGTAATCTCACATCCAAAACTATGAAATTGTCTTTCAAGCAACAACATAGTCAAGTAATGAAAATTAATATTTGCAACTACCAATTTTAGGATTAAAACTTGGTGAAACTACTAGACCCATATCAAATAAGCAATTACAAGCAAGAATTAGCAATACCCACACCCATTTGTCAAGCACCCATTATCAACACATCCCTAGACAAATGAAATTAGTCATTCATGTTAAAGGAAAGAGATATACCAAGTTGGTTAGTCAAATTCCTCTTCATTCAAGCTTAATCTCAGGTTCTAAGCTCAATTTTTAGTACACAAATGGTTAACCAGGATTTGAAAGAGAGAATAGATTGAAACCCTCTTCTTCTTGGAGAGGAAAACTTATTCTCAAAGGTAAAAGTTCTTTAGATTTACAATTATGCCTAAATTGGCCTTTTATACTTTCCCAAAATGTCACTAATTTCTTGGAAAAAATATCCCTTAGGTGGTGTACAGCGCGATGTGCGGTTCGCACGTTGTGATATGTGCAACTCACACCTTCTTCATTTGAACCAGTAACTCAGCTGACTTGGGAGACGTCATGCAAAGTGGGTGCGGTTTGCACCATCGGTTGTGCGCGTCACACAATGACTGCACCCCTTGATAAATTCTTCGGGCAATCCTAAGCTTTTGCGGTGGGAGGTGCAGAATGCACCATGGCTTGTGCGTGTCGCACAAGTGTCGAATCTCAGGGAAGATTCTTCTTCTTTTATCGATCACTTCACACTTCACTCCTTTTAAGTTTCTTTGGGTCCATTTCCTTATTTTCTATCTTTGATCACAAGTACCTGCATAGACATCAATAAAAGCCAGAAGAACCTCTAAATCTATTCAAAACATAGCAATAATTCATGGATAAAGGCTCAATAAGTTAGTAGATTACCGACTTATCAAACCCCCAAACTTGAACTATTTCTTGTCCTCAAGCAAGATACTTATAGGGTAAGGAATGAATTATGCTCTAGACTTAATCAAGGCAACAAAGACTGATCTATTCAAAAAATTATGAAAAAGAATAAACAAAAGACTCAGACAAAACACTCAACTATGATGCTCATCTCAATTTGAACCACCACAAACTCAAGACATTTGGCCATTTCAAAACATTTTCCAAAAGGACTTCATTTCTCATTCAAAATCAAGGAAAGTTTTTCATTCAAAACAAGACATTTAAGTTTCTCAAGTCCTTGGCATGGAACGTCAAGGTTTGACTCGAGATTCACCACACAACTTGTCTCATTCATTCCTCTCAATTGAAATAGAGACTTTATGATTCAATTCGAGTGCATGATGCCACTCACCACAAGAGAGAATCCCACTAACATCATTCAATTTACAAAACAACGGGATTATAGGAGAACCAAGAAGTTAAAGTGCACACACGTCGAACCATAGGCTTGCCCATCATGTAAATTTCCACTAATGTTGGGTAGCCAAGCTAGAAATCACCGAAGACTTGCGAGTTATGATGTTGGCTAGGGCTAAGGTGATGATTTCATTTGGTTCAGGTGACTATACCTCCCTAATGCTCTTTGTTCTCATTTCGAACACCGCTCACATTTTCAATCAACTTCACCTTATTTCTCCCTCACACAACCCAAGCTTCTCCATTTAGATCATGATTATTCGACTTCTTGTATCGCCTTTATTTGGTAACACCGATTTTTTCTTTTCATTTTCACTCATTGGATTGAGTTTTGGAGCAATTTTCAATTCAAACCTAAGTTGATACCTTGCATTGGAAGTGCATTCCTTTACTTATCTTCATTTGATAACATACACCCCCAAACTTAGGCGTTTGCCTATGTTGTCTTTTCATTCCCCCCAAACTTAGGCTTTAGCCAACATTTCACTTTCATTAAATTAAGGAGGATGGGTGCCAACATAGATATTCAAAAAGGCCAAGGTGTTAACTAGGTGCCAAAGAACAGTTACAAGCTCAAAGGGGTTCGCTAGGATTAATGTCATGGGAAGTCATTTGGGTGAAGTGGCTATCAAAATGGGCCTATGGTCATCTTCAAAGATCGGTCACACATAGAATTTAACCTTAAATCACATTCGGGGCAAGTTATAGATGACACACATGCACGAGAATCAAGGTAAAGCCTCACCACACAAGGCATTATGCCACAAGACTTCTTTCATTAGTCTCAAAATCAATTGGGATAAATGATTTTTGACAAGCTCTTTCGAGTTCATTACACACTCGTTTGTGAGTCAATCAAGCCAAAGAGAGAGTCTGCAAGTCATGACAAGAGAATGCTTTTCCTCAAAAATTCATTTCCCTTCTTCCTTTTATTTTCAAAAAAGATTTCCCAAGATTTTTTTTGGTGGGCCCATTTCAAGACAAGCAACTACGGACTAAATTTTAAACTAAAACTTGGCATTTTCCCTTAAGAAAGTCACCTCTCAATCTATAATAGGGAAATACCAATCCGGTTAGACAAAAAGACAAAAGAAAAAGAAAAAGAAAATAATTAAAACTTTTGCTCCTTGGGAAAGAACCGTGGTATTAAGAAAACCCTTGGAGTTTATTGCTAAACTACTATTAACAAGGCGATATCCAAATTGCATGCTCATGATTCATTAAGAACAAGCGTGGGCATAGTCCTTTAGCATATTTGCAAAGCAAGAGTAGTAAGACAATGGGGCATGTAAGACTAACCCGACAACACAATCTCAACAACCAAAAATCAAGACTGACGAGGGCACAATAATAAGCTCAAAATTAGACTAACATAATCTAAAGGCTCAACAAGGGCAATAAGCATCACAATCATCCAAAATATTCCAAACAAGGGCCAAATCAAATCTAGCAGAACTAAAATGTAAACAAGGGGCAATAAAAATAACATCTCAAGCCCAATCACGGGCACAAAAAAAAAAGCAAGTAAGGCCACCCCCTCCTCATAAAAGGAGCATCGCCCTCAATGCTAATACCTAAAGGGAAAGAAGGGTGAATTCCCTAGGGGACTATGCCTCATCTTCATCATTATCAACTGCTCCTTCATCAGCACCAGGTAGATCTTCCTCATTATCCACAAGGGACGCCAAAAAGTTGTCCAGGGTGCCAGGAATAGTGTGAGGTTGAGGTAAGGTATTCAAATCTTCTTCTTCGACTGGGGCCATACCTATTGCCTTGTCGAGGTCCTTTTGGAGTGACTTTGTAGATTTTTCACAAACATCCACCCTTTCGCAAAGAGTGGACACTTTCTCCACAACTTCTTTGATGGCTCTCTTCACCCCCCTCTCAAACAATCATGGTAGATCATTTGACAAATCCCTCCATTAACTCTCATTGTTGTATGTTTTCTCAACAATATCTTGGAGCCCATTTTTAGGTATTTGTTCTCTAGGTGCATCGGTAGTTAGTGTGTGCATTTCTAAATCAGGATGAGAAGGAGAGGAGGCATGTAATTCAACATCAGAGTCATCATCCTCATCTTTCACCAAAACCTCTTCCCTGCGCCTTTTGAAACGAGGAGCATCCCGATCAGTTTTCTTATCAAGATCTAGCACACTAATGGCTGGAGTAGGGGGATCATAGTCAAAGTAAGGAATGCCAACTTGTGCACAATGTTTACCGATTAACACTGGAAAGGGGAATGCATAACCACCCATACGATCCTTCCTTTTTATCACCAAGGCGATAACCTCACCAACATTAATATGATCCCCCACCATAATTGCAGCTATTAGAATGGCCCCATCATGTGTGTCCTTTTGGTTATTCTGAGAAGGCATGAAGCGGGAGCGAATAAAATCATACCATAGGCGTGCCTCGAAGTACAAAGTCCAGCGGGTGATTTCACCCCCTAAAGTAGCCCAGAGATGTTCATCAGCAGAAATGATAAGAGCCGCCCATTCGAGAGGTTTGCGCTTGAGAAGTAGCTTAGCCATGAGTTCAGGGGCTGGTTCAATAAGAGTTCTCCAATAGATAGCATTAATTGCAGCTGGGGTCATTCTGATTTCTTTACCCCGAATAAAGACCGAGTCCAATGCGAGGAATGTTTCACAACCCCTTTTGTAGCCTTTAGCTTCTAATGTGGCCTGGTATGAGGCGAATAAATTCTGGACTAACTTCTTGTAGTAGTTTCTGGGTACCTCCTGAAATGGTCACCACTATCGGTTGGTGAACTGAGTGGGGATGTTAGGTAGGTTATCTCCCACTGCATCTAAGTTAAAGCTTTTCGCTGTGTTTAAGGACCTACCATTATCACGATCATAAATCACTTTCATGCACTCCATTCCGAATCGATCCCTCTACTCCTTTGAGACTTGGTTACGGGAAGATGAGACTTTCTTTTTCCATTTCGAGGTAGGGTTGGAGGAGGAGGGAGTCATTGGACATCATGAGCTCCTCTTGGCGTTACCCCTGTTAGAAGACATGTTCTACATACAGAGATTATGAGCCTCAAACAAAAACTAAATCTAAAAGAAGTTAGCAAACTACAAAGTATGGAATTCAATGTATTAGAAAAAAAAAATAGGTGATTGATGGCTTGTGCGGACCACATGCGAAATACACCAGAAGGAGTGTGCATCGCATGTGCTATCGCACAAGCTAACAGAATCCTATAGAGAGTTTTCCATCGAGGTTCGAAGCTAGTGCGAAATGTACCATCCAAAGTGCATGTCGCACCATGCGTTACCCAATGCAGCAGTGACTGACCTTCTTTTTCCACAAAGTGTGATGCCTTGTGTGACCCGCACATCAAGATCTATGCATCGCATGCGAAATGCACAGTTGGAGTTTTTGGTTCCTTTTGTTCTTGTGAATTATGCATGTGATCCATAGAGAAATATGTGCTTAGGAACTTGCCACCATGCCATAAACCAATGAATATTAAATAAGGGAGGAAAGGGATATTTCGACCACAACTTTCGGGTACTCAGACTTCCCCGGATTTCCATTAGCAACAACAACAAGAAAGAAAAGAACTTAATGACTTCCCTTAAGATGGACGTTACCCCATCTATCACTGAGAAAATCAAGCCCTTACTTGCAACAATTGGCACCGACAAACTAAGCAACAATTAACCCCTCCCCGCACAAGATCATACACCTAAAGATAATTTGTAACAACAAATCATGGGCATACAAGTAGCAAAATTCAGCACTCATAATATAATTTCAAGTCATTGGCATGGACCATCAAGGTTTGCCTCGAGATTCACCACACAACTTGTCTCATTCATTCTTCTTAATTGAAATAGAGACTTCATGATTCAATTCGAGTGCAGATACCACTCACCACAAGAGAGAATCCGACTCACAATCATTCAATTTACAAAACAACGGGATTATAGGAAAACAAAGAAGACTCTCACTTTCTCAAGGAGGTTCAAGCGCACACACGTCAAACCATAGGCTTGCCCATCATGTAAATCGCCACTAATATAGGGTAGACAAGCTTGGAATCAGACTTGAGGGTTATGATGTTGGCTAGGGCTAAGGTGAGGATTTCATTTGGTTCAGGTGACTACACCTCCCTAATGCTCTTTGTTCTCATTACGAACACCACTCACATTTTAAATCAACATAACCTTATTTCTCCCTCACACAACCCAAACTTCTTCGTTCAGATCATGATCATTCGACTTCTTGTATCGCCTTCATTTGGTAACACCTATTTTTTCTTTTCATTTTCACTCATTGGATTGAGTTTTGGAGAAATTTTCAATTCAAACCTTAGCTGCTACCTTGCATTGGAAGAGCATTCCTTTACTTCTTTTGATTTGATCACATACACCCCCAAACTTAGGCGTTTGCCTATGTTATCTTTTCATTTCCCCCCAAACTTAGGCTTTAGCCAATATTTCACTTTCAAGCAATTAGGGAGGATGGGTTCCAATATAGAGATTCAACAAGGTCATGGTGTTAATAAGGTGCCAAACAACGATTACAAGCTTAAAGGGGTTCACTAGGATTGATGTCATGGGAAGTCATTTGGGTGAAGTGGCTATATAAAAGGGCCTAAGGTCATCTTGCAAGCTCGGTCACACCTAGAATTTCACCTTGAATCACATTCGGGGCAAGTTCTAGATGACACGCATGCACGAGAATCAAGGTAAAGCCTCACCACACAAGGCATTATGCCACAAGACTTCTTTCATTAGTCTCAAAATTAATTGGGAAAAATGATTTTTGACAAGCTCTTCCGAGTTCATTACACACTCGTTTGTGAGTCAATCAAGCCAAAGAGAGAGTGTGCAAGTCATGACAAGAGAATGCTTTTCCTCAAAAATTCATTTCCCTTCTTCGTTTTATTTTCAAAAACAATTTGCCAAGATTTTTTTTCGGTGGGCCCATTTCGAGACAAGCAACTACGGACTCAATGTTAAACTAAAACTTGGCATTTTACCTTAAGAAAGTCGCCTCTCAATATATCATAGGAAAACACCAACCCGGTTAGACACAAAGACAAAAGAAAAAGAAAAAGAAAATAATCAAAACTTTTGCTCCTTGGGAAAGAACCTTGGTATTAAGAAAACCCTTGGAGTTTATTGCTAAACTACTATTAACAAGGAGATATCCAAATTGCGTGCTCATGATTCATTAAGAACAAGTGACAGTGTAGTCCTTTAGAGTATATGCAAAGCACGGGTAGTAAGACAATCGGGCATGTAAGACTAACACGGCAACAAAATCTCAACAACCAAAAATCAAGCCCGACGAGGGCTCATTAATAAGCTCAAAATTAAACTAACATAATCTGAAGGCTCGACAAGGGCAATAAGCATCACAATCATCCAAAATATGCCCAACAAGGGCCAAATTAAATCTAGCAAAACTAAAATGTCAACAAAGGGAAATAAAAATAATATCTCAAGCCCAATCACGGGCAGCCAACAAAAAGAGTGTAAGGCCACCCCCTCCCCATAAAAGGAGCATCACCCTTAATTCTAATAGCTGAAGGGAAAGAAGGATGAACTCCTTGGAAGACTATGCCTTATCATCATCATTATCAGCTGCTCTTTCATCATCACCGGGTAGCTCCTCGTCATTATTCGCAAGGGATGCCAACAAGTTGCCCAGAGGGCCAGGAATGGTGCGAGGTTGAGGTAAGGTATTCAGATCATCTTCTTCGACTGGGGCCTTACCTATTGCCTTGTCAAGGTCCTTTTAGGGTGTATTGATAGATTTCTCATAAAAATCCACCCTTTTGCAAAGAGTGGACACTTTCTCCACAACTCCTTTGATGGATCTCTTCACCCCCCTCTCAATAAATCCTGGTAGATCGTTTGAAAAATCCCTCTACTCTCTCTCATGGTTTTATGTTTTGTCAACCATATCTTGGAGACCATTTTCAGGTATTTTCTCTTTAGGTACATCGGCAGTTGGTGTGTGCGTTTCTGAATCAGGATGAGAAGGAGATGAGGCATGTAATTCAACATCAGATCCATCATCCTCATCTTCCACCAAAACCTCTTCCTTGTGCCTTTTGAAACGAGGAGCATCCCGGTCAGTTCTTTTATCAAGATCTAGCACACCAATGGCTAGAGTAGGAGCATCACAGTCAAAGTAAGGAACGCCAGCTTGTGCCCAAAGTTTACTGACTAAAACTGGAAAGGGGAATGCATAAACACCCCTATGAGCTTTCCTTTTTATCACCTAGATGATGACTTCACCAACATTAATATGATCCCCCACTATAATTGCAGCTATTAGAATGGCCCCATCATGCATGACCTTTTGGTTGTTCTGAGAAGGCATGAAAAGGGAGTGGATAAAATCATACCATAGGCATGCCTCAAAGTACAAAGTCCAGAGTGTGATTTCACCCCCTAAAGTATCCCAGAGAGGTTCATCCGGATCAATAATAGAAGACGCCCATTCGAGAGGTTTGCACTTGAGAAGTAGCTTTGCCATGAGTTTAGGGGCTGGTTCAATGGGAGTGCTCCAATAGATAGCATTAATTATAGCTGGGGTGATTCTGAATTCTTTACCCCAAACAAAGATTAAGTCTAATGCGGGGAATGTTTCACAACCCCTTTTGTAGCCTTTAGCATCTTGTGTGGCCTGGTATGAGGCAAATTAATTCTGGACTAACTCCTTGTAGTAGTTTCCGGGTCGCTCCTAAAATGGTCGCCACTATCGATTGGCGAACTGAGTGGGGATGTTGGGTAGGTTATCCCCCACTGCATCCAAGTTAAATCTTTGCTCTATGTTGAAGGTCCTACCAATATCACAATCATAAATCACTTTCAGCCCCTCCATTCTGAATCGATCCCTCTCCTCCTCTGAGACTTGGTTATGGGAAGATGAGACTTTCTTTTTCCATTTTGAGGTAGGGTTGGAGGAGGAGGGAGCCATTGGCCATCATGAGCTCCTCTCGGCATTAACCCTATTAGAAGACATGTTCTTCATACAAAGATTATGAGCCTCAAAGAAAAACAAAATCTAAAAGAAGTTAGCAAACTACAAAGTATGGAATGCAATGGATTAGAAAAACCAAAATAGGTGACTGATGGCTTGTGTGGACCACATGCGAAATGCACCAGAAGGAGTGCGAATCGTATGTGCTATCGCACAAGCTAACAAAATCCTATAGGGATTTTTCCATCAAGGTGCGAAGCTAGTGCGGAATACACCATCCAAAGTGCGTGTCGCACCATGCATCGCCCCTCGCAGCAGTGACTGGCCTTCTTTATCAACAAAGTGTGATGCCTTGTGTGACCCGCACCTCAAGATCTATGCATCACATGCGAAATGCACAAAGGCACAATTGGAATTTTTGGTTCCTTTTGTTCTTGTGATTTACGCATGTGATCCGTAGAACAAGATGTGCTTAGGCACTTGGTACCATGCCACAAACCAATCAACATTAAATAAGGGAGGCAAGGGATATTCTGACGACAACCTCCGGGGACTCAGACTTCCCCGGATTTCTATTAGCAACAACAACAAGAAAGCAAATAACTTAATGACTTCCCTTAAGATGTAAGTTACCCCGTCTATCATCGGGAACATCAAGCCCTTACTTTCAACAACTGGCACCAAAAAACTTAGCAATAATAAACCCCTCCCCGCACAAGATCATACACCCAAAGATAATTTGTAACAACGAATCATGGGAATACAAGTAGGAAAATTCAGCCCTCATAATATATTCTCAACAAAACCTCATGACTAACAACGATTTGCCCTTAAGAACGACGTCACCCAATCTATCCTCGGGCCAAACCATTCATCAATCACAAGTGAGTTACTCAGACTTCACCCCAAACTCAGATTCCAAGGCTAAAATTCACTACTAATCAATATGCATTAACTAAATTCACGATCTACCAAGTTGAAAATAAGCAAAATCATCAATACAACTCAAAATTGGGGACCCAAAATTTTTGGATCGCACCCAAAATCAACATGGTGATTCTATTAAGCATGCTTCACGATATAAGTTCCCAACCATCTTAAAAACAAGTATTTAACGTCGGGAAACTTATCACAAGTGAAGATTAGGCAGAGAGAAGTGAAAATTGAAGCTTTTGGGCAGCAACAATGGTGACCTAATCAACTCGCCTGGAGAGATAATAGTAGTGGCATGGAGGGTCAGTGGTCGTGTTAGTGGGAGAGAAGAAGAAGATTTTAGGAGAAGTAGAGAGATTTATGGGAGGTTTTGGGAGAGAATTTTGAGAGTTTTGGAGAAAATATGGTGAAGGAGAAGGTGGGTGGCTATTTTTAAAAGAGAAAGAAGAAGAAAAGTTGGTCGGGTCGTCTCCGGGTTAGGTCGGTCAATTAAAATTAAAATTCACCTTTTGTGGGCCACGACGTGTGATTCACAAAAGACCTTATGCGTATCGCATGGCATTTTGCATATCACCTTTTTCTCCCCTGGGTTTTCCCAGGCTTCTAGTTTGCGATGCGATGGAGGTGCAATGCGCACATGGGCTCGTGCGAATCACACGGCCCAGCGCATGTCACCTCTAATTTTTCAAATTCCTTCTAGGCACTCTATTTTGGCATGTGGTGAGCTGTGCGACACACACAATTACTTGTGCGGTCCGTACAGTCCTCCGCACAACCCATGTTTTCACTTGTCCATGTTTTTACTCTATGCATTCCCTACAAACACACCAAAAACAACAAAAGATAACCAAAAACAAAGTAAGGAAACTTGGGTTGCCTCTCAAGAAGTGCTTGATTTAATGTCACGGCTCAACGATGTTACCTCAAATCACTCATTCTTTGGATTGGTTATGGTATCACTAGGCAACGTCCCCTTCATCCTTGAGTTCATTTGGCTTGAGAGATGGTTCATTTGGGCCTCGAGATGCTTGATCGAGGCTGAGTGAGAGCTCACGATTTGATGAAGTGTTGAAACTTCACTCTTTAGCTCACTCACTCCAGTATTTATTGTATCCACCTTCTTGAGAACCAAGGACAACATGTCCTCTAGCTTGGAGTGACTGGGGTTGCTTGTGCCCAGTTGGTAGCGAGAGTCCTCTTTGTTCGGAGGTATATACGGATTTGAGCTCCAGTGATTGAAACGATCACCATCTTTGTCTCTATCCCTCCAACTTCCATCCCTTTCCTTATCTCTTATCCCACCTTGGTTCTCCTCCCTCAGGCGATAATACCCGGGATGAGAACCCACCAACATAAAGCAGAGTTTAGCATCGACAATTGTCATCAGCTAATCATCACTCGCTTTGATTTTCGGTGTACTCACAACATTCACCACTTTTGCACCACCTACTCCCATTACATACTTGGCCATCCAGTCAATTTGTGTCATCATCTTGGCCAGTGACTCATCCCTCTCCTCATATCTTTTTCTCATTTCATTGGTCAAGATGGATGAGGGTGTTCCCAAAGTTGGCACATCTGCTTCTCTCGTATGCCAAGCTTGGTTGGTTTTGGTCATTCACTCTATGAAAGTCGAGGCAATGATAAATTCTAAGTCCATGAAGGTGCCACCTCCAAGGTTGTCAGTCACCGACTTATTTAGAGAGTTCAACGACCGATAGAAGCTTTGTAACAATACTTTGTTCGGCAACTCATGGTTCAGACATAAGAGAAGCTTCTTTTTGAACCTTATCCAAACCTCATGTAGAGGCTCATCCGGGAGTTGCCTAAAGTTGGTACGTTCATCTCTTAGCTTCATCATTCGAGATAGTGGAAAGAATCTCGATGTAAATGCCTCAACCAACTCGGTCCAAGATATGATAGAATCATCCGGCAACTCTTCCAACCATGTCGTGGCTTCCCTCATCAAGAAAAAAAGGGAATAGGCATAATCGTATGGACTCTTGGGAGATATTTTGAAATATGAACGGTTGGAAAATTTCCATAAAATTTCAGATATACCGGTTGGCATCTTCATGTGCCACTCCACCAAATAGGCCCTTCATTTGGATTAAGTGGAGAATGGTGCTAGTCACTTGAAAGATACCATTTCCCACCGTGAGGGGTAGGCAGATTGCACCCACACTCCATTACATCATAGGCTCAGCCTCATCGGCCTCCATGAAGCCGTCAATGCTCTCGTTGTTATCGGCCTCGTTCATAGGCTAGCCTGCTCAATCACAACACAAACAACGATAAAAAGTAAAAGAAACAAGTACTCTCAAAGTGATTTCAAATCAACAATCAGAAATAGCTATCAACTCAAGTCTCCAGCAACGATGCCATTTTTGATAAACACTTAAATCGTACTCCCCAAAGATAGAGGCACGGTGATCGTAAAGCAAAATATATTTTTAAGTACCCAATAGGTGTTAGGGTCATACTCACAAAGACTTGATGCTAGCTATCTGAAGATTGTATCAAAATAAGTTCACAAGGAGAGTAAATTCTTAAAACACGAAAGTAAAAGGTTCGGGGAATTGAGATTCTGTCACTACAATCACAATTCGAATTAAAGCAAGTAAGTAAAATAGGTGTACCAAATTGAGTAGGAGACTAGGGATGTGTATCCAACGGGGCTTTAATGTCGGATGGGGTGTTTTCCTTTTCACACTTATTTTCACTCACTTACATAGGTAGCCTTGTTCATGGGCATGGTTCTTTGTCTCTCGATCAACAACCACATATCCAATAATCCCGGTTAGAGAACTATTGGTCAAATCAACAAACAACCAAGATCAAGCTTGGGGAGGTCACACTATCTCTTGATTAGACCCTTAAATGGGTGATTCCGTTGATATGAGTTATTTGTAGCCTCAATTCTGAATGGAGTCCCAAGTTCCCACTAGTAATCTCACATCCGAAACCATCAAATTCTCTTTCAAGCAACAACATAGTCAAGTAATGAAAATTAATGTTTGTAACCACCAATTTTAGGATTAAAACTTGGTGAAACTACTAGACCCATATCAAATAAGAAATTATAAGCAAGAATTAGAAACACCCACACCCATTTGTCAAGCACCCATTATTAACACATCCCTAGACAAATGAAATTAGCCACTCATGCTAAAGAAAGAGATATACTAAGTGGGTAAGTCAAATTCCTCTTCATTCAAGCTTAATCTCAAGTTCTAGGTTCAATTTGAGTACAGAAATGGTTAACCAAAATTTAGAAGAGAGAATAGATTGAAACCTCTTCTTCTTGGAGAGGAAAACTTGTTCTCAAATGTAAAAGCTTTTCAGAATATTCAAGACTGAAGAATGGTTTTTTACAGTTGTGCCTAAATTTGCCTTTTATACTTTCCCAAAACGTCACTAATTTTCTGGAAAAACTTTCCTTTCGAGTGGTGTGCGGTGCGATGTGCAGTTTGCACGTCGTGATGTATGTGTTTCACACCTTCTTCATTTGAATCAGTGACTCATCTAACTTGGGAGACATCATTCAAAGTGGGTGCGGTTCGCACCATGGGTTGTGCACATCGCACAATAATTGCACCCCATGACAGATCCTTTAGGCAATCTTATGCTTCATACGGTGGGAGGTGCGGAACGCACCATGGCTTGTGCGTGTCGCACAAGCACCACATCTCAGGGAGGATTCATCATCTTTTTTCGATCACTTCACACTTCACTCCTTTTAAGCTCTTTTTGGGTCCATTTTCTTGTTTTCTATCTTTGATCACAAGTACCTGCGTAGACATCAATAAAGGCCATAAGAACCTCTAAATCTATTCAAAACATAACAATAATTCATGGATAAAGGCTCAATAAGTTGGTAGATTACCGACTTATCAGGAAGACATCCCCTAACATTGGTACTTCACTCATTCTTATTTACCCTACTTCTTTTATAACGAATCATTCCTGAACCCCCTATAGCTAGTCATTTATTTACCTACAACATTTTCAGTTCCTCAAACCTCCCGAACGTTCCAGTTCTCTGATTCCAACTCGACGTGTATAAATAGACTGGAAAGAAATACCTCACCTCAACCCTATCATTTTCTATTCGAAACCAGTCAAAAACCCAATAATCCTCCGGACTCAATGCCCGAAGGCCTAAACATGAATTCTCTCTTCAGTCTATAAAACAATATGAAATGGAAACAAGTCTAAGTTTATTTAATAAAATAACCTAGCCTACCTGGATGCCAAGCAGCTGCATAACACATATTCTGGCTCTGTGAAGGCATTTCCTGACAGATGACAAGCCCAAAATCCATGGTTTTGCATCTTTTTAGGCGGAATCTGTCCTCCCCATGGCTCCCAAGCCTTGGAGTAGCCTAGGAGGGTTTTTGGAGTTGCCCTCGTATGTTTTTCAACTGAGGAGGAGGAGTCTAAAATATAAATCTCGTGTTTCTGGTTTCTGCTTTTTGCCATACTGCTATAGCGAACGGCAAACCACTACAGCTGCAGCGCTATAGCATAATAATTTCTGCTATAGAAGAGTGATGTCACAGCGGATGAATTTCAAAAATCTAAAATTTCGGTCACGTCAACTCCACTTAATTCAAAACAAAAATTAAGGGTTCACGGAATTCGCGATATGGTGATTTTTAAAATAACGACGGATCAGGTCTTTAAAATATTTAACTAAAGAAACACGATTATTCTTCAATTTTTAGACAAAAAAATTGATAAATTATACTCTCAATGTATTAGCTAATTGAAAATGATTTTAAATTCAATTGCATGAAACATAAAAGAGTCCTATTATATATAGATGTATGAAGCCAATATTTCACGCACGCAGAAAAACTTTAACTTTCTAGTAAAATATCTTATAGCTAATACATATAATACACCAATAATATAATTTATCCTCGGGTAATAAGTAGAATTTATTTTTGAGATTTATATTCTTTTAGACGTGATATCCTAGCTAACAGTCTAACACACTTTCTCTAATGTTTTATTGCTTGGGATTCTATTAATATGACATATTTTCTGAGCTAATTTAAAAGAAATTAAAGCTTATACCATTCCATTATGAAGAAGGTACCATAACAGAGCTATAAAACAAAATACTGATAATACATTTTCATTTCATTCACAAATTTCCAAATTTCTTCGATATCAATACATCTGTCATCTATGTGATCTAGTTTGCATAATGATACGTAACATTCTAAGAAGAAATAAAGGGAAATACATATATGTATTGAGAATTAAGATCATACATTAGTAAATGGTCTACATGACACGTCAATGAGCTCATATTAATAGTAAACGACCCACATGACAGGTAGACGAACCCATATTTATCTTTTTATATCTTCCAAAAATTCAGTAAATACAATTTCAATCTTAGGCGGTATAATACTGAATTTATCATCAGAACAAAAAACACAAGAGAGTTATTGAAGTTTTTTTATTTTTTCAACATATAAGCACGCGAATTCTCATTTATTTTTGCATCACATTTGAACCAGAATGACCAACCGGTCATGCCAACTGATATATTTTCTGTAAAGTGTAAGGCTACTATCGCATGTGATTTCATCGCCATGCCCATATTTGTATAATACATGCATGAGGAGAAGACGGGTTATAACCTTTCACATAAATCACTACAGGAAATTCAATTTTTAGCGGTCAATTCTTAACGAAGGGACTTCAATCTAATTGCTATAAATATTCTTATAGCGACAGAAAGATCATTAAAATTAATTTTTTATTCGCAAATAGTGAGAGGAATAATATTTGATCGTAAAATTTATCGTATCCCATTGTTAATTTAAGTGGGAATAAGATGAAGAGGGAAATTTTCATTCTTCAATTTCATATAAAAGGAAAAGTATTCGCACAGAAAAACCATCTCCTTCAAACCCACAATTTACCCCCCTAACCCCCACCCCACCACCAACTAAGAAAGTTGAAACCCACGAGGAAGAACATTTTAAGAAGTGAGTTTATTGGTTTCAAACTCAATTGTTCACTCAATTTGTCAAACCTAGGGCTTGAAACCCATGAATACGATGAACTAGATCTTCTTCACTCAATATCTCCAAATTCAGATGTGTAGGTTGACACCTAATTTTGTCCTTCTTTCTAATTCATTTTTTTGAGTTTCGAAATTATTAATGAATTAAATATTTTGAATTTCCACTACTATTTTCATTTATTAATATTATTATCGTTATTATCTATTAGATACTATTATTTTTGCTAATTTACTTTTTATTTATTTTTATTATTATTATTATCAACCTTTTAGTACTGTTTTCACTATTTTTAAATTACTAATGTATTATCAACATTACTACTATTACCTTATTACCATCTTCTTTAAAATCAATTGTCGTTACTAACAATCCTAGCTCACACAGAAGATCCCTAACTGATTTTGGAGCTCCGAGCTCTATTTTAGTGGATGATTTCTGAAATAATGAGGAGAAAATGAAGAGAAGAAAATTTATACTACCAGGGGTCCTTCATCACAATCGCGAAGGACCCCATGCGGTCGCGATGACCACGCTGGATAGACCATCACAATTGCGATGGTCCAGCCACGCAATCGCAAATAATAAGCTAGAATGGGTCCCAACCGGCCTTCATCGTGATCACGAGGAACCCCTCGCAACCTCTATGGTCAAAAAGATAGACCATCACGAATGCAATGGTCACCTCACGATCACGATGAACAAAATGGTCTACAACATTAGAATAGAAAGCAACAAAAACTTAAGGCTAAAAAGTTACCGAATGGACCGTCGAGATTCTTTCGGGGTCCTACAGATGCAAACAAACTTTGCTAGCCTATCAGAAATGGCATTCCAGACTCAATGGAATTGACATAACTCTCAACGGAGATTGTTTTAACTAAAAGTGAGCCTCATGCCCAAGAACCAACTTTCACCAAAACAAAAACCCAATAGCCCAAAATGAGTTTGAAATCCTCAGGACCCAAACCAAAGGTCCCTCTAGCCCAAAGTCGATATTCTAGAGCTAACAACACTGATAGAATTTTCATACGAGTCCGTCTTCTCCAAATATTAACCAAGTCAACCCTACCAACAATAATAGTTGCAAAAAAAGAAAAATGAGCTAAAAACACAAATGAAAGGCCCAGGAACCAAACCGCCAGTTCTGGCAAGTCATAAATAACCTGTAGCACTGTGGGAAAGCTTGAAACATGGAAAAAGCACAAAAATCAAGGAAATACCTAGAGGATCATTACAACATCCACTACTGAAAGAACTTTTATCCTTGAAAGTTAAGAAATAGGAAGCATCTGAAGGCTCGGAAACAGAAGGATATTATGTCCGTATATTAAGCTAGGCTTCTCGAGGAGCCTCCTTGACTAGACGATGCCCCACGGAGCTCAATCAAAGAAAAACTACTTAAACCTTAAATCCTTACTAGCCTAACTAGAAAATCAAAAAACTCTAACTCAAAAATCCTAAAGGATCAATCAATAGAACCAAACCCCAAGAAACTCAATCGAAATGCACCAACACAACACAGATACCTAAGAAAACCAAGGAGATTGTAACACCCCAAAAATCCTAAGCTAAATACCTGAACCTTTTCTATGAGTATAATGATCATTTTCCTAGTGTGGTGTGTTTTTTGGATGTGAATCATGTTCATAAGAAACTCCTATCATCAAGTTAATTCGCAAGCACCTCACTAAAGTAAGTTTTCATGTATGACTAAATTAGGGTCAACTTCAATGGATCATTCCTCCTAAAATGTAAAGATTTTGGTGCTCTAGTACTCTTAAAATTAAAGATTTTTGAGTCTTCTTTCCAATCCCACTGACCGCGTATTAATCCGAGTCCGGAGTAAAACATTATGGGCAGTTTACTGCAGTGCTGCCAGTGATGACGGATGGGAATGACGAACCGTGGATCTGAACCACGGTCTGCACTTCGACTCGTCATTGCTGAACTGAAGCCTAAAATTTTCATCTTCAAAACCACTGGTTGATTCACGAACCATAGACCAAAACCATGGTCCGTAGAGTGACCCGTGGTTTGTCAAATTCATCTTTTCTTCTCTAAAATCCATGAGTGACTTGACGGGTCATCGTTTTGAATGACAGTCTATCCTGTAACCCGTGGAATCACCTTTCGAGAGGTACCAAGTCCTCTAAATTCCATGATTGGGTTGACGACTCATCAACCTATTCCACGACCCTTTCTTCCATTCGTAGTTTCTGAGGACCAGAGGATCCTTATTTTTCTAATGTCAAAACCACGAGTCACAGGACGGTCCGTCGTTCAGAATCACGGACCGTAGAGTGACTCGTGGAATGAATTTCGAGTATACCCCAGAAGTGGCATTTGAAACCATGAATCCATTTGATGGTCCTTACTTTTGGATGACGGACCGTGGACCAACTCGTTGTCCCTGAGATCGTCATTTTCTAGCTTTTTCCAAGTTTAAGTCCAGGGGTATTTTTGTAATTTCTCACTCTTTTAACTCCTACACTAAGTCGTTTTAAGCCTATTTAGAAGGGTTTTTATTCCCACTTGACCTAAGTTCTCTCCCATTATTTGAATCAACTTTCAAAAGAAGAAAAAAAGTTCCATCTTCTCAAGCTTCAAGTTAGGGTTTCAAGCTCCAAGTCTCAAACTCCAAGTTCAAGTCTCCTAAGTCTTTTCAATTCAAGTGGTTTAGCTTTAATCAAGGTATGTTGGTAATCAACAATGGGTTACTTACACCCTTGTGCCCAAAACCCCTAATCAAATTTTGATTTCATGATCTCCAAATTAGGGTTCTTATCCAATTCTTATGGGTTTTGCTAAATATGATCTTCTCATGATTTGTTTATGTAATTACTACAAAATTGCATTATTTCACATGAGTTTTTACATGTTGACTCTTATTTCATGAATTGAAGTTTAACCATGAAAATATCCACATGCATGAAGTTGATTTAAGCAAATTGTATTTTGATAGCATATTACTTATGGATTTTCAAGCATGTGCATGCCTAGTTCTTATGTTCTATTAAAATATACGTATTATGAAATTGAACTAGAGCCATGTAAATTTTACAAGTCATGAAGTATGCAAGTCTTTCCATGTTATAAAGTATGATGCAAGATAAGACACCCGATGTTCCACCAATGCTCATGAATCGATTTCAAAAGCCTAATTCATGAGTAGTATGATTATCCGGGGTATGAAAAATGTTATGAACAAGTATGAATAAGTTTGGCATTGATGTGCCACATGTATGTGAGCTCATGTTATATGTATATATATGTTTTGGGAGTAGTATTTAGCACCGAGTTGGACCGGGTGAGAGTACCCTTAGTCCTAGAACTGCGTGCCACTGTAGGTTACCCGTGTCGAGGCTTATGATGACAGGATCCTAGAATGAAATGGTTTTAAATTTGGCAGGTTAGGACAACCTTTTTTGGTGTGGGGAAATGACACCAGACTCCATGTAACTCAGCATGGTTTAATGTCGATTAAGAGAAACTCCCACATTCTTATTTTATGCTATAAAGTTATATGATCTTACATTTGAAATTTAAGCCTTCTTCATGACTTATGCTTCTTATATTATTACTTGTTGATGTCCCTCTCTTTATGTAATAAATCACTTTAAGCATGTTTTAAAACTATTTTATCATGATTCATGTATCTCTCTCATACTCAATACATTCCATAGCTGACGCATATTTTGCGCTGCATCCTTTGATGATGCAAATTCAGGTGTCCCTTCTCAGATTCGTGGCTAGAGTTCCTAGGCCTCTTTCTCAGTCAGCTATTGGTGAGTCCTCTTAGGTGTAGGGATAGTTATGTTCTTAGTTTATGTCAGGTTTTATTTTCGTACTTCGAGTTAGCCAAGGTCTCGTCCTAGCAACTCTTAATGTTATGAGTAGAGGTTTTTAGACATAGACAGTATGTGAGTCTTCGTTGGACGTTGTATCTCTTTTGACTCGACTATCTATTTGTGCCATTCTATCTTTATCTATTATGCTTCTGCTTATCTTTGTTATGTTTGAGTATGCTATGACCAAGGGGTTAGCTTGGGGCACTTACGGTCCTAAGTCCCGTGTTACATCCAGGGGGTAACTTCAGGGCGTGACAAACTTGGTATCAGAGCCTCATGTTAAAGAGTCGTAGGGTGTCTGATATCCGCATCAAGTAGAGTCTATTTCATGGGTGTGAAGCGCGCCAAACTTATGAGGGAGAGGCTACGAGGTGTTTTAAGAAAAACTTCACTTCTTTCATTACCTTTATCGTGCGATAAAGTTTAGTTCAGTTTCTCCTCTCTAATCCATTGGTTATGCATTTTTTATCATTCCTTCTCGTAGAGCTAATGCCCGCAATGCTAATGCTAATCCTCCAGCACGAACCACGAGTTTATGAATGTGGAGTTCCATAATGCGATCTAGTTGTTGGCTCAGACTGTAGCCAATCAAGTTAATCATTAGGCCCAAGTTCTTGCAAATCAAAATGGTGGGTCAGCTGTACCCCGGGTCCGAGATTTTGTTTGCATGAATCCGTCAGAGTTTCTAGGGTCAAAGATTGATGAAGACCCACAAAATTTTATTAATGAGATCAAGAAGATTCTTGAGGTAATGCAAGTGAATGGTACTGATAGCGTTGAGTTAGCATCCTATTAACTCAAGGATGTGACTCACATTTGGTTCACTCAGTGGAAAGACAACATTGGTGTTAAGAAAGGGAAACTAAAGAAGAGGAATATAAAGAACAAGAGGACCGGAATATGGGACCAATCATCTTCTCAGCAGAGGTCACCCGGACCAACCCCATCTTCAGTTAGCACAGATGCCCTCGATTCTCAGTCTTATCACAATAGGGCTCTGAAGACCTTGAGGTACCCTCATTGTAGTAGTGCGGTAACTTTCATCTAGGTGAGTGCCTTGCTGGCAAAGGGAGGTGATTTGCGTGTGGTTAGTTAGGCCATAGGATTAGGGATTTCCCCTCATCTAAGTAGAGAAACGATGGTGTTCAACTCCAAAGACAATTCCTTTCATTCCTTAGCCAGCCGAGTCAGGGTATTTCTCCAGAAGTTGAACCAGGTACGTCACTAGATTTTCTTCCTTTATGTATCCATAGTCCTCGGGCCCCTACTCTTGTTTGGTTGTGAGTTGTTTTGACCTAGAACTAAGTGGGAATAGGAGGGTTGAGGCCTAGACTTTCAGGTGAAAGAGGGTCTTACACTATAGAAGGAAGTGGGTATTCGTGCTAGGTTCTGGAGTAGTGTATGTTCTGTTAGGGTAAAACGATCATAGTTCCTTTGAGAGCTTGGTGAGAGGTCCATAGACTCATAAGGGTAGCATGAATCTAAAGAGGAGATGGTGGAATATAGAATCGGTCAGATTTTGAAGGCTCAGGTAGCGATTCTTGTGGGTTCTAGAACAAAGTCAAGAGGGTAGGCATAAGCTTATTTCCATCCTAGCGTCCTAAGTATACTTCTGCCATTATGATACCTTTTGCATACCTTGTGTGTAAGCACCATGGTCCAATTTCAGATTCACACTCATGTTTAGATTCTAGAATGGCAAGTGATTGCTCCAGACAATGATTCTACTCTTATACTGTGATTCTATAAATTCTAGCTTTATGCCCTGAGGTTTGTTATCTACTTAAACTCATGTATCTCAGTACACTCAGTCCTATTTACTCAGTTCAAACCTCAGATTTGCCTTAATGGCAAATCAAATCATGTTACGTTATGCATATGCTCTGACCTAATTCTTGACACGGTTTGCGCTTATGATTTCCTTGCTCTAAAAGACCTTAACTTTTGCCTTGGATAACGAGGGGTGGTTATCCCCATCATTCGTTCCTTACGTTCCCAGTATGTAAAATACTCATGCCTATTAGGCTAAACTCCTCAAGCCTCACCTTGAGTGGGTTGATCATGCTAAGTGTAAGTTAAGATCAATTTGTAATCCTTCATTCGTCACACTCCTACTCCCGCTCTTTTCTTTAATGATTCGGGTTTATGTTGTTATAAGTGGTAGGGGAGTAGGCTTTGTGGTAGCCTAGATGGGAGGTAACATATTCCTTTTCCTTGTTAGTGTAGTTTCACCTTGGCTTCTAGTATGGGCAAATTTGGAGGTAAGGATTGTTCAGGCGAAATAGCTAATTGAAGAATTTTAGTATGTCCCTCTATAAAAGTTCTTGAATTTGCAACTCCTAGTTATGATAAGGAAGAGGAGAGAAGTCTTAAATAGTGTAAGCTACGAACCATAAGATGACCATAGTTATAAGCTTGAATATCGTGATGGGATACATGTGGATAATTGTCGACCATTAATTCATTTAACACTACCAATTCTATGGTTATACTAGCGAATTACGGTAATGTAATCATGAATAAGCAACTTTAATTCATAAACCCAAGGTTTTTAAACCTTATAATCCCTTTTAAACCACAAATTCTATCTTAGATCAAGCTAAACCCTCCCCAAGGCCTGTAACTAATGATTCTAAGCCACATAAATTGAAGTACTAGTTTACAAGGATAAAATACTTACCTTAATGAAAATTTTAGTGGAAAATCGATGGAGTTGGCCCAAAATCACCATAGCCCTTCCCAAAACGTTCTTGTGAAATAATAAACTTTTTGGGGAGGTTTCTACATTTACATTGATTAACCCCACTATAGAGGCCTAATCCCGCTATAGGGGCACCGCCATAGCGGAAGCCTCCCATTATAGTGGAGCTGACCGACTCTGACTCCCTCTATAATGGGAATTTCTCTATTATAGTGGCATTGTGGTAGCGGTATGTCACCCACTATAGTGGGTGTCTCAGAATAAAAACTTAGAAATCTTCCCAATTTTTCCTATGTCATAACACACCCTCAAACCATGATGTCCCGGACCAACCCCTAAACATCAAGTTCGATATCGAGAGTTCTACTCACCTGAATTCATTTTTGAAAAGTCCTATGGACTCCTTATCGCTTTAGCTAATAGAAAAATGAGCTAAAATTTAATCATTTCACCCAATCCCTCCCCGGATTTCTCAAGACCTCACCTTGCTCAAATTTTAACCAAGACTAGCCTAGCCCAAAATTTTTAACTTCCAATTCTGAAAGATTTCTAACCCAATTTCTCGCATGATTAGCTCACCCATAATGATATGAAGGGTCATTAAAATAGATACCAATCTACCCATCATTTCTCCCAGAATGATGAAACAAGAAAATGAGCTAAGTCAAGAAGGAAGTAGTACCTGAATCCTCAAAAAGGTGAGGGTACTTGTACTGCATGTCCTTCTCAATTTCATATCTCTATAATGAAAAAGAACCTCACTCAAGATAGGGCCTACTGGTCGAAGAGTAGGAAGCCCCCTGGCCTCTAGTAGCTAGATACTGCTAAATAGCCCCTGAATGAACACTAGTAGAAGCTGGCAAGGCTGACTGAATATGACGAGCTGAATGAACCTGCTGGCTGGGAGATATGGAATAGGAACCAGTAAAATTAACCACACTCTAGGATTTCTTTCCTAATTTCTTAGCTTGCCTAACTTGCTTTACTCCCTCCAGTTTCTTCGCATAGTCAATCACCTCATTAAAGTTATTTCTTATAGAAGTCATGTGAACAGATAGAACCTAAAAGTTCAGTATTCTGGCCCTTAAAATATTATCGGATCCTCTCCTTCTCAGTGCCTAGTAGCTGGCAGCATAGCGAGACAAGGTAGGAAACTTAGCCTCATAAGTTGTAACAGACATATTGCCCTGTTCAAGATCTCGGAATTCATCCTTCTTGTGATCTCTCAAAGCATGGATCATATACTTCTTGAAAATTGGGAATGAAATTGAGCCCAAGTCATCGGAGGCATAGCTGATGAACGACACTCCACTGGGCCCTTCACCACTGCTTGGCATCCACTTGTAGTTAGAAAGTCTCAAACTCAACCCTATGTTGTTGTACAAACCCCAACTTGTGCAACCTCTCATAGCAATCTAAAAAAAACTCAAAAGAATCCTCATATTCTGTACCATGGAATTATGGAGGTTTCATCTTAAGTAACTTAGTCAACAACTCATGCTCGATCTCAGTCATGAGAGGGCCTAACACCGGATGAAAGAATGTATCTATACCTGAGGCCTCATCCATCCGGGGAGCTAAAGTGTTAGCGGGATTAGCCCCCGAAACTTGAGTTGTCAGCATGGTAGGAGTGTCTCCAGTACCAGCCAACCCACTTTAACCATGAAAATTTCCACATGCATGAAGCTAATTTAAGCAAATTGGATTTTGATAGCATATTCCTTATAGATTTTCAAGTATGTGCATGCCTAGTTCCTATGTTCTATGAAAATATAGGTATTATGAAATTAAACTAGAGCCATGCAAATTTTACAAGTCATGAAGTATGAAAGTATTTCCATGTTATGAAGTATGATGCAAGATAAGACACCCTGTGTTCCATCAATGCTCATGAATCGATTTCAAAACCCTAATTCACGAGTAGTATGACAATCCGAGGTATGAAAAATGTTATGAACAAGTACGAATAAGTTTGGCATTGATGTGCCACATGTATGTGAGCTCATGTTATACGTATATATACTATATTATATATATATATATACTATATATATATATATATATATATTATATATATATATATATATATTGGGAGTAGTATTTAGCACCGAGTTGGACTGGTTGAGAGTACCCATAGTCCCAGAACTACATGCCATCGTAGGTTGCCCGTGTTGAGGCTTATGATGACAGGATCGTGGTATGAAAGGTTCTAACTTTGGAAGGTTAGGACAACCTTTTTTGGTGTGGGGCAATGACACCGGACTCCATGTATCTCAGCATGGTTTAATGTCGGTTAAGAGAAACTCCCACATGCTTATTTTATGCTATGAAGTTATATGATCTTACATTTGAAACTTAAGCCTTCTTCATGACTTATGCTTCTTATCTTATTACTTGTTCATGTCCCTCTCTTTATGTAATAAATCACTTTAAGCATGTTTTTAAACTATTTTATCATGATTCATGCATTTCTCTCATACTCAGTACATTCCATAGTACTGACGCATATTTTGTGCTGCATCCTTTTATGATGCAGATTCAGATGTCCCTTCTCAGATTCGTGGCTACAGTTCCCAGGCCACTTTCTCAGTTAGCTATTGGTGAGTCCTCTTAGGTCGAGGGATAGTTATGTTATTAGTGTATGTCACCTTTTATTTCCATACTTCTAGTTAGCTAGGGTCTTGTCCTAGCAACTCTTTATGTTATGAGTAGAGGTTTTCATATATAGACAGTATGTGAGTCTTCGTTGGACGTTGTATCTCTTTTGACTCGACTATCTATTTATGCCATTCTAGTTTTATCTATTATGCTTCTACTTATCTTTGTTATGCTTGAGTATGCTATGACCAAGGGGTTAGCTTGGGGCACTTGTTGTCCCAAGTCCCGTGTTACGTCCAGGGGGTAACTTCGGGGCGTGACAACGATCATCACACAGAACTAGTAACAAGGATAATTCCAAAATCCACCCACTCAACATTCTCACTCATGGATCCTTTGATTTTCATAACCCTTCTGCCTATACTAAACTGCACAGACCCCTCTTCCAAATCATCCCAACACTTAGCCCTGAAGTCGCACAACAAGTCAGTCGCCCAAGCTAACCTCGAAAAAATCAACAAGCCCACTAGGAACCTATACCTCCTACCATACTTAACCTCGGATAAGGTTACCAAACTCCACCCAAGCCGAGAACTGGTCCTATTAACTTCTGAAACCCATCACAACTTCCTGTAGAATATCCTTGAGAACCAGATTAGTTTTGTTCCAACATACCATCGACCTGCAGATGGACACCTACACTGAGATCAACCTCGATACCCAAACTCATCTAAAACAACCATCGAAACTCAATTGAAATTTACACACCATGGATAGAAATGATATGGACGAACACCCCATGTCGAAGAACAATCTCCCAACTGTAGACCAAAACAAACCTCGTTGAACTGTACCAAGTCTGAACTGACCGAGAGTGAGTGAACCAGAGAAACCTGCCTATGAAGACCCAAATAACATCCAATCTCTGCACGGAGTGGGGCAAGCCTACCACGAAGTCTGTAGACATCAACTAAACTCGAAATTCTAGGAATGCCTCTACTGCTCCAATTATTAAAACACCATCTGGATCTAAGGGCCCTTTACTAGCCTCGCCACTCAGAAAGAAATTTTTCATGCTGCGAATACCAAGTCAAACCAATCATAAGTAAGGGAAAGAATGCCTTAAGTAAAAAGGTCACCACTTAGCCATATAAGTCAAGCACCTTCCCATGTCCTTGAGTAGTCTCAGATGTTGTTGACGAATACACAAGGTAATAAAAATTAAATATGCTGAGAACCCAAGGTTCCTCTAATTGACAACCTAAATAGAACACCCCATGGAGATACACTAGATTTGGTAAACCTCTCTTTCAGAATAGTTTGGAGTAGTTCCTTTAACCCCCACAACTTTGTTGGCGTCACCCGATAAGGCAGAGAAAGGAATAAGCTGAGTTCCAAACTCAACAATGATGCCAAAGTCGAAACTCACCCAAACTAAATACTAAGGAAAATAGTGGAAACAACCTGGATACCAAATAATAACCTAAACCAATTAAGTAAAGAAATTCTACGTTAATCTCCTGAGTATAAGCAAAACCATACGATACCCACTTGCCTGCCAACCACCAAGCCCTCCGAAACAACGCAACATTCCTTGGCACATAGATATTAGCAATGTACCATACCAACTGAAAGGTTCTAGGCATAAGTCAGATAACATCCTTGGCAAAACCACCCAGATCTCTAGAAATTGAGATATTCACACTAACTCTCGAATCACAACAAAGACCAAAAATTAAGCTAACAAGGCCTACCCATATACCATACCCCCACGTAGTCACCCCTCAAGGGTGATACACCCAAAAAATTACTAAAATAATCCTTCTATAGGGTAATTACATGCATAAGCACTACAAAATTGAAACAGTACATCCAGATGAGAAGCAGGTAGGCAAATATATATAAGAGAAGCAGACCCCCAAGAAAACAATACAAGAACTAATAGATGATAACAAAGATCATACCTGTAGTAATGATATCTGGAACCTCTACCTTTGGCCTACCAAAGAGAGGGATAGAACCATCTACGTCTATCTCTAGACTTGGTAGTCGGTGCTAAAGGCTCAATCACCCTATGCTGAGGACACTCTCTAGAAAAGTGGATAATAACTCCATAATCATAACAACCCATAAAAGTTTTGATCTGACGCAAGGTGCCTGCCGACTCAGGATGGCTACATAAACTTCCTGGCTGAAAGTCACCTCTAACCATCCAGGGACCACCCTTACTATCTTGCACTCCACCTCTAGCGGTGGTACTAGAGCTCGAAGAGTGTGTAACTCCCTGAATCTGAGACAATCCTTAGAAATCTTCCTTGACTCACTACACAAATAGCAACCCTTACCAGCTGCAGTCCATCAGGAAGATCTCACTAAACTAGATTGACCATCACTGCGAAAATACACAGAATACAAACCTCACAAAGTCTGGCCTAAACCTTGTGGTGCCACCTGAACTGGCCTACTAGACTGAAAGTAGTGAAATAGACCTGAACTGGCCATAGAATCTTATACCTCAGGACTGAGGTCCACAAAAACTACCCTGATGGTGACACCTGTTACATACGCCTCTATATGCCTTATGACATAACCTCTCTATAGCCCATGCATGATCAACCACCTGACAAAAGGTAGTCCCAGCTGTAACAAAGTGCTCTATCGCAAAAGGGAGTGGTGAAATCAACCCTGTAACGAAACCCTACACTATCTCAAACTCTGTAGGCATAGTCCTAGCAGTGCACCTAGTCACCTCATAAAACCTCTCCTGATACTCCAAAATGGACATAGAACTCTGTTGGAGACCTGCAACCTCAACTCTGGCCGTAGCACCGCTTGAAGAATCGGGTACTACACCTGCCTATGACACATCCTCCTAAAAACTCGGAGTCCTAGCCAGGGCGTCCTGAAGAAATGAGGTAGCCATGAATCTTATCAAAGGATGGGATGGTCCCAAACCTCCTAGCTGAAGTGGTAAACTCTCAATCTAAAACCCTGGCACTGGAGGATGCACTATACCAACAGGTGCAAGAGCCTTATTGTCACCCGCTGCCATACTTATCCTAATCATCTAAGAAGGAATGGAACAAATGAAGTTTAGACGTTGATAGGGTCAAGAATGCACGATAAGAAGTTAAAAAAAGGGAACTCTTCCTAAGAATGCCTTGTAGCCTCCTGCAGATAAGATACGAATGTCATCACAATAATCTGCGAGACTCTACTGGACACTTGCTCTCGTACCAATAACACCGATGAACCTAGAGCTCTGATACCACTTTGTCATAACCCAATTTCTCTAGTCGTGATGGCACCTACTATAACTCACCAGTCGATAAGCCGAACCCTTAGCCTGGAGTTGTATGTAGTGGGATAACACAAGAACAAAATGAAAGTAGAAGCACAGTAATAAAAGCGGAAGATATGTATAAGCATAAATAAAGATAGGGAGGGGAGAGGAAAAAATATACAAGATTTCTCCCAAGAATTAGTATTAGTCGGTACAAGAGCTATTACAACCTAGATGTACTAGATAGACATAATAAATACAAAACAGTCTCCAAAAGTATAACAGAAGACTAGTCCAAAAGCATAAGGATATAGATCAACTCCGGTCGCCAAGAGCTCACCCTGTATCTCCGATCAGAAACACCACTCGAGGACAACATCAACATTAATAACCCGCATTAAAATCTACATCAGAAAAAGATGCAGATGTGTAGTATGAGTACAAAAACCATGCGGTACCCAATAGGAATCATAGGCCGACTAAGCCCAAATAAGATATAAGTACAAGTAAAATTGAATATTCTAAAGGTAAGAAAAGAAAGGGTAAGAAATAGGTTAACCTGCCAAAGTTTGAAAATTTACAAAAAGACACGAGAATAAATCAACAAGAAATGTAAAGTTACTATCCGACTAAATACCATATAGAAAACATATGATACATACCTCGGGAGATACGAATTGCAACAAGTAAACCCAACCAGAATCCCTTAAGCCCAGAAGGTACAAGCAACAACCAAAGAATCCAACTGGACCCCCACAAGCCCGAAGGATACAAGCAGCACACAATATTAACTAGCAATCAACCTGATGGGTAGAAAAGGGATGCAAAGACGTGCCATGACATGTGTTATGAGATGGGTGCAATGTGATGTGTAGCCCAATAAAAGTAGACATCCCCAAGGAATGGATTCGCAAGCCGCCTCGTGGGCACCCCGAATCACCTAGCAGGCCACCTTTAGGTTAAACTATGTATGCAAATAGTAAATAGACAACCCTAGGAATTTATTCGCAGGCTACCCCATAGGCTCCAAAAATCACCCTGCAGGCCAGCCTTAGGTTCAACTTTAAATGCAGAAGTAAAACACCATATGTGCGCTCCTCAGGCATGCAAGTTTAAATAGAAAGTAAAACCGTCTGGAACACAGGTCTCCTCGGACATGTAATTTTATCAAATTGGTCATTATAAAAATATAGGCTAAAACCATTTTAAGTAAGATAAAGTCATTCAACATATTCCCATAAATCCTCTTTTTGACCGAAAATAGTATCTCAAAAATCAAGTAAGCCATATGCCATGCTAAGGTATGAATAAAAAGCCAAAGAGCACAACCAAGACAAAACATATCACACATAAGACAACCAAAGTCTACGCACTAAAGCAAGAGGACTAGCCTAAGGTAGGTGTTATCAAAAAAATGCCACACTAACTCCTAAACCTAAAAGAAACCAGAACCTAAAATGGTCCGTAACCCAAAACCTAGGTTAAATCAAGCAACAAGTCAAATCTATGCTAGTTCCAGTCACTAAATGAAGTCGTACTAAAACAAGCCATGAACCACACTTTAAGGGAGAAATAGGAGATATATACTGACCTGGTATCCCGCATCCCAGGCCTTGGGCACAGAATATACAACATACCAAACCAGAAAGTGAAATGAGGGAAAAGTGGTAAAAGTAAATATAAAACAACTAGAAAAAGGCTACTCTACCGCGAAGTCCTCTCCTAATCCTAAACTAATTCTTCCTAATATAATCACCCCAATCTACCACAAGTCTACGCTAGGTTAAGGCAAATAATTCTAAGCCCATAAATACCCTAAAACTATGCCAAGCATTAAAGAAGGAACTACAACCTAAGCTCAATATTCCCAATCGATATGTTACTCTAAGGCCTCTAAAATAAGCTATAAGAATTTAATACCTAAGTCGATATATTTAACCACAATAACCCGCCCACAAATCAGAAATTTACCATACAAACACCTTATAAGAGCTAAGCCTAAAAGTAGGTAAGATGTAACCTACTTAGAAGCCGAACACGCGCGCACAATTCATAAAATCAGAGCCTATCTCCCTCAAGAAGCCCCCGAATGATTCCATGCTATCATAAATATGATCTAGGTGCCAGAGGAGAAAAATGACACCCATATTGATATAAAAAAAATTGAGCCAAAAATTAGGTCAAATATTGACCCTCAGGTCCCGTGCAACGAAACAAAAATTAAAATCCACAATTATGTCCCTCATGAGACAAGGATCACATTCTTAGAATTTGAGCATGATCTACCTACCATAACTTGCCCAAATCATCCCCCAAAGTTAAGACAAAACAAAGATTTAAAACAGGGAAATTAACAGGATTTAGAGTCAGAAACTTACCAGTTATGACAAGGAAGTGATCACGGATGAGGGCCCAACAATCCCTAGCTCACACAGAAGATCCCTCACTGATTTTTGAGCTCTAAGCTCTATTTTAATGGAAGATTTTGGAAATAATGAGGAGAAAACAAAGAGAGGACAATTTATATTGCTAGGGGTCCTTCATCGCGATTGCGATGACCATGCTGGCCAGAACATCGCATTTACGATAGTCCAGCTACGCAATCGCGAAGAACAAGTTGGAATGGGTCCCAATTGGCTTTCATCATAATCACGAGGAACCCCTTGCAATCGTAATAGTCATAAAGATAGTCCATCACGAATGAGATGGCCACCCCGCGGTCACGTTGACCAAAATGGTCTGCAATATTAAAGTAAAATCCAGCAAAAACTTAAGGCTAAAAAGTCACCGAATAGACCCTCGGGATTCACCCAGGATCCCATGGACGCAAACAAACTATGATACCCTACCAGAAATGATATTTCAGACTCAATGAAATTGATGAAACTCCCATTGGAGATTGTTTTAGTGAAAAGTGAGCCCCATGCCCAAGAACAAACTTTTACCAAAACAGAACCTAATAGCCCAAAACGAGTTCAGAAGCCTTGAGATCGAAACAAAAGGTCCCTCAAGCCCAAAGTTGACATTTCGGAGCTAACAATGTTGACATAATTTTCATCCGAGGTCGTCCTTTCTAAATGATGACCAAAGTCAACCCTACTAGCATTAAAAGTTTCAAAACTAGGAAATGATCTTAAAATACAAATAAAAGGATCGAGAATCGAACCATCAGTTCTGAAAAGTCATAAATAACCTGTAGCTGCTGTGGGAAGCTCAAAATGCAAAAAAAGCACAAAAATCAAGGAAATAAGCTAAAGGGTCATTATAGTTAGAGTCCACAAATCATAAGCATGAACTGTTCAAGAAATTTGGTATGAGCATATACATTACGTAGCATGATTTCATTAGCCATTAAGGCATATCTTGAGGACTAAACTGAGTAAATGGAACTGATCATACTACGATACATGAGTTTACATATATAACAAGTCTTGTGGTATAAAGATGGGATACATAGAATCATAGAGTAAGACTGAAATCGATGTCTGGAGCAATTTTTATTTGTTTTTGGAGCTAAGCATAGACATGAATCTGCATGAAGTGCATGAACTTAGTCATAAATAGGACACAAATACGTCTAAGTATGGTGTCAACTAGGAAATCCACCGGAATAAGAATGGATCGATATCCCATCATAGATCTTTCTAGAATTTCATACTAGTTGAGTCACAAGACTAGACTTGGCTTCTCATTCTATCATCTACCCCTTAGCTCAAAAGTCACCCTTCTAAATCTGCAGATCTCTCTTCTAATCTAGGTTATAATAAACTAACTCTTGTAAGGTCTAGGTATCACTATATTTTTGGACTCTAAACTCTCCCTTATAGGCTACAACTTAAGTTGCTAAACCCTTGCTAGGTCTTCTTCTGAGGCATCTCTTGGCTTCCTCTTTACCCTTAAGGCTATCACTAGAGGATTCGATACACTTACTGGCACACCTAACCACTTCTTCTAACACTTAGAAATTTAACCTTAGATTATTCATCTACTAACATCGCATATCTAAGAACACCATATAGAATACACATAGACTTCCCCATAATTAGCAACCCAAGAATTCTAAACTAGTCTCACATAGCACCATAGAATCTTTGAATACAATGCAACAACATACTACTATGGATACACATATACCCTTGTAGCTTTCAAGGATCTTCTTTACCTAGTTCAAATATACTCTAGGTCATTTTAACCAATCATTATTCCTCTAGATACTACCATGCAACCTATACTTAACGTATTTCTCTTACCTCAATGCCAAGGGACTTATCACTCCAATACTCACCTTATTGATACATGACTATGGCTACATACTTTAGTCCATAACTATCCATACACCTAGTTCTGGGCTCATTCTACTACTTATGTCCCATAACATCTCAATTCACACTAAATCTTGAGTGACTATACTACCCAAACGCTTAGAGAACCATACTTTTTGGCTAAGGGTGTCAGTCATGGTAAAGTTTTTGGAAGAGGTCTGAGAGAACGTCCTACTATAGGCTAAACTATACGATTAATATGAACAAAGTCACATGATTTTAAATTAGTAGACTTAACGCAGTAGTGGGCTCCTCTCAAGCCCTTATGCAGTATCTCAGCTTTCTGATGGCTCTATTTCAGAGCATATCACTGATAAAAATATGAACTTTTACTATTTCCACTACCTCAAAGATGAGGCATGATTGGAAGAATTGGATCAACGCACGAATCTACATAAGTTTCTTAAGGAATAGTTCTTCTACACAATTTGGAGTATGAAAGAAGGGAAACATATACTAAATGCCCTGTAGCCTCCTGATTATATATGTGGTGAACAACACACCCATAAGCAAAACTCAAGTAAACACGGCTTCACACATACCCTAGGAAACTTGAACTCTATTCTCTGATACCAAGTTTGTCATGCCCAAAGTCTACACCCCTAATGTAATGGTGCTTAGAGACATAAATGACCCCAAACTAAGTCATGGTCTATCATATACTAAACAATCACATGAATTTTAAACTGATTTGAGGCTAGAATGATAAAAACATAAGTTTAGAGTTTATCTGAAAGTCTCCGAAATGATTTAAATCTAAAAAGTAAGACCCAATTCTGAAAACAAACTAAACATCTAACTCTATGTCTGGAAGCCTCTACTACTAACAAGCGGCTAGGATAAGCCCCTAGCTAGCTCAAAATATTGAAATTGATAATATAAAAGAAACTATCATAAAATTCTATCCTCAGATAATAAGAACTCACCATTGGTAACTGTTGATGTGGCATTGGATTGCACTAACTGTTATGCTGAGACTTAGATCTTGAAACTAATATCATAATACGATATAGCGCAAGAGTATGCGGTCAGTACTTTGAATGTACTGAGCATGTAAGATATGCACTAACTTTAAATTATGCAAAAATACGTGTATACTGAAAGCATAGTTGAAAACTGGAGTAAGTAAAACATATGAGAATGTATAAGTCAAGGCTGTAAAACATAAGCTCTTTTACTGAAGTGTGTATAAATCATGTTTCTGAATTACAGCTGTGAGATCATAATTTTTAAATATAAGTAAAACTATTACTTGGGGATCCATAATCTGAAAAGATTAATTATGTCTGTAAGTCATAAAATAGTTCAACTGAGTTGAAAACCACGAATCATGCCAAAAGTCATAATTAAAGTAAATTCATAGGGGAGTTTCTACTATTGAGCATGTTGAAAATACTTATATATTGTACTGAATACAAAGTCATGTATTAACTGAGTTTAAACTGTGTGAGCTATTGTTAACCACACACCCCAAGCTAAGATAACTATGGGGCCAACCTGTAACCTTGGTTGGAAGGGTGTTCATACCTTGCCAAGGGAACAAACACTGGCTGCATGGATCAACTAAACTAATGTCCAAATGGACTAAGGTGTAACGCCTGGTCTGACGAATGACTCTTTAGAACCTACAGTAGCACTATATTTCTGGAATTAGGAACTTCTACTTAAGGTCTCAGTCCTAATTAATGGGTGAGCCTCCATTCTTATGTCAGCTAGATGCTAAGTACTACTCCTAACTGAATATAAACTGACATACTGGATAGCTCAAAAATACTAATATTCTGAGAATCAAAGCTAATGCTAAATTTGAAAGCATTTTAAATAATGCATAGTTCTTTTGTACTAAAATAACTGGATCGAAAATCATGCATATATTTGTTTGGGAACAAAATCCATAGAAAAAATCATTATGAGGAAACTTAAACTTGTTTAGACTAAATGCTGACAAGCTAAACTAAATTCTGAGAAAATATTGTAAAATCAGGCTAAAACTTGCTTTTCCTAAAAATCTTGGGTTTTGAAATCTATTTGCAAGAATTCATGTAAAAATTATTCTAACAAGGATAGTAGTCATGTAGAATCATCAAGAAATAAAATTCATAGAAAAACACATATTTGGGTAAGAACCCTAGAATCATAACGTGTAACAATCACACTGAAATCTGAAACTTTGGGCATGAGGGTAAAATGAAACCCTCATTGAAATCTCACATACCTGAAAGTAGAAGAATCTGAACTAGAATAAAAATCTGAAGCTCTGCTAGAAGAATCTAACATGTTTTATTTTGCCCAATGGGCTCATGATAGTTGTTCCACTCTAAACATGGTCTTGCACCCTGGCAATGTACATGGAAGCTCTGCCAACTAGGGTATAGAAGTTGGATTCCATATTGCTCACATGGTCTAGATCATTTACGAGAAACTCCCACAAGGAATGGTTTTAAGTATTTGAATGTATATGAATCTTAGCTTTCAAGTTTAGTTTTACTACTTTAGATTTATGGTTATAAACATTCTTTCAGCTTATGATATTACTCTAAGTCATTACATTACAATTTTCACTACTATTGCATGATTTCAGCCTGAAGTATGTTTTCAAGTACGTTTTACCATGATTCATGCATATCTCACTTACTTAGTACATTTCATAGTACTGATTGCATACTTCTTGTGTAGCATCCTATCATGATGTATATTTAGGCACTCGCTGCCAGACTCATGGCTTGACCTAGTAGGATTTCTAGTCAGAGTTGGTGAGTCCTCATCCTTCGAGGACTAGGTATGAGTTTTGTTTAGTTTTATGTCTTTCTTTCAGTATTTAGAGTAAGCTGGGGATCTTATACCAACAACTCATTTTATCTGATCATAGAGGCATTTCAAACATAGTTTAGACAATGTATTTAGATTGATATATTTAGAATTTACTTTATCTTATTGAGTTGCTCTTTGCTTCAGTTAAGCTTCATCTATTCATGTTTATGCTTATTTTTAAGTCATGCAAAGGCCAATGGTTAGCTTGGGATCACTTGTGGTCCCAGGTCTCATGTTACATCCAGGGGGTAGTCACGGGGCATGACAAACTTAGTATCAGAGCATCAGGTTCAAGAGTCCCAGGATGTCTAAAAGTTGCATGAAGTAGAGTCCTTTTCATGGGAGTGAAGCATCCCACACTTATGAAGGGGAGGCTACGAGTTGTTTTAGGAAAAACCTTACTAATTTCATGTTCAATATAGTACGATAGAGTTTAACTCTATTTCGCCCTTCTAATCCATTCTTTATGCATTTTAGATCATGCATCCTCATAAAGCCAATGCTCATAATGAAAATCCTCCAGTTCTAGACCACGAGGTCACAAACGCTGAGTTCAGGAATGCCATCTTGATGTAAGCATAAGATATGGATACTAACACAAATCAGTAGGCACTTGTTCCTACTAACCCAAATGGCAGGACAACTTCTTCCCGAGTTAGGGACTTTGTCCGTATGAATTGTCATAGTTTAAAGTTCAATGGTTGTTAAAGATCAGCAAAACTTCATTGATGAGGTAAAGAAGATTCTTGAGGTGATGAAAGTGACCAGTATTGATAGTGTTCAGCTAGCTTCCTACCAGCTCAAGGATGTGGCTCACATCTGGTACACTTAGTGGAAACATGGTAGGGGTAGAGATGAAACTCATGTGACCTGAGAGTGTTTTATTAGGGATTTTATGGATAGGTTCTTTTCAAGGGAGTTGAGAGAGGCTAAGGCTGAAAAGTTCATGGATTTGAGATAAGGATCAAGGTCAGTCCTAGAGTATTGGATGAAGTTCACTCAGCTTTCCAAGTATACTCCAGTTATGGTGGCCGAGCAAAGGTCCCAGATGAGTAAGTTTGTTTCTAGTGTATCTGACTTGGTGAAGAAAGAATACAGAACAGTAATATTGATGGGGGATATAGACATCTCCAAGCTTATGACTCATGCTCAACAGACAGAGAAGGATAAACTGAAAGAAAGGAAAGAGAGAACAAAAAGGCCAGGACAGATGATATGAGTTTTAGACAACACAGTTATAGAGGTGGAAATTGGCCTTCTTTTTAGAAAAGGTCACAGTAGCAACACCATCATCAGATATTACTCGTTCACTTACACTCAGACCCAGGCATGATCAGGCATGGAGGGAAACATGCTCTCTATCACACCCTGAGACTACACCCTAGACGTAACGTGGTGCCTAGAGCCACAAGTGACCCCAAGCTAACCCTTGATTTGGCATAAACTAAGAATTCTAATTTAATACCAATAACTACTGTAACACCCCGCCCGTTTGAACTTCAAATTCACTTGTACTTTTGATGTAAAACTATGAGTTCTTAATATGTAAGAATAATGTCTTATGAAGTATTTTAAATGCACAATAGTTATATGTTAAGGTTTGAAGTCAAGCAAGTTTCAAAGTAAAAGTCGCGGAATGTTATTGTAAATGCCATTAAGAAATTCTCTGAAAAATTTGGTCAAATGTCTCAAAGATTTTCTCCCAAACTATAAAGAGTTAGAAGGCCCACAAACTACCAAATAAAAGGTCTACAAGTCTAGTTTCCAACTCACTAAACCATTCATCCATACAAGTTTATAATAAATAGATATCACATTTTTGCAAGACTGCACAAGCAGGCACATCAAGGTGGCCCCCCTAGACCCTATGTCAGTTTGACTTTATAAAGGATGTTTCTCCTTCATTTTAATTCATAAAACTCAAACAAAAACTACTGAAAATCAGAGGGAAATCCCCTAAATAATCCATGGACCTTGATGCTTTCAATTCAAAATTTTAATGGAAGTTGCTCTATGTCGCGAGCTCATCATTTTGGTGTAGTTTATCCCATTCGATTTCATCGTGTATCTCCATGGGTGTTGTGTCAGAGAGCTAGCATATGTTTATTGAGTATTTGGCAGTAGCTAAAGAGTTATATTGTAAAGATAAGGACCCATACACCTATCTATTTGTTGAATCGAGATGCTAAGCTTCTAGTCACAAAAAGTTGTATTTTCCGATGACTTGTAGTAGTTTCTTGGTGATTTTGGCTCCATTTATTTTTACTGAAAGGAGGCATATTGTTTAGCTTGGGATTTCAAAGCTTTATGTTGAGGTAACCTTTCTCCTATGACCCTCATTCAGTAATCCCGTGTTCTAGTATCATTTGGATTGATTTTTAAGCCACAAAGAGGTATTTTGGACAATGTAGCTCCGGGCAGCCCCTTTGTCTTTTTAAGTTTGATTAGTATTGTTGTGTACTAATAGTGTTAAGGTGTTGGAGGGACAGGGGGTTGGTTTGGTTCTTATAGGAGTCATGTAAGATGTTTGTTGGATTGAATAACGTGAAGTACGCCTTGAAATAATGCCTCGGGAGATCGCCGCTCCTTCGAGATGTGGTTACCATATTGTTCTTGGATATAGCTATTGTTTAATATTGTTAGTAGCCTCATTTTATGATTTGGACCTGGCTGGTCGCGAGTGTGACATTGATGCCTTATGAATTGGTTATGGCTCATAGCCTTGTTTACTCTTACATTTGTTGCATTATATTTGGTTGGTCAAGCTTCATAGCAACAACTTTAAGGGTTCAGTTGAATGGTATGTTAAATCTTCCATTTCACTTTATGGCATGACCTTTAAGGCCAACGCTTTTATAGCCCGTGTAACATCATTATTCGACCTGTGGCCTTATAGTATTGAGTTTTGCTCCACATCATGATATAGCGACTATCAGTAACACTCTATTCCTTACTTAGTGACCTAGAAAAACATGTTATGATTACATTGAGGTCACCTATGATTACATGATATTATTGTGTTATTTTTATCATCTTGCTACCGCTTATGAGCTTGTTTTGGCCTCAGCAGACACTGACACTGCAGAGTTTACTAGCCTACATATTGGTTACTATTACCGTGCCTTTAGGCCAGGCAGACCGTACCTATAGGATGGGAAGGATGTGTCACGCCCCGAGCCTACACCCTAGACATAACACAGGACTTGAGACCATAAGTGATCCCAAGATAACCCTTCTCCCTAACATAATTCACGAGCAACTAAGTAGAAACAGATAAACTGAAAAATATTATGCGAAAGCTGAAACATATGATGAGATCTTGAAGAGTACTGTAATAAACTAAAGTTTTATAAACTAAAATACAACTCATCTGAAAAATGATACATTTGATTGACTGACTATCTATGAAGCCTCTACTAACACTAAACTACAATTAATTGGGACATGACCCCCAACTATCTTTAATTAATGTATAACAACTGAAATAACTGCTATAACTACTAACTGACTGGAGTTTCCATAAAGAAGAGAACTCATTCCCTGCTGACTAGAAGTTATGATCCGTTTGACCATGATCATGGGAGCTAACACTAAAACCTGCATCATAAAAAGGATACAACACAAGAAAGTATGCGATCAGTACTTTGAATATACTAAGCATTAAGGTAATGCATTAACTTTGAAATCATAAGATATACGTGTATACTGAAAGCATGGGTAAAAAGTGGACTAAGTATAGATATCTGAACATGCATAAGTCAAACCATAGAACATAAGCTCTTTTATTGAAGAAAATGTAAATCATGTTTCTGAACTGTAATTGTGAGATCATGCTATTTAAAGATAAGTAAAATCGTTACTTGGAGATCAATGGACTAAAAATATAAATGATGTTCGTAAGTCATGAAATAGTGCAACTGAGCTGAAAACCATGAGTCATGCAAAAATTAAATCCCTAGGGGAGTTTCTTCTACTGATTATGCTGAAAATACTGATATATAGTATTGAATGCAGCCCGAAAGATATAAGCTGATGCAATGACCAAGTATATATACACATGCAACTATATAATACTGAATTTAGCTGAAAAACTGAATACAAGGTCATGTAATAATGAATATGAACTATGGGAGATAATATTAACCAACATACCCCAAAATGAGCTAACTATAGGGCCAACCTGTAACCCTGGTTGGAAGGGTGTTCATATCTTACCAAGGGTACAAACAAATCTGACGTGGATCTACTAAACTGATGTCCACAAGGGACAAGGGTGCCCAACCTAATCTGACAGCTGACCCATTTGATACCTACGGTGGTGCCGTAGTTCTGGGACTTGGAGACTTCTACTAAAGGTCTCATCCTAACCTGGCAGCTGATCCTTCATACCTTCGTCCGCTCGGTGCTAAGCCTACTCCCAAATGAATATTAATAATTAAATAAACTAACATACTAGATAGCTCAAAATGCTGACTTTCTGAGAATGCAAAATAATACTGAGACTAAAAGCATTCTATTGTTCTAAGAAGTTGTAGGCTGATAACTGGGTAATTTCATGCTTTAAAACTAAGTGCGAGTAGATTAGGCTAAATTCTGAAGAGAAGTTAATTCATGTGAAAATACTACAATTTTATGCTAAGTTCTTGAAAAGAAAGCTAATTCATGCAGAAGATGTTGTAAATTCATCGAACCGAAATAAGATCTCAGATTGACATCTTGATAGACTGATTTACCATAATAATAAATAGAGTCAATGGTGAATCCGCGTGGGAAGAGCTGCTTCCTTCTTGCTTGATAGGGGGGCTTCCATTCACCAGCGTAGACTAAAAGTGCTCTCCGAACCGTGCTGGATAGTCACCCATCACACGGCTCTCAAACCCAACCTATGGTGGATCCCGGGAGAAAAAGTCAAAACGCAACATCCTTTGCCCCATACTTTGAGATGCTCTTCTCCTGTTTTACGAATCCTACAACTCTCTTTACTGAGCGAGACTCCATCCATATCCCTACTAGTGGTTTTTCTTACATTCAATCATCACTTGTTTGACAGCTTAAACTAGGCTCCACTTTAGAGATAGATTTTTGGTCTTAATCAAAATAGGTCAAGGGCGCGTCGGAACGGTCGGTAGCTGCTTAGTCTCATCCAAGAGTTTAATCTCCTTCCTCCTTACTGCTTTTTTCAAAGAAAAAAAGAAGGGGGTCGATTTAGGCTCCTTCCCTTCCACTGCGTAGCTGCGCTAGCAGGTACTACGAGCCCTCTGTCTCACGCATCTAACCAGCTCGCGTGGTTCACCGGTTCCACCGAAAACACTAAGTCTGTTTCATCTAAATTCTAGAGAGTTTAACAAAATATCTGTAAAATCAGGTTAAAACTTACTTCTCCCAAAAATCTTGGGTTTTGAAATCTATTTGCAGAATTCATGTAAAAAATCATTCTAACAAGGGTAGTAGTTATGTTGAATCATCAACAAATCGAATTCATAGTGAAACATATATTTGGATAAGAACCCTAGAATCATAACTTGTAAAATCATACTACAAATCTAAAACTTTGGGAATAAGGGTAAAATAAAACCCTCATTGGAATCCCATATACCTGAAAGTGAGACCTTTGTTGAAATCTTTAGGTTTGGAGCCTGAAGTTGAAGAACCGTAACTTGGATAAAGAATGATCAAGAAATCTCTTCCTGAAGTTCTTGAATTCATTTCTAGAAATCCTATGGTCAAGGGTTAGGATTTCTATCAATAATTTAAAATTTGATGGAAGAATTTGATTTGGAAATTTGAAATACTGAGAGAATTACTTGCCTTGATGAAGGAGGAGGATAGGAGGAGAGAAAACACATTCTAGGTCTGAAAAACTGGTAAAAGAATGAAGAGAAATGGATTAAAATCTACTTAAAAAGGTCCTCATCGGCCCACATGTGATTTGATATGCGGCTGCACGTGAGGATCCGCGGGTCGCATGTGATTCGCACTTGCTTCCAGAAAGTTGACAAAATTTCCCAGATGTGAGTTTGGATGTGCGATTCACACATGAGGTTTCGCGTTGCGCATGTCATTTCGCACCTGATTTCCAGACTATCAGTTAAAACTGAAATGGTCATAACTTTTACTCCGGACTCGTATTAATACATGGTCGGTGGCTTTGGAAAGAATACTCAAAGGCCTTTAACTTTGTTGGTACTAGGCCACCTATATCTTCATATTCTTGGAGTTATGATCGTTTGAAGTTAACCCTTGTTTAGTCTTATATGAAAACTTCTTCGGTTGAGGTGCTTTAAACTTAACTTGTTGATAGGAGTTTCGTATGAACATGATTCGCATTCAAAACTCTTTCCACACTAGGGAATTGATAATGACTCCAATGGAAAGTGGTTCAAGTATTAGATTTGAATTTTGAGGTGTTACAATATCTCCCCCTTAGGATCATTAATCCTCGAATGAAGACTAACTAGGCTAGGGTTGTATGGAAAGGGCTAGAATCCCACCAACTGAGTTCTAAAAGCTGGAATATTGACATGGTAACTAATTTCTGACTGAAATATGAACTAAGCTGAATTTGTGAGACTTGTATGTATGTTGAGAGCATAAGAACACTGATGAATTATGAAATTGAATATCCAATATGATAACTGGTATGTGTTGAGAGTAGGGACTCAACTGAAACTTATTGAGAATGAACGCCTTCTTAGAATTCACGATTAAGTGAAAGGAACATAAAACTGAGAAGAGTAATTGTATGAGAAGATTATTCTCTCTTAACTGAACTTAGTTCCAAGGACTAAACTGAATATAGGGCCTACTATCCTTAGGAATGATTACTGGCATGTTTTAATTGATCTGATATTAGGAGTCTACTACCTGGCTAGTTGAAGCTGATGGACATAAGGTATGAACACCCCAGGGACATAATAATAACAAGACTATTCGCGCCTTAAACAATGCGGTTGACCACCTTTAAGCTTAGGAACACCTTTTTAACTATACTAAACTAAAATTCTCACCTATGCACATATAGATGTTGAGGTCTGAGTCTAACAACCTTCTTTCACCGCGTTCAAGCCTATCTTGACTGAGTATCTTGCATCTAGAGTTATCTCCCAAGAATGATATTTCTTCTTCTCACAAAAATCAACTAACCTTAAGCCCTTAATTAATGGGTCACTAGTCGCGTAAAACAAAGGCCCACATATATTTCATCACGACATTCAAGCCTATTACTATGATCATTTCATGATTTCTTTCCAACTGACACTATCTAAGACATTTATCCCCTTCCCTAGCATATCTAGAAACTGCAACTTCAAGAACTTCTACAAAGAGACATACCAAAATTTCTCATCTAACTATTACACATGAATGATCCTTACCTCACAACTCATCCACTCCTACAATCTAAGGTTGAACCAGTACACCAAAAAGGAAAAATATAATACTTCCCATCTATGCTACTACTTAGCTCCCTTAACTAACATCTATAACAACATAGGCCAATATCATGGAAGTAGTAAAGTGGGAGCATGAGCATCACGCATGAAAGAATATTCACTAGTCTTGACTTACACTTAGCGTGATCTAGCTACTCAAGATGAGGTCTTAAAAGTTAAGTGCAAAGGCCTGAGTGTTTCAACTCCTAGTCTGGACATATAAAGCATGGTTAGAGTAAGAAAATTATAAGCACAAATTGTTCAAGAAATCTGGTCTGAGCATATACATGATGTAACATGGTTTTATTACCCATCAAGGCATATCTTGAAGAATGGACTGAGTTCATATAACTGAGCATACTGTGAGGCATGAGTTCACATAAATACGAGTCTCATGGCATAAAGTTGGAATTCATAGAATCGTAGAGTAAGACCAAAATTGCTGTATGGAGAAGTTTTCTGTTTGTTTTGGGAGCTGAGCATAGACATGAATCTACACGAAGTGAATGAACTTAGCCATGATTATGACATAAATACGTCTAAGTATAGTGTCATCTTGACTGAGGTACTAAGAAATCCACTAGAATAAGAATGGATTGATATACCATCATAACTCTTACTAGAATTCTATACTAGTTGAGTTGCAAGACTCGTATTGGTTCCTTATTCTATCATCTCCCACTTATCTCGAGAGTCACTCTTGTAAGTCTGTGGATCTCTCTCCCAAACTAGAGTATAATCAACTAACCATGGTAAGGTCGGGTATCACTGTACTCCTGGATGCTAAACTTTCACTTCTAGGCTATAACTGAAGATGCTATACCCTTGCTAGGTCTGCTTCTGGGGCATATCTTAGCTTCCTCTTTACCCTTAAGGCTATCACTAGAGGACTCATACTCTTACTGGTGCACCTAACCACTTCTTCTAACACTTAGCAATCTAGCCTTTGCTTATTCATCTACTATTATCACATCTCTAAGATCAAATCCACCCAAATCAACTGAATTAAAACCATACTAAAAAACTCAACATTGTCTATCTGTAATCTCCTGAATTCATCTCTAAGAACACCATATAATATACACCTAGCCTTCTCCATAAATAATAACATGAGAATTCTAAACTAGTCACACATAGCACCATAGAATGATTGAACACCATGCCATAAAATACTATTCTGGATAAACATCTACCCTCCTACCATTAAAGGATCTTCTTCATCTAGTTCATATATGCTCTAATATGACTATCGCTATAGAATTTCGTCGATTAGTATCCCAATCTTATGGTTATTATACTTATGAATCCATACACCTAGCTCTGGGGTCATTCTGCTAATTATTTCCCATAACATCTCAATTCACAGTAACTCTTGAGCGACTGTACTACCCAAACATTTAAAGAACCATACTTTTTGGTTGAGGCACCACTTGCAATAAAGTATCTGGAAGGGGGTCTGAGAGCACATCCTGCCATAGGCTCAACTGCACGAGTGAAAGAGGGTACATGCTTTTGAATCAATAGACTTAATGCACTAGTGGGCTCCTCTCAAGCCCTCGAGCAAACTCTTAACCTTATGATTACTCTATCTGAGAGTATTTCACTGATAGGAATCTGAATTTAACTATTTCCACCACCTCTAAGATGAGTCATGATTAGACAAATTGGATTAACACACGAATCTGCAAAAGTTTCTTAAAGAACAGTTTTACCGTATGATCTGGAGTATGAAAGAAGGGAAACATTTTCTAAATGCCTTGTAACCACTCGAAGAGAAGTACAGATGTCTCCGTACCATTCTGCAAGAATCTACTAGACACGACTTCATAGACACCCTAGGACACTTAAACTCTATGCTCTGATACCAAGTTTGTCACGCCCCAAGCCTACACCCTAGTTGTAACATGGGACATGAGACCACAAGTGATCCCAAGATAACCCTTCTTGCTGGGATAATTCATGAGCAACTAAATAGAAATAGATAAACTGAAAAATATTATGCGGAAGCTGAAACATATGATGAGCTCTTGAAGAGTACTGTAATAAACTATAGTTTTATAAGACAACTTTTTATTAGTAGACCAATTGACAAGACAAATGTAATATCTAAAAGCTCTAAGATATGTTACGGGAATATGTGCTAGATTTTTTAGAGAACTGGATGATCACTTTTCACTTATTGAGTGTTCTCATAATAGCAGCTATCATTAAGGCATCAGTATGGCACCCTATGAGGATTTATATAAGCAGAAATAATGATCCCTTATTGATTGGTTTGAGGTTGGAGAGTCAAGGTTGGATGGATTGAACATAGTATAATAGGCCGTGGAAAAGGTTAAGCTGATCAGAGACCAGTTGTTAACAGCTCAAAGCCACCAGAAATCATATTCAGATGTTAGGCGATGGGACATAGAGTTCAATGTTGATGATTAGGAATTTTCAAAGGTTTCACCAATGAAAGACATTATACAATTTGGCAGGAAGAGATAACTGCGCCCTTGATATATTAGACCTCACCATATTGTGCAATTGACAGGTAGAGGTTCTTACCAGCTAGAGTTACCTTCAGAGTTAGAGGCAGTGCACTCAGTCTTTCATGTTTCTATGTTACAGAAGCGTATCGGAGATTGAACCTATATATAGTACTAGAGATAGATATTATGATTTTACAAGAATTATCTTATAAAGAAGTCCCACTTGTCATAGTAGATTGCCAAATTACGAGATTGCATAATAAGAACATAGCTTCAGTGAAAGTTTTGTGGTGTAACCGTAATATCAGGAGATGGTGTGGGAAGCTAAAGAGGACACGAAGTTTAAATATCCCCACTTGTTCACTACTTCAGATGATGTTCAGAACAAATAGATAGTAGACGCACATTTGAGTAATTGAGGCATATTAATTTTGTATTTTATACGTTCTTATGATGTTTTTTATGATTCCATGTACATATCTTAATTCGAGGACGAATGTCCCTAAGGGGGGAGGATGTAACACCTCGCCCGTTGAACTTCAAATTCACTTGTACTATTTGTGTAAGACTATGAGTCCTTACTATGTAAGAAGGATTTCTTATGAAATATTTTAAATGAAAAATGGTTTTATGTTAAGTTTTGGAGTTAAGAAAGTCGCAAAATAAAATTCGGAGAAAGTTATTGTAAATGCCATTAGGAAATTCTCTAAAAAATTGGGTCAAATATCTCAAAGATTTTCTCGCAATATGGTAAGATTTATAAGTCCCCCAACCTACCAAATGAAAGGTCTATGAGTCTAGTTTCCAAGGCACTAAATCGTTCGTCCATAAGACTTCAGAATAGAGAGATATTTGCATTTTTACAAGACTGCACAAGCAGGCACGTCAAGGTGGCCCCTATGTCGGTTTGGCTTTATAATGGATGTTTCTCCTTCATTTTAATTTATAAAACCCAACAAAAAACTATTTAAAATCAGAGGGAAAGCCCATAAATTTCCATGGACCTTGATGCTTTCAATTCGGAAGTTTAACTGAAGTTGCTCTATGTTGCGAGCTCGTCAATTTGGTGTAGTTTGTCCAATCAATTTCATGGAGTATCTCCATGGGTGATGTGGAAGTGATCTAGAATATGTTTATTGAGTATTTTGCAGTAGCTACAGAGTATTTTTGGCAAGGTAAGGATCCCGTAAACTTATCTATTTGTTGAATCGAGATTCGAAGCTTCTAGTCACAAAAAGTTGCATTTTCTGATGACTTGTAGTAGTTTCTTGGTGATTTTGGCTCCATTTGTTGTTACTGAAAGGAGGCATATTGTTTAGCTTGGGATTCCAAAACTTTATGTCTAGTTAACCTTCCTTCTATTACCCTCCTTCAAAATCCCATGTTCTAGTATCGTTTGTACAAAATTTTAAGCCTTGAAGCGGTGTTTTGGACACCGTAGCTCCGAGCAGCCCCTTTGTCTTGTTAGGTTTGATTAATATTGTAGTGTACTAATAGTGTTAAAGTGTTAGGGGGACTGGGGGTTGGTTTGGTTCTTATCGGAGTTACGTAATATGGTTGTTGGATTTAATGACGTGAAGTACGCCATGATATAGTTCCTCGGGAGCTTGTCGCTCCTTCGAGATGTGGATACCATATTATTGTTGGATTTAGATGATCTTTATTATTGGTAGTAGCCTCATTTTATGATTTGGACTTGGATGGTTGTGAGTATGGCATTGATGCCTTATTGATTGGTTATGGCTCTTTCGTGCAGCCTTGTTGATTCTCACATTTATTGCATTACATTTAGTTGGTCAAGTTTCATACCAACACTTTTAAGGGTTAATTTGAAAGGTATGTTAAGGTTTTTATTTAACTTTTTGGCATGAACCTTAAGGCCAAATCTTGTATAGCATGTGTAACATTGTTATTCGACTTGTGGCCTTATAGTACTGAGTTTTCCTCCACAACATGATATCGCGACTCTCAGTAGCACTGTACTCCTTACTTAGCGACCTAGAAAAGCATGTTATGATTACATTGAGGTCACTTTTGATTACATGATATCACGGTGTTATTTTTATCGTCTTGCTATTACCTATGAGCTTGTTTTAGCCTTAGCAGACACTGACACTGTAGAGTTTTGGAGTTTACATTCTGGTTACTATTTCCGTGGCTTCAGGCCGGGCAGAACGTACCTATGGGATGGGTAGCCTATACCTACGGGGGAGAAATTACATTATATTACCATCCTTTGGTCCGGACATACTGTACCTAAGGAATAAGCAGGTTGTACCTACGGGGTAGTAGTCACACTATATTACCGCACCTTCGGGTCGGGGCAGACTATGCCTACAGGCTGGGATGATTGTACTTATGGTATGGGTAGGTTGTAAATAATGGGGCAACACATATATGGTACCACAGAGCCTCAGAGTTTCAGTGATTCATGACACATCTATATTCAGACAGTTCAGATCATATTATCACTAAGGTCTAGGTAAGGGGGTTAGTATGGGTATTTACGGATTGTTTGTGCCTACTAGAACTTATGGCAATTGTATGTTGTTTGTACCGTTCGGGCTTATGGGGTCCAGGTCAGGTTATTATTTGCTATGTGCTTTAGATGTTATCTTATTGCAGGAAGGTAAGCTATTGTACTTCTGTTTTACTCATGACCTTTTGTTCCGTCCCTACACTTCAGTTTTAGTATTCTGTTTGCCTTACATGCTCGATACATTATTTCGTATTGACGCCCCACTCTTTGGGGGCGATGCATTTATGCCTGCTGGTTCTAAGTGATGACAAGATGGATCTGTCGGGTAGCATAGCCAAGCTTTCAGCGGGTTGGTTGACTCATTTTCTTCCAGGAGTTGCCAAAGTCTCAAAGGTTTGCCATTTTCCTGTTTATAGTTATTGGCTAGGTTGGAGCCCTGTCCCACCAAGTATTCTATTTATTAAGGCTTGAAGACTAGACAGGTTGGTTGCGTAGCTATGATGGTGGCCATTTTGGCCTTGTATGTTTATTAGTTATAGCTTGTTAGCCAATTAGACCTTGTTGTTGTTTCATTGGTAGTTTAGAGACTCATTTGCCTAGTTTACATTGTATATAATATTTTCTGTTTTTATATAGAGATCATGGTGGCATTAATGGCCCGCATAGTGTTATGCTTTCCTAGATATCATGGCGGCCTTGACTTCCCAAACAGGAATTATGTGCTACCTGCTTATTGCTTTATATGAACTATAGGGAGTAGCTGTTTTCTTTATAAAGTTGTTGAAAGGGGCCTTCCCAACCGAGGGATGATTTTTAGGCTGAGATATACTTGTTTGTTTTCTTGATTGTGTGTGGCTTCTATGTTCCATTGGTAATTAATTCAGCAAGATCGACTTTGGTCTAAGTTTTGGCACTAGGTGCCTGTTACGCTCCCGAGTTTGGGGCGTTACAACTATGCACAAGCTAAGCAGAACTAAATTTTTTAAGGATAGAAATATAGATTGTAAATCTTTGATAAAATAAATATATATATAAGTCTGAAATATAAAGTGGCTGAATAAGCTGAAATCTGACTCTATGTCTGAAATCCTCTACTAGTGATGAGTTGCTAGGACAAGCTCGCAGCTAACTCCAAAATATTGAAAACCTAAATGACTAAGGAAAAAGCAACATAAAATACATCCTTGAATGATGATCACCACTGGCTGTCACTAGGATGGCGCTGAGTCCAACTGATCACGAGACTGAATCAGAGAACTTGAACCTGCATCATAATATGATGCAACATAGAGATTATGCATCAGTACTTTGAATGTACTGAGCATGCGGGATATGCAAGTAAATGAACATGCTAAAACACTAATATGTTGTTTAAAGTGGTAAACTGAACTGCAATACATTTGCCCAAAATATGATCATGCAAAAGAATCATAAATGCAAGAGTAATCTGAAAAGCATAATAAAAAGCTGTAAAAATACAAACTGGGGGCCTAGTGCACATGACGTAAGATAATTTTGTGGAAGAGCCTGTTAACCGACATAACTCGCGTGAGCTAAACATGGAGTGTGATGTATACGCCCCATTGAGAGGACCCAATATACCTTGCGAGGGTATAAAGGCATGACTAGCATGATCACTAAGTTGAGGCCTATTGAGGGGTTAAATAATCCTATGGGGCACATAGTTCTGGGACTTGAGGGCTCGGTGCTTAGTACTTCTCCCAAAAACTGACATGCTAGCTTATTTAAAATTGAGGTCCTGAATTTCTATGTCAGAACTAGACTATTTTTACATCATCTTTTTCTAAAAACTATAATTGAAAGCTGTCTAAACTTTATTTAAAACTTCAATGCTAATATTCTGGGTTAGATTCTGAGATAAACCAATTCATGAGAAAATATCTACAATTTAGGGCTAAGTTCTTAATCTCTCAAACCTTTGTAAAAAACCTCATGCAAATAAGTGAAACTCAAGAATAGTTAAATAAAACAAGATTCTACATCATGAAATAAGCATAAGAACAGAATTCTATAAATTTCACATGATAGGGTAAGAACCCTAATTTCTAAAACCCACAAATTCAGTGAAAAAGTCTAAGATTTTGGGAATAAGGGTGAACAAAACCCTTACTAAATACTCACATACCTGGTGGAAGAAGATTCCTAAAGAAAATCTGATGTTTGAAGCTTGGAGGAAAAAGCCCTAGGTCTGGATGGAGAGAAAAATCACTTCTGTTCTTTCTTTCTGAGACTTGAGCGAAGGAATGAGGAAAAATGAACTACGTTTGGTTAAGAAAATTAAAATAACTTATTGTCAGATCTAAAATAAGAGGAAAAGGTCTAAAATGCCCCAAAGAAACTTCATTAAAAACTGTTGAAAAAATCACATCTAGGTTCCACAGACGGGAACGACTGTTCGTGGATGGTTTCACGAGCCATGGAACCGTATCGTGGTTCCTGGGCTCTTTTGATAAGTTGCAGGTCAGATTTTCATGACTTAAATCCATGACTCGTGGAAACTTCCACAGTCCATGGAAGCTGGTCGTGGTTTTGGGGAAAAACATCAACTCTCAGGTGTCATTCCATAGAGGTAACTATGACACGTGGTTCCATCAACGACCTGTGGATCCCTCTCGTGGATTAGGACCTGAGAGTCTAACTTAAAGGATCTTCTCCACGGAGGCCATCCATGAACCATGGATTGTTCCATGGTCCATGGATCCCTTTCGCGGATCAGGTCCTGAGAAGCCATCTGCACGACTCTTTCAACGGATGACATCCATGGTCTGTTCACTATTCCACGATCCATGGAAATCGTCTGTGGTTCTTATTCTGACTTAGACAGTTCACACTTTTGGATTTTCTGGGCTAGTTCTAGGCTTAGAATTTTGTAAGGTGTTAGAATATCTCCCCCTTGGGATCATTCATCCTTGAATAAAGACTAAACAAGCTTAGTTTGGAGGGAAAGAGCTACAATCCCTACCAACTAAGTTCTAAAACTGATTTGAGTTTAAGGACATGGAAGCATGCAGACAATGCAAGAAAACTAAGGGAACATGAAACTGAGGGGAAATACACATGAGTGATTCTGAGAAAACTGGAGAGGAACTATTACCTCAAGCTAAAGTTGAATCGGAAGGGAAGAGGTGAGGGTACTTGGTCATTATAGTTGCTTCTACCTCCCAAGTAGCTCCCTCAACTGACTGGTTCTTCCAAAGGACTTTCATTGAAGTGACTTCCTTGTTCCTCAACCTCCGAACCCGATGATCAAAAATTTCAGCTGGAACCTTTTCATAAGAGAGGCTATCTTTCACGCCCACACTCTTTAAGGGTAAGACTAAGGCTAGTTCACCAATGCATTTCTTTAGCAAGGATATATGAAATACTGGGTGCACCGATGCTAAGTCTGCCAGCAATTATAACTCATAAGCTACCTTGCAAACCTTCCTCAAAATCCTGTAAGGGCCTACATATTGGGGACTAAGCTTCCCCTTCTTACCATATCTCATCACACCCTTCGTGGGTGACACCTTCAGAAATACCCAATCATCAACCTCAAACACTAAGTCTCTTCTTCTCATATCTGCATAAGATTTCTGATTTCTCTGAGCAGCCTTTGATCTTAGGTGTATTTATATGCCCGCTTGCCTCATTTGCCCATGTTTTAGCCTTGTTTTGAGGGCAAATGTCATGTATATCCTTATGATTATTTTCATTTTCATGGTGGTGAGCTAATATATGTGATTAGATGCCTTGCAGGGAAAATATGGAGAGAAACAACCCATAAGAGCTAAAATGGAAGCATAAAAGCATTGGAAAGGAGTTAACAAAGTTTCTGGAGAAAAAGATAGCAAAAGAAAAAAATCTGGGCTGTGGCGTACTGCTAGCGCGCCACCCCAGCCCCCAAACTACTGATGGGTGTGTCTAGCGCATTGGTGGAACGTCGCCCCAAACCTAGAAATTTTCCAACTTTTTTCTACTCCAAATCTAAGTAGGAAAAGGGGTTATTTTCCTCCTACTCTATAAATTCATCTCAAATCACAATTTTTACCCAACTTTTGACCTACGAAGAGCTAGGAGCCGCCGTGGAGGCCGGAGAATTTTGGTTTCATCTTTTCTTCTCCTTTATTATTTATTTACATTTTTCTTTGGATTAATTATTGTAATTACTTCATGCCTATGTGGAGTTAAACTTCTCATTCTAGGATTATGGTAGCTAACTACATGATTGTTTAGTAGACAATTGATTCGATTATTTGTTTATCAAATTAGTTGTTCTTATATTCTTGTGCTTATTATTTTAATTCTTAGCTACAATTAAAATAAATCTATAATCTCTTTGTGAACTCGAGAGAAGAATCATTTGGATAGAACAAAGAATATAGGGAGCAAGGCCTCTCTTTTGAAACGTAATGGGTAAGTTAGCGACTAGGATAGGAATATACCTAGAACGCCTTGTTTGGTTTACATGGGAAGATATATAAAAGTGTTCGGAATAAGATGTCACATCCCTACTCAATGATGTATTTGTGATGCTATTTTGGATAGGCAACTAGAGGCTCGAGAGACCATTGTTGTAAAATAAACCCCGAAATCAACAACTAGATAAATAAACAAGTCGATGAAATTGCTTACTCAACATGATTGTTAGCGAATCCATAGTCCTAGATCGATTTCATCACATTGATTAGTTAACTTCTTCTTTTTAATTGATAGATTCGTTAATCATCACCTTTGGAATTTTATGCTTGAATAAATAATTAGAACTAGTTTAATTTAGTAAAATACTTATTCGACAAGTCATATGGATACGATATCTGGACCTATAATCCTATTTTACTTGTACGACCGCGTACACTTGCGTGTGCGTTAGGACGCAACAACCTTCAACCTCTCTGTAATAAGTTAAACCTTTTCCATGGTCTCATGGATTGAATCTGTCCCTATCAATGTGTCACGACCCAATTTCTCGGTCATGATGGTACCTACAACCCCCGGTAGGTGAACCAATCCCCGTAGCCCAGAACAGTTAGTAATGGGCTACTATCTAACAAATAAGAGAACAAGACGAAGAGAACAGACAAAAGGACTATAAATATATACATATGTGGAAACTAAACCAAACCCCAAGACCTGGTATCATAGTATAGAGCCAAACTACATACATGGAGTGCAAATAATCCAAAACTATATATAAAGATGTCTCTGAATGGTAATAGAGTATATAAAGCAAAAGATAAACTAAAGCTAAGCTCCGATCGCCAAGAGCTCACCCTCAGTCTGAAGTAGTCCCCAGCAGATCTTCAAGCACGAATCACATCGATCTAACGGCGATGGCCCACGCTAGGATCTGCACCCAAAGATGCAGGGGGTAGGGGTGAGCACCAAATGCAAAGCATAAGGTACCCAGTAGGTATCATAGGCCGACTGGGCACATATAAGATAAAAGCGTAGTAATAGACAGAATAGAAGCAAGCAGTCACAGAAATCAACGAAAGGTACACATGAACTAGCCCAGAGGAAAATCAACAAAACCACACGTGAGGCTAGTAAGAAGAATATACACACAATAGGCATAGGTGAAAGTAAGAGACAAGGCACCTGGGGTCCTTGCAATAACAGTGTATATAAAATACGTTTACAAAATGGACGGTATACCGGTAACCTCAAGTGTAAGAAGAAGAGAGAAATAGTAATGATAGGCATCCTCAGAGACATGAATCAACTCAACTAATCATACCAATCTCATACTTATCTATAATAGAGAACAATTCTGTAAGTAAATAGCAAAAGTCTACCTACAGTCCCCCGACCGCCCATACAACCGAGGAACACAAACAAGTGAAAACAAACCCTCCGGCATCCCATACTACCGGAGCATACAATCAACAAACAACAAACAAGGGTGGAGGATCAAACAATGAATGATATGATGCATGAAGATCTCATGTGAAATGGTAGCTCTGTATGTACCTCCTCCGGCGCAAATCCGGCCCA